>OW679195.1:167511691-167574443 GCA_940337035.1 Agriotes lineatus
CATGAAGGCATGCTAAAATATAATTTACTGATTAAACTTCACTTGTATACCATAGCAATCGTTAATCTTTTCAATTTCCGATAGAACATCATACCGTCTCCAAATAATAAGCAGTTCGTATTTATTAAATCGTGTTAAATATTTGCAATAGCAATGGCCCTAGATTTGAGCCTTGTGGGACTCCTAAATTTGCTCTAAATGCATTTCCTTCGTTATTTACAACAAAGTACCTATTTTACATGTGTAATATAATGTAAATAAAAATAATCCCAGTGTATTTGAGGCAAGTCTATTATGATACAATTTCTGTAGTAAGATATCGTGAGAGACTTGGTCAAATACTATTTTATTGTTAAAAGTTGCGTTAAAGTTATTTGCTGTGGCACTTTATTTTAAAACACAATATAGGTACCTACTCTAAAGACTTTCCTACTGTTCGTGCTGAATAATGTATTTCTTACCATAACCATAATACAAGTACTTTATTTCTTCCTTTAATGCCAGACAAACGAAATATAAGTAGTAAGACCAGTGAGTATGCTCTCGATTTACATTTTCTACAATGTAGTTGCAGATTCTGTTAATGAAATAAAATCAGCAATTTATGGCAGGAGTTCAGGCGAATACGACGTTTTCCTGAAAAGGAGGAAGTCATGTATAAGCGGCGTTCCTGAACCCATTAGCTCTTCGTGTTTACACACAAAGTTGCAATATTCTCTGGTTTCTGAAAAAAATAGTTTTATTAAGCATTACTCTTCAGATAACGCGCAGCTTGTTAACGACTGGAAAGAAAAACCCATTTCCATGTTTCTGAAGCAGTAAATGTAAGTATATATGTTTTCAGCTTGACTTTAAGTAAGCAAAAAGCGATAATTGCAGCTCTAGATTTCAGATCGAGTTTTAAATAAGTTATTTAAATTAACAGGGAAATGGTTTTATGGATTTTGGGTTGTTTTATGGTAAAATTATTGTTGCTTTAAAACAGTGTATAGCTGAAGATGTAATTAAGTAACTTAAGTAACATACATTTATTTTAAATTAGATTTAGCTTTTTCCCTTTTGAAGAATAAAACAAAAATTTTTGATAGACGTGCTAAAAGTAGGTTATTTGTGAGGGATAAATTTTGTAAAAACAAAGCTAAAGCTAAATATTACTTTTTACAATGTTTAGAATCTATTCTCTGGACGTGATTATTATTCTTATTATTATTAAGAAGTTGTACAATGAAATAGCGTTAAATAACTGACAGCATTGACCGCAAGTGTAATTTTTGTTTCATTTGTGGTACTGAACACGTGCACTGGAAGTACAGAAACGTAGCCATCGCAAGCCAAAATAAATAATTGCCCCTGCATCAAAAATGTAATGAAAATATGCAGCCTGTAATTATGCAAATAAGTCGTCGGTTGCTACTTTGGACTACCGGGATGAAATAAGGTTGCAAAAAATTATAAGTGTCGACCACAGCATCAGAAGAGTTAATTATTGGACGATACGCAGCTCACAAAAACATTTCGGGATGAATATCAGCGAGGAGATATGACCGACGTTGCGCTGAAAACCGAACCTTGCAAAACGCGCAAAGAAACCTGCCACAGGAATTCGCGATTGAATTTTTAGCGACCGTTAGTGAAATTGAAAATGGACTAGAATGCCACATAAGGTGTAAACAACGTGATGGCTGAGTGGTGGCAAAAGTGATGGTTTCCTGACCGTATGAATTTTGGTAATTATAGCTTTATAAAACAAGTGAAATGTAAAATCGGGAAGAGAATGATTTTTAAACTTTGTATAACTGCTTCGCTGGCATAATAACTGTGGGAAAGAATGCTTTCCTGTCCGATTTTACCTGACTAAACTGAAAAAAAAAATATGGAAAGAATTATGACTTAGTAAGTTTCTACGTAATTTTACCATTTTTCTAGATATTGCACAGAGATTTCAATAAATCTCTTATGTTTGTAAATTACCTTTTTTCACTTAAAACGCATTTGTTTATTTTTGTTCTGATATTTAAATTGAGACTGCTACTTTAACGCAATTTTAGGTCTGGCCCTAAAAAACCAACTTGTGAATCTGCAATCACTTGGTTGGATTGCAGTAAAATTTTCAATAGCATATTTTTCAAGGTAGTTCCGTTCCAGTTAAACGAGCAGCGATATAATCTGTTAGCTCGAGTGAAACGGATAAGTAAAAACACTTAATTTTCAAAATTTTTCTGTCTCTTGTCATTTCTAATACGTTGTCGATTTCCAGGAATGATATCTAGATGGTTCTTGAAATTGAAAGTTACGAAACCCTTATGAAGATTTTTCTGTGTGAACTAAGATTTAGGAAAACTATTAGAATAAAGTTAACTATTTGAAATTAATTTCTAAACCATAATTAAAAAAGCGTTAAAGGTAGTTATTTTAAGCAGTTTTGAAACTATTATAATAATATTCTAGCTTCGGAATCCCTGTAGACTCTAAACAGCAAAATGGTTGTAGCTTCTCCCCAATGCTTTACATAAAAGGTATATACTATCTACCTATATAGACACCCAGCTTGAGAAAAATGGCTGATTTCGACAGTTTCAACCAGGCACTTTATTTGATTTGCCTTAAAGCTTCTAAAGCCACTTTAAACGGTTTAAAAATTGCTAGAGGTGGTTGTAGGCGCTCACTAACTCAGGAATAAAGACTTTGATAAGAAAATTGTTGACTTAGGCATTTCAAATCACATGCTTTACTTTACTCACTTTAATACTTTCAAAGCTCTATTTTTTTCAACAGTTTGGAAACTATTAAAATAAACTTCCAATGTCATATTTATTAAAAAGCTACACGGCAATATTAGATGTAAACAATTCTATACAGACTAAAGGGCGCTATCGTAAACAGTATACAAATTATTAAAATTAATGATTTTCAGTTGACTGCAGATTACACTCAGCCTTCATCAAAAATAATTCGAGGTACTCGCCAATATGACATGTAAAAGAAGAATGTTGTATATACAGAAACTTTGATTCAGGGAAATTATTATTGATTCCGACGTTTTGAATCAGATATTTTATTTATCCACCCTAAACTACCAGGGGCACATTGTGGACAGTTGAAGTTCCTATAATCCCTTTAATTTTTAATTTACTGCACCTTATAAACAACCTTTGCAATGTAAAATCACTTTAGAAAGTGCCAATATCAAGTATAAAGGACGAAGATTATCTGTAGAAAACCTTGATTGAAGAAGATTATTGATTCGAACGTTTCTCATCAGATGTTTCGCGTTATTTATACTGAAGTTTCTGAATGTCCTTATATTTAAACAGATACAGACACAAGAGAAGTGTGAGGAGGCTAACAAAAGTGGAAAGATTTCCTTGCACATTGTAATTAAGCTTCATAAAAATGAATTTTATTAAGTGTTTCTAACTCCTTGCCAGTATCAGGTGTAAACAGCGAATATTGAGTGTACAGGAACCTTGTGGAAATTTATTGTTTTGGACATTTATGCCCCTTAAAAGCTTTGACAGTGCGCCATTTTAAACAATTTAAAATTTAATAACACTCTAATTTATTAAAAAAGGTTCAACTTTTCTATATCAATTTACATCCATTTTAGTTAGGAAATGACATACTTTTCTACATTTTTTAAAATAGTTAGGAAATTAATATTTCTTAACTGTTTTTAAAAATCCAGTTAGGAAATGACATACTCTTCCACACTCTTTTTCAGTACAAAATAATGCTGCTAAACGTTTATTGGTATAAAAACCTATGGAAAAATATTGTGTCTGCCACATGTGGAACCTTAACTATTCCACCACTCGACAATTTGCTACGTCTTGTGCTGGAATAACCTTCAATTGGTAGACAAATTACTATTTTCTAATTCAGTATCGAAAATGCTTACTTTTCGACAATTAATTTCGGTTGGGAAAAGTATACACTACTTTTCTAACAACTGTGGTAAAGTGCAACAAATGAAAAAATATTAATACAGCCATAGGAAATCGCAATTTTTTTCTGATGTAAAAATTAGTGTTTACATTGATTTCCATAATGACAGAGCTATTCGGTTTTTAGAATTTTCAATGAGCATTTGCATTGCTTTCCATAACGACCAAAAACTACTCACTTTTCAAAAGCTCCAATAAATTCTCAAAAAGTAATAGCTTTCGATATCGCATTAGAAAAAAATTATGTGTGCAACACGTAGAAAAATTTCCATTTTCCGCACTCATGCCTTGTAAGGCCATATTCACCTTTAGTAACTTATTGTACAAATAAATATTAAAATAATTGCAGTCACCATTCAACAATGTTTGGTATAAATGCTGAAAATTCTGTACCAGAACGTTTTTCATTGAGTTTAACATCTGAAGGTCACTATTTTTTAAATATATCTCCTGGACGCAAAGGAAATGTGGGAAGGCCACAAAAGAGGTGGACATATTTTCACCACTCAATCTGGAAATAGGTTACTAGCCTAAGGAGGAGAAGAAAAAGCAGATAACTTTCAGCAAAAAGACTTTAGTGTTAAATGTATTATAAATTTTAAACAACCAATACAAAGAGGATTTGTAACCGCTCAACTTCAGATATACAGAAACTGTAGAAAATTACTGCTTTTCACATTTCCCATCAGATGCTTCAGTTTATCTACTAAATAAGTATATTAAAGCTTCTGAATATCATTATTTTTAAATAGACATAAGGACAAAAGGAGTGCAAAAACATCACAAGAAATGTGGAGTGATTTCTACCATCAAATATAAAAAAACATGATAGTTGCTAAGAGAGAAGAACAACATTTTTAAACTGACATTTTTAGCTTGAAACTAATTGCAAATTGTTATCGCCATAAAACTGGTTTCAGCTATACGTCTTTCCAATATTATGTGTAGAGAATGAATGTTGTCGATAGAAAAACCAAACGTTTTTATTTTTTACACTAAAACTTGTAAGACTATCATTTTTAAACTATTTAGAATTGGAATCAATTTTCTCGTGTTAAAATTATTGAAGATTGTGCGCAATTTTTAACAAAGAAGTGGTAGCAGTCACTCGCTAACATCAGATATAAAGCTTGAAAATAATGTTTAAAGAAACTTAGATTGAATAACATTATTAATTTCGACGCTGAGATGCTTTATTTTATTCATTTTAAAGCGTTGAGTGTCATTATCTTTAAACAGATCTAGAGACAAAAGAAGTGAGGGAAGATCACAAAAAAGGTAGAAAGATTTCTTCATCTAAATTTAAAAAGAAACAGGATAGTAACCTAGTAATGGAGGAAAAGAAGATCATTTTCAAAATACGGGTTTTGGCCTTAAATTACTTGCAATATCAAGTATAAAAGATAAATATTGTCTACACGGAAACCTCGATTGAAGGAAATTATCGATGAGAACGTTTTGAATCAAACGCTTTGTTTATCCACCTTAAATCTTGCAGCAAAGTCCACACTTGTAAACATGTAAACAAGTTGAAAACTGTTGAATACGTTTTTTGATTTTAAAGTTATTGCAGATTGTAAACAATCTTCAGCACAAAATTGGTTGTATTAGCAACTCGCCAACAACAGGTATAAATGAAGAAAGTTTTATATATATATTATATAATGCAATTCATTTTATTTAAATTAAAGCTTCTAGTTGTCACTATTTTTATACATATCTAGGAGTAATAGAAGCTGGGAAAGATTACTAGAAAGGCGGGAAAAATTCTTCTACTAAATTTATAAAGAAACAATTTCTGTTTAAGCACAAACTCGCATACCAAAACTTTGACAAACTTAAAATACAACTACCCTCTTTCCTACCAATTTTGATTATCCAAAGACCTAACCCCTCCCTCTGTACACATCAATCACTTCGTTTGTGTTGATTTACTTTTAAAAGTTTACTAAAGTTAAATAAATTTAGCTGAATTGCTAAATAATCGCAGATCTGCATCTTGATGGCTCAGATTTATCCACATCAATGATTAAAACCCTTTCCACTGCATTAACAGTAAAAGTTTTAAATTTTGAGACTTCCTTATGGTCTATATTTCAGTAGCTTAGTGATAGGAGTAAATAATAGCTATTTATATATCTAGGGAGCAAAGGTATTCATTTCCTCCCGCGTGTGAATTAAACACATAAGGGAGGAAATGAACCTTTGCTCCAGTGTACTCCATATGTACTATATGATTTTTTCTTCGAACGCATGTTCTATTGCTCGAAATTTCAAAAATTTTGCTTTAAGAAATCATTATAGTGACT
The DNA here is from genome assembly GCA_940337035.1 of Agriotes lineatus. NCBI lineage: Eukaryota > Metazoa > Arthropoda > Insecta > Coleoptera > Elateridae > Agriotes > Agriotes lineatus. Next base: position 167,517,945 of record OW679195.1, read on the forward strand.
CTAGATATCTGTAGTGACATTTTGCTAATTTCCAAATCAGCATAACGTTGTAAAGCTTTGGTGTGATATCCATGGTGACAAACACAAATGCGGTAGCAAAAAATATTGGCTCCCGCCGGGAGTTAGTAAAAATTGGCTCCCGCTGGTTGCAAATTGACAGTTTTGTTTCCTAAAACTACGGCGCAAAAGCCGACTTTCTATACAGTGAGTAGAAAAATAATTTTTAAAATTTAATTTCTGGCTTGAAATTAAAATTTAATTTTTAAAAAAGTGAGTTTTACAAAGGGGTTTAAAGGATAATATTTTCTGTGCAGAAATCTTAAAAGAAATAACTGATATGGACGTTTTGAACCTGACGCTTTCTAAATTCACAATAAAAGTTGAAAGACCTACATTTTTAAAATGTTTTAAAATTAGAATACGTTTTTTTGACGTTAAAATTATTACCAATTTTACGCAATCTTCACCAAAAACAGTGGTTGCAGTTACTTACTAACATCAAGTATACAGGTTGAAGATTATGTATAAAGAAACCTTGATTTAATAACATTATTAATTTCCACGTGTCACAGCAGGTGCTTTATTTTACTGTATGTACCGTTGCGGCCAACTCAAAGTGCACGGCAGATTTTTAGCTTGTAATACGATATTCTAATCATAGACGTCGAGTTTTGACGTTTACGTTTGTCATCAACTGTCATAGAACTGAAAACTCGGAAAATTCCCAGACATTTGTCAGAAGCAGAGAAAATGTGAGCTATTACAAAACTGGAAGAGAACTGGTCGCTGAGTCGAGTCGCAACAGATTTGCATGTGAGAAGGAGCTGCACTTTCAAAATTAAAAATCGTTGGCAACAGAGACTTCTGCAAGAATTTTTTTTTAACAACAGAGAACAACCAATGAAGAGTACAATTTGCAACCGACTATTTGAATGAGATCGATGACTTTCGGAAGACGACTGTTTTCTCAGGTGAAAAGGTATTTCAATCATTTACCAATTGACGATTAAGGGTGTGTAGACCACAAAATTCAAGATTTGAGGAGCAATATTATGTTCAACCCTTAAGGAGCAGTGGACAATTCTCTGTAAACGTATGGGGATGGATCAATGGTTACGGATCTGGGGCATGCTATAGAATTAATGGTCGACTGAATGCTGAAAATGATCGCAACATTTTGCAAAATGTGATGCTGCCATCTGTAAGAGAGGTCTTTCCTAATCAATTTACTTTTCAACAAGCAAGACATTACCTACTTAATTAATTTTGTTTATGTTAACGTAATTGATAACATTATTTTCACAGGATAACTGTCCTGTGCATACAGCAGGGGTTGTTCATTGATGGTTTGATGAGAATAATATCAATTTATTACCATGGCCTGCAAGAAGTCCGGACTTGAATCCCATCGAAAATGTTTTGGGCTATTTAACTAAAAAAATTTATACCAGGGATTTTGCACCAAACAAAACCGATGAATTATGGGAAAGAATAAGAAATGCTTGGAAGGAACTGAGAGAAGGATACAATATGGAAACATTGGTCAACTCTATGCGAAACAAACTGCAAAGCGTAGTAGCAATTGAATACTGATACATATTTATTAAATACATATTATTATATAGTTTGTTTACTTGTGAAACTTTGCTAAAATACAAACATTAAAAAAGTAATACCTATTCTTATAACCACAAGCAATGCCACTGGAGGAACCCCCATTTAATAAGCCGAAAAATCCCAAAAATAACCATAGTAACAAAAAACCGTGCACTTTGAGGTGTCCGTAACTGTACGACCGGGCGAACTTGGTCGCTTTACACGCTACCTTTGAGGGCGTAATGTGTCAGTTTACGGACCGCTTAGTGTCTCATGTGCCAGTTTGACAAGCCGTAATAAGTAGTCAAAATTTATAAAAATTATGAATTCGGTTTTAATTGTGAATATTCCCATCTGTACATAATAGTATATTATATCATGAGGGACTAAAGTGCACCATTTAATCCCGCGAGTGGAGTTTGTTGCCTCGAGGGCGAAGCCCGAGGGCAATAACCACTCAAGGGATTTAGGCACTTTAGTCCCGAGGTATATACGCTATTTTTTGCACTTTTGGGAACATTATCATCAAACATTTCCAAAATTTGGAATCTGTCAATTTGGAAACTGACAATTATAATTTATTACAAACTGAATTGCAGCAGGTCCTGGATAGCCTGAATCAGTTGGCAGTACTGAAGTGTATTGTCAGTATATGTCAAATTCGAGATTTGCAGGTTAAGTTTTACGTCAGTGTGTGTCAGATGACAAACAAAACCTAACCTACTAACCTCGTGTGTACATAAATTTACCATAGTTACGGTATCATTTTTACTTTAGTCCCTAGGGATTAAATGAGTTACTTTAGTCCCTAGGGATTAAATGATCTACTTTAGTCCCTGTTTACGGGGACTAAAGTATCAAATTTAGTCACGGAAGTGCAAAAAATGCTGTATAGACATTGCGTGGAATTGGCGTGTATGGCCCTTGTCATCTTGGCGCTCGCGCTTACGCCTTGGGATCTAATGTTGACGCGCCGAGGGCTATAAATGCCTTCTTATTCCCTTGGTACATAAATAATAATTATTTAAATCTTTTAATTCTCACTATTTTTAAACAAATCAAGGAATAAGGGAAATGCGGAGAGACCACAAGAAATGTGAAAAGATTTTCTTCAATAAATCTAGAAAGAAACAGGATACCGTAGCTTAATAATAGGAGAAGAAAAGATAGATCATTTTTAAAATACGGTTTCTGGCTTTAAGTTAATTGCAAATTTTAATCATTCTTTATGAAAAGGGTGTTTTATAAAGTGGTTCTAGCTACTCGTCAATTACGTGTAAAGGATGAATATTGTCTATACAGACACCTTGAAGGAAATTACCGATGTGGACGTTTTCAACCTGCCACTTTGTTTATTCACCCTAAAACTTGTAAGGGCGCATTTTTTACATTTTAATAACTATTGAGACAAATGTTGATTTGCAATTGCCAACATCAGGTATAAAAGATGAATATTATGTAGACAGACAGCTTGACTGAATTTCGACATTTCACATCAGATGCCTTCTTTTTAATTATTAAAGTAACTAGCCGTTACATTTTCAATTTTCCTGGAAATAAGGTAATAGCATAATTAGGAGAGAACAAGAGAACATTGCCAAAATAGGACTTGGTGCTAAAAGTAAATAATATCTACAAAAAAAAATGTTTTGAAAATGTTTGCACTCGTTTATAGCAGCTGGAAATATTTAGTGTTGTCTTAGTTTACAATTAATCCCCAAAGGAAATGAAAAAGAAGAATTTCATGAAGAAGTAACTTTGATTAACTAAGATTATTATCTATTTGGATCTTTCTATTTAAGTGCTTTAGGGTTTGAAGGATCGCCATTTTTATTCAGTTTTACTTAGAATGGTTGGTTTAAAAATTATTGTCGATTGTGAACAGTCTTCACAAGAAAAGCTTGGAATTTTATACAGTACACAATTAATTGCTAAAAGAAGTTTAATTGCATATACAATCGCACTCTTTTAATTTCAATGGACAACAGAAACCGTAACTGGAGATTGGCGTGCCGCCAAATTTTGTTGTTTCGTGACCAGCGGCCGTTAAATTAATAATAAATAAAGACAAGCAGTAACTTATTATTTAACACCAACAGGCTTAAACACGACAAAATAAAAACTAAATTTAAATAAACACAGGCGTCCTAGCGCGAAGTACAAGCACTCTTTAGATGTAAGTAGGCTGAAGTGGCTTCAGTTAAGAAAACATAAATATGCGAGGTGCTTAGGTACGGCAACGCAAGATATTAATTGTTGGTGCAAAGCAGAAAACTAACGCAAAGGAGACAATAATAGGAGGCACGTAGGTACAAACGCGAATAAGCTAGGTATGCAGATATAGGTGAAAATGGTCAAGGCGTTCCTCAAGAGGTCGACCAACTGCACTATTCTGCAGTTCGTCAAAATCGAGTCAGGAGAAGAAAAGCTTCATCTGTGGTTCTTGTCGTCGACGAAATTGGCTACACAAATATTTTCCTCGGGATGCACCGAAATAATTACGTAAGTGGTAGTTGACCGAAATTTACACCTATTTCATTACGGCCGATAAAATAACCGTTCCCAGAAGATTTATGGTAACAACATCTTCATTTCCCTAATTTCTAGTAATATATGTGGCAGATTATCGCCGACCAAATCTGAAGTATTTCCAGTGGTCCGCGAGCGGTCGGACGGGTCGTTTTCCAATTTCTATGCATAGTAATGAGCGGTTTGCAAATCAGATTTCGAAAGACGCAGTCGAGAAGTAAACACACCTTTCTCAGGTGCTCTGCGTTTGCACCTGCAGCTCTTCAGGTAGCTGGAAGCAGCCTTGAGATGCCTTTCCCCTGGAAATCGTCTCCGTCCTTCTCCCGAGGATCTGCGGCCGTAGCTCCGTCTCGCTCGGTCATTAGCGGCTAACGGTTCTAAATTGAATTTTCTCGGAAGAAGTTGCCAAAACCGCCTTTTAGTATTCGAAATTTTGTCGTTGAGCCGTTCCGAATGAGACTTCGGGATGGAAATGGGCCACGCTCGGACCCAGCCTCTGATTACCTCGTTAGAAGAAGATTGCATTGGCAGAAATGGTTGGGTTCGTTGTATATGTAACATGCTGGATGAAAACAAATCATAGAAATGACAATGATGAATGTACGTCGTGAAATTTGATATTGCCAGACCACACTTAGGTAACAAAACAAGCTAGAAAATGCTTCGGTAGATCATCTTGGTTGACTGTTTACTGTATTTACATATTTCTCTTATGAAATTAAGAAGACCAAGACTAGGGTTATAGATGATTATAAAACCATTATGGTTTCAAAATATACAAAAAAATTCCAATACTGTATTTGAACAGAAGTTGCTTTTATTCCAATATTACTTACAGAAGTTTTTATTTAACACAAAAATATGTATCTCTTCGTTTGATTCTCCAAAGCAACACTGAATTTAGCTTAAAATTAGAAAAACAAGGCACGACCTTGGTCTTGTTTTTGTGTATCCAGTAAATCCGTGCATACATTTATTCTTGTTCTTATTTGTCGAGATGGCTTACTTCCTTATTGAGCAGCTATAATTCGGCGTTGTAGGTCATATTTTTTAAGTCGAATTAAGGACTCTGACTAGAAAATAATTATGCGAACACTTGCAGGAGATGCAAATTTAAGATAAACTAAAATTAGTGGATCTAAATCATCAGAAATATGTTCGACAATAAAGTGTTTTACATCATTAATTAACTGTTAAAACGTATAGACCATATGTTATAACACGATTGTGATATTTAATAATATAAAATACAGTTTGATGTATTAGGGTTTTCTCGCATTGATAACAAAAGTGATAATACCTTTTAAAAGATTAAAAACATTATATTTTTCGTTATAAACAGAAATAAATGTCTTGTTGCTTTTACTATAAGCTACACAACTAATTTCTTTTATAGCTAAACTCGTTAGTAAAAACTAACGTTTCAAACTTTGTTTTTTAAGGGCGTAAAAAACCATGGGGCAAAAAAACATATAATTTCTTAATGTGCCTTAAATGTTTCGGTTATAGATAGTTTTAAATACAGACAAATATATTTTAAAAAAGTATAATCGGCTGTGAGAGCTTTGCATCAAGACAATGCTCCAGACCGTAATACTTTTCCAGTAGTTAATATATAACGTATTTTGACTTATTTTGTAATAACTAACCATAAATCAAATTTAATTATGGCATCGTCAATTTTTAGGGGAGAAAAACCAAAACGATGTGTATAGTAGCACACTTTTTAAAACTTTCTTTTAACTGTAAAATTCCTAGTACAAAAAAGAACAATGGCACCTCTATACCAGCTCAAATGTTATGAAAATATGTACGTAAGAGAAAGGAATAGAAATTATATTACAGTAAAAGATCGAAAAATTGAAGTCAAATGTTTAGATTCTTAATAAGAACAAAGAGTATTATTCATTTTAAAGTACTTATCGACCTCTTACTGGCAAGAATAATTTTAATTTGTGACATTGATGAAGAGGCATTCAAAGTCTGGTTACTCAGTTCTCTAAACATCGATACATTGGCGACGCAATTACATGTGTTGATACAGATGAATACTGTTATTTGATATTTGAAATACAATATATTTATAATTCAACTTTCAGTTATAAGTAGTTCAAACCATAATTTCATAACTTTGATAATTGTTGCAATTGATATTAGAGGTACGGTCAAAATTAAAAGACCAGTTTGCTAAGTTGTTTAAATTTGTTTTTAGGCATCCGACCTGAAAATCATGCATTAGGTTATTGTACAATTTTTAGTACATCTTTACAGGACAAGTTTGTAAATGTTTTATTTAGTGGACCATTTTGGGAAGTTGGCATTTTGATTGGTTTATGTACTGTGGTTACTACGGAAATTAAGGACATTGATTAGTTAACAACATTTATTGACTGTGGTTACTAAGAAAATCAACTACAAATATCTCGATTTCTACAGAGGTATAATACTTCTTTGTTATTGTGATGTTTCAGTATTTAGGTAAAATTAAGAAGAAACACAGGTGCCTAAAAATGTTGTACATAAATTATCCAGAAATGCCCTTTACAGGAGTTCTAGCCTTTCAAACCTCGTCTTCGACATTGGCCTGAAATGTCCGGACTTGTTGCGTAAACCACTATTTAAAGCAACTCTTTATACAATTTTATTACTTTAAATTTCTGAAAGCAGACAAAAGATATTAACCCTTATAATGCTAAGCGGGGTACAAATGAATGTATCCCACTGTCAGTTTTTTTTTGAGTTCTGTAGTTCTGAGTAATTATAATTTACAGTTTTCTTGAAATTTCTTACATATGTATTTAAGTATTTGGGTATAAATATTTTTTGGAAGGAAAGTATTTGAAATATAACACACCGGAGCACGACTGTGCCCTGCTTGTTAAATTTCGGGAAGTTTTTTGTTTCCGTTTGGTAATAGTTTAAATGAAGATTATAGATGACTGCTAGTAGACCATATTATTCACCTAGAACCAATCTAAATAAAATTTGCACCAAAATTATCTTAATATGCCAAAAAATTAATAGGGTACAAATGTGCCCCACTCTACAAAGTGAGCTCTTGTTAAATTTCGAGAATAATTTTTGCTTTTGTTCAGTAACAGTTTAATTGAAAATTATAAATGACTACTAATATACTTTGTCATTCAACTAGACCCCATATATATAAATAAAATTTGCACCAAAATTGTCTTCAAATGTGCCAAAAAAATTACTAGTGTAAAAATGTACCCCGCTTGGTAGCATGTTGTTAAATTTGGAGGAGATTTTGTTTTTGTTCAGTAAGAGTTTAAATGAAAGTTACAGATGGCTACTAATATACCTTTGTTATTCAACTAGAACCCATCTAAATAAAATTTGCACCAATATTTTTTAGAATATGCCAAAACTTAGTGGGGTATAAATGTACCCCGCTAGGTAGCAGACTGTTGTTAAATTTAGAGTTTTTTTTTTACCAGTAAGAGTTTAAATAGAAACTATAAAGAACTACTAATATAGTTTGTTATTTAACTAGAACCCATCGAAATAATGTTTGACTACTAATATACTTTGTTATACAACTAGAATCCTTCTCAATAAAATTTCCACGAAAATTGTCTGAATATGCCAACAAAATTATTGGGATACAAATGTACCCCGATTGATAGAAGGCTGTCTTTAAATTTCGAGAAGTTTTTTTTTCGTTGAGTAAGAGTTTAAATAAAGGTTATAGATGGCTACTAATATACCTTGTTATTCCACTAGAACCCATCTAAATAAAAGTTGCACCAAAATTGTTTTAGAATATGCCACAAAATTAGCAGGGTACAAAAAATGTAATGTTTTTTTTTGTATTTGTTTAGTAGTAGTAGTTTAAATAGGGGTTATAAATGCTATTAATACACTTTGTTATTCTACTAGGAAACATATAAAAAATGCACCAAAATTGTCTTCGAATATGCCAAAAAATTACATTACTAGGGTACTAGTGTTGTTAAATTTCGAGATGTTTTTTTGTTTTTGTTCAGTAAGTTTAAATAAAAATTGCACCAATTTTTTTGCAGATTATGAAAAAAAATTACTGGTGTACAAATGTACCCCGCTTGGTAACGAACGTAAGGAAAAAAGCTTGGGGTTAACAACACTAAATTTCAATTCACAAGCTAAAGCCCTAGTCTTTACATGTAATCGATTTAGAAAAAATCTGGTGTGATATACGCACACAACTTCCTTTTGCAGTGATCTTATAATTAGCCAAAAATTTGATTTTAAATTTTTAAGCATTTGTCAAAAATTTGCAAAAATTACAAATTCTACAAAAACGGTACAACATAGAGCGTTAGGTGAAGAGACAAATTTTCTGTAGAATTTTAAGCTGAATTCAAAAATGTAATAATATACAGGGTGTTCTATTTAAACTAGTACCCTAGGGTACTAGTGTTGTTAAATTTCGAGATGTTTTTTTGTTTTTGTTCAGTAAGTTTAAATAAAAATTGCACCAATTTTTTTGCAGATTATGAAAAAAAATTACTGGTGTACAAATGTACCCCGCTTGGTAACGAACGTAAGGAAAAAAGCTTGGGGTTAACAACACTAAATTTCAATTCACAAGCTAAAGCCCTAGTCTTTACATGTAATCGATTTAGAAAAAATCTGGTGTGATATACGCACACAACTTCCTTTTGCAGTGATCTTATAATTAGCCAAAAATTTGATTTTAAATTTTTAAGCATTTGTCAAAAATTTGCAAAAATTACAAATTCTACAAAAACGGTACAACATAGAGCGTTAGGTGAAGAGACAAATTTTCTGTAGAATTTTAAGCTGAATTCAAAAATGTAATAATATACAGGGTGTTCTATTTAAACTAGTACCCTAGGGTACTAGTGTTGTTAAATTTCGAGATGTTTTTTTGTTTTTGTTCAGTAAGTTTAAATAAAAATTGCACCAATTTTTTTGCAGATTATGAAAAAAAATTACTGGTGTACAAATGTACCCCGCTTGGTAACGAACGTAAGGAAAAAAGCTTGGGGTTAACAACACTAAATTTCAATTCACAAGCTAAAGCCCTAGTCTTTACATGTAATCGATTTAGAAAAAATCTGGTGTGATATACGCACACAACTTCCTTTTGCAGTGATCTTATAATTAGCCAAAAATTTGATTTTAAATTTTTAAGCATTTGTCAAAAATTTGCAAAAATTACAAATTCTACAAAAACGGTACAACATAGAGCGTTAGGTGAAGAGACAAATTTTCTGTAGAATTTTAAGCTGAATTCAAAAATGTAATAATATACAGGGTGTTCTATTTAAACTAGTACCCTAGGGTACTAGTGTTGTTAAATTTCGAGATGTTTTTTTGTTTTTGTTCAGTAAGTTTAAATAAAAATTGCACCAATTTTTTTGCAGATTATGAAAAAAAATTACTGGTGTACAAATGTACCCCGCTTGGTAACGAACGTAAGGAAAAAAGCTTGGGGTTAACAACACTAAATTTCAATTCACAAGCTAAAGCCCTAGTCTTTACATGTAATCGATTTAGAAAAAATCTGGTGTGATATACGCACACAACTTCCTTTTGCAGTGATCTTATAATTAGCCAAAAATTTGATTTTAAATTTTTAAGCATTTGTCAAAAATTTGCAAAAATTACAAATTCTACAAAAACGGTACAACATAGAGCGTTAGGTGAAGAGACAAATTTTCTGTAGAATTTTAAGCTGAATTCAAAAATGTAATAATATACAGGGTGTTCTATTTAAAATAGGAGTTAATAAAGAAAATAGAAAGAAAAAACAAAAGAAACCCATTTTAGAAGTATTAAACTGGAAAATCACCTATCTCACTTCAATACACATTAAAAATGTAATACAAATGATAAATCACAAGAGTAAACACCTACTTCCGGTTATGCGATTTTCTTCAAAAGCTTACTGTCGCATCTACATAGTACCTCTTTTCGTTTTTGAGATATTCTGTTCACAGACAAACAGACACACAGACAGACCAATGAAAACAAATATGTTTTTTTGGGTTCAGGTGACTCTAAAACGTGAAGAATTACATCGTCCCGTTAATAAATTCATTAATTAAAATACTTTTGAGTTACTAAAATGTGAAATTAACTAATTTATATTTGATTAAACTTTCAATAATCAATAAGCATCAACTCTAACTCAAAATAGACACATTTTCCAAAAAAATAACTGCTTGATTTCAGATTTTGTTGTATTGTAAGACTAAAAGTGGCATTGTGCGTGATCGATTGAGTCAGATCGAACGCTAACGATCGGTAGAGCGGTGTAATTTTCTGTCAGTCCATTATTTGCTCAATATTTGAATTGATTGCTCTATTGACATTGCGGTTTGTTCATCAGCATGCATGGCATGGCAGAGAATAAAATAGTTGCAACACAACTATTCAATATTATTAAACTGGTTAAACAGATCCTTATTCTGCAAATTTATGTTTCAATTATGATGACATTTGAATTTCCTAAGTTATAGCATTTAAATTATTCTCGTGATGTCAAATACTCACTATTTTTCTAAAAGAATAATAAAACTTAATTAACGTTTTTGATATGTAGTAAAACCGTTAATTACTGCCACAAGCTACAGCATTACGTGAATATTTTATAATATTATATATTATATAAAATTTGAAATGATAATTTTCTTGAAATTTTCGTAACTCTATGTTTCTTACTATATTGATCCTTCTTCATAAAATTTAAAACCTTATTCTTTACTAGAAACATTGATAACATATGAAGTATATAATTGTTTTGCTTTGAGTTTTGAGTACGTTCATAGGTAATTTACTTCGTGGAGCTCTCTCAACTCAAAGAATTTATTTTTAAAATTTTATTGATAACTATGTAAGGCTTTTGACTGCAATACAAGTACTGTAAGAATAGCAATTTGTATTTACATAGCAAGTAAAATAACCGTGATACGTTAAAAACCCCATATTAAACCAAAATAAGTCAGTTGTAAATTTTGAAAGGAGACGAATTACATTTAGACGTTGTAGACACCTAAAGCCCTAATAGCTTGAAATCTCAGTATTGTAGAGACTTTAGGACTAATTGAAATATTCCTCGGAAAGCGTTTCAGTAAAATAAGCCGAGTGTAATAATTCCTAAGTTTTAGAACATAATACAATAGAATTATTCAACTTATAATAAATTAGAAAAAACATAGTGGCTCGTCTAATATACAAAAAATCACTAATTTAGAATGCTCGTATAACATGAAAAATACCAACCTTAATGGCACAATGCTCTTCAATGCTTTGTGTGTAAAATGCTTCTCTAATGAACTTTTTGTCTTCCTAAAATCAGAAATAGTTTGAATAAGTGTTAGGCTCCAGACTATATTTTTTAAATGTACAGGCAGATTTAGAGAACCTTTGTTAAAAGTGTTGGAAATGTAAACGCAACCGATTTACAGACATTTGATTACTTTGGGTAACCGATGGACATTTATTTCGAGTCAATGTACAGGGTAGGTTAAAATAAAGTTACACCCTTAATTGGTTGTTAGTTTCGTTTGTTAAATTTCTCTCGGTTGTAACTTATCATTCGAAGAGTACTGTGCTTATTGCGACACTTTATTAAGGCAAACGTTTAACTATACGATAGCGTTTAGAAAATCTATCAATAAAATTTTTAATATGCAAATAGACCGAAGCTGACAGTGATTCTTAGAGCATAATCTGCACAATGTGTATGTGACCTAACTAGAATTTTCCTGATTCGCGAATTGGACCAAACAGAGTTAGAAAAAAAATGTTTCATGCGGAGCTATAGAACAATAACGAAAAACTATTTGCAATATTTCACAACACGACACCTTAAAGAGAAGTATGTAAGACTTATAGTCTGAAAACTACAAATATTTTCACGAAAAAACATGCACTTCCTTCGACCAATTTATTTATAAGAACATCTTTCCGACAGATAAAACCACATAACCTTTTTTTAAATTATGATATTAATAATCTTGTAGTGTGAAGCATGTATTTATGCAGATTGATCCTTTTAACATACTAATAGACTAGCAGTAGTATAAGAAGACAATAAAAGCACCTGTATGCGTATTGCGAACGAGAAATGCTAAACTCGCACAGTAATTTAAATAAACAATATAATATATCCTATACTTACTGCTTCTCAGTAACTGTACACAGTAAGAGTGCTTATAATTTGTAGATATGGCACTTAGAACTAGCTCTCCCAGCAGAGGCTAAATAAAGTTCCGTTTTATGTCATTACGCAGATACTACACATACACGTTTAACTTAAACTAACGAGCTTTAACCGAACACTTCCTATGGCATTAGCTGGCGATTTAAAAACAAATACTCGCATAATATCCTATAACGAATGTGGCAATCGCAGATGGAAGTCATAACCAGGTGAAATATTACACCGGCGTACAAGCAAGGTCGGTTCAATGGGAACAGTGGGCTTCTGAGACCTCGAACTACAAGATTTTTACAAGTGACCATAACAAACATAATTGCGAAATATTCCATGATTTTATCTAAACCAATGGTGATTGAATAAACAGCAAACGTATTTACATTTTCCATAATTTTTCTTAATCTTAATGAAAATCAGCTTTTAGATCTGAATGGTTTGAATATATTCTTTTTTGTTTCTTTGTGAATTTCCAGTTGTATTTACAGCAACCTATGCACGTGTCTAATTCGATTAGCCTTACAGCTAATGATACTGAATGCACGTTACAGCCTGGCTTTACATACTGGCTTTACATATGTATGATAGGACAGTCATTAGGTACTGAGCTATTTTATTGCAAATTGTAAGTTTATTCAGTTATCCGGGCAGCTCTGTGTTTATAATGCTAAACAGATAATTTAAGAGTTTACATGCTTGCTGTGAATGTGTAGATCACTGACTGATTATGAAGTTGCGGCGAAGAATATTTAAAAACATTATAGGTTTTTGTAATTCACTTTCAGCCACATTCGTTCAAGCACACATCGTCACGTAACATATATCAAATATATAAATAATCTACGAATTTCAAATGTCACTTTAAAGTTTTACAACACACACTTTGCAAGGGCGTAGCCAGGGGGAGGCAGGGATGGGCATTTGCGCACCCCTACTAAATAATTTAAAGAGCAAAAGAAGTTGATTTATAATCACCTTTACAATTCATATTCTACAAGATATTCGAAAACTGAACTATAATAGGTTATACTTCTAATTTTAATTAAAAACAAATGAGAAAAAAAGAACTCGTACGGCCCAATCCATTATATACTATACCTTCGAGCTGTACAGGTTGCAACAGGAAGGTTATTTAGTTCTGGGAGAAGTGCAGCTCGTGATGTAAATGTCAGTTTAAAAAAAAATGTGTGCAATGTACTGAACAATGTGATAGCCGCAAATGGTTTTAAACAATGTCCGTGGCAATAGCGTGGTTTGCAAATAATGAGAAAATAATAAATAAAAATACTGTTATTTTGAAAAAACAAAATTCAATAAGTACCAATTAATAAATGTATATGATGCGCTTGCATGATAATATTCATGGCACAGTAGCAAAAACCTTCACTCGCATTTTTCCCTTAATCAATATATCTGGAATAATCTAGCTGTAGTCGAAAATGCACAATAATGCTGAATGAGCGCATTTGTTTCACTTCCAGTATTTCAGTGTGTATGTGAGCGTTCTGTTCCGAAAAAAGAGTTGAAAACAAACATGATATTTGAAAACTTAAAAAAATACCGAAAGCTTTTTGGATTACCTGCTATAATTTGAGTAATTTTGACAATCAAGCGGAACTGTGGTACAATCCCTGGCAAAATAAAAACTTAGAAAAGAAGAACTGCAAGGGTTGAAACTAGCAGAAGTAAAATAAAATAGCCTTTTTCCCTAATTAAAATATGCTTTGCACATTTCCTTGAAAGGTCCTTTAGTGTTTTGCGTAGAGAAAAAATCTCGTTGCGGTCAACATTATTAGAAAACCGCTTTATAGACAATATATGTTGAGTGTATACAGAAAGCTAGTACTAGAAAGAAGTGGGGAACTAGAAGATAAAGTCTTAAAAAGTTTGCCAAACCAAAGTTAATTTAAATTATAATTTTTTGCTAATTGTAAAAAAGTAAACAACAATAATGTGTAATAATAATAGTTAATTGTGTATATAAATTTTTGCCCCCTCTAACTGCAACCCTGGCTACGCCCGTGCACACTTGTTCAGTGCGAAGGGACTACCTACAAGCTTGAATCTCAAGATCAAGTAAGGCAAAAACTTAAAATAACTTGGTGGTCAAAAATCAACTAATTAAAATAACTTGGTGGTCAAAAATCAACTAACGATGACACTCGTAATTATATAATTTGAAATTTCCCACAAGCCTTGAATTCAGAGGCAGCGCAATAGTTTTACCAGCCTTAATATTTATTTCTATTACATAATACATTGATACGTGATCAGAATTGAAATATTGTAAAGCGGCCCATTCAGTACATTTAAAAACATTGGGTACCAAAACTACAGTTGTGGTAGTAGGGAAGTAAGAAAGTCGTCAAAGGGTGATGCTTAATTCAATTAAATACGTCTAATATTATTTTAATTTAAGCTAAAGTAAATCAATACCTAATCATTACAAGATCAAACTGTTTGCACTATTGGGTGATTAAATGGAAGAATATAAAAGTAATTCAAAACGGATCTGAAGATAGTTATTTATTTTTTACGGATTTGTCCGCTATTTGTGAGCGAATGGCCCTGCGAGCAAATGCTCGTCTCTCAGGCGGCCGGCTCGGGTTCGAATCCCGGCGACTCTAGAGTTTAAAAATTGTAAGCTCCCCGGCTACCACGCTAACACCTGCGGTAGTCGTTAACTCCTAACAAGGGAACTCTTCCTCACTTTCAATGGGAAAGGCTAGCCACCTCCCCGGCCTAAGGGTAAAGAGGGCTCATAGAACCACTTTGTGGTTAAAACATGCCACTGGCCTATAATAAACGGAAGAAGAAGAAGTCAGTTATTTGTTTCCTAAACATTAATGTTTTTCCATTCATCTGATCGTCACATCGCAATATTCTACTTTACATGGTCTCTACAACGCCGCTGTGGCCGAGCCAATTCATTTTCGGTCTTCCTCTTTTTCTCCGTCTTGTGTTGTTAGCCATCTTGCGTATGCTTTTTATATTTTCTGTAATTGACGTCTGTGGCCGTTGAACGCTCTAATGCGCAATACCATTAAAATAAACTAATGATGATCTTGTAACACTCTAATATAAGCCGGATAACAAGATGTGAATACCCAAAACAGACCCGTAGCGATCAACGGGTCAGCTGATTTACTCCGAAGGATGGAGCAGCTTAACAGTAAAATGATCAAAACCAAATACCGGCGCTACTAACTTGATTATTCAAAAACTAGCGAATCTAAGTTGGAAGATTCCCCGATGATATGAAAATTCTAACTTATATTGAAGGGAGATATCTCAAAATTACATTTACCAGACGCAGGCTCTTTTATAAGCTATAACATGTAGTTGCAGAACGAAAAAGATATAAATGCGACGCAATTGATGTGCTGTTTATTTCCAATAAATGCAGCCAAATAACACAAAAGCACAGTTCTTCATACCGAAATAAATTATTGACTCTATGATATGTAAAAACAAGGTACGTAACTAATTGAGGCGAATTCAATATAAAACTCGCGATGTGCACACGATGCGTTTACAGTATAAGTAAGTTTAACGCACACATAAACACAAAGTACGTAGGAAATACACATATAAATCAATATAAATGATAAATCAGCCATAAAATATATAATGGGTATCCAAATTTGAGGTTGGATTTTGAATTTCGCGGCATTTGCTTTCTGTCAAACATACAGCGCTAATATTTTATAGTTGTTATTTTGACACATTGCCATTTAAGTTATGGAGCGGTTCACGGTTCAGCAACGCATATTTATTGTAAAAACCCATTACAGATATGGGGAAAGTTTTTCAGAAACTGCAAGAAAAGTTTGCGCTATGTACTTGAGTGGCATGTAGTTTCAACATGTCACACATGTCACACAGCGCGCGAAATAATAACTTTACTGCAATCAAAGTTTAGAGGTAGACTTATTTCTCGATATGGTGACATCAATTGGCAGTCAAGATCTTGCGAATTGACGCCTTTCCTCTGGGGTTATGTGACAAGCAAAGTCTATGCCAATAGTGTACATACAATTACACACCTAAAGGCCTAAATTACACCCGTAATTGGTGACATAGACCCTCGTTTATGTTAAACTGTAGTTGAACATTCGAAAAAAAAAGAATGGTTTCATGTCAGACGAGCTGAGGAGGGCATTTATCTGATATTATCTTTCATGTTTAATTGTTACGTATATGCGTTAAGTTCTCATTAAAATATCTTATATTTTCAAATTATTTGCGCGTTTTATTAACGAATTAAAATCCAACCTCACATTTGGACACCCATTAGTTAGAGTAAACGGTTGTGGCTTATCTGTAGCATTCGGTGTACTACGAAATCAAAGTCCAAAAAAGCGGATAAAATAGCAACTAGAAACTTCAATTCCACAACCTTAATTAGACACTCAAATCTCGATAATCCATGAACCAGTAATTAAATCTATAAACGCGTAATCCAAGTCCACCAATCCAAGTCTAGAAACGTATACGTCAATTTTAAAAAGCCATAATCTACACCAATACGAAAATCCGAAAGCCTTTAGGTGTAAATCGGCTTAGCGAGTTATCTACAGTCTCAATAAGAAGGTGTTGAATTATTGAAAACCATCATAAAAAACAGCTATTTAAAATAAAGCTACCAACTGGCGTTCTTCCCCGATTCCTTTTAACTAACCAATGAAAAAGCATTGGTAAAATTAACGGAGGTATTGCAACCACTCAACTATAAATCCCTCATGGAGGTAAAGACGCGGTGCGGTGTCCACAAAATTGCAATGGATCTGTTTTATTTTTCCGAGCTCTACCCGAAAGTTCCTTAATTCAAAGAAACATAAGCTGTTTCACTACTACAGCGGGACGAAATTATTCTAGAGCACCCGTTACTAAGCTTCCGTGCTAGGACTTACGACAACAGAACGCATAACTTTGCGAAGTAGAGTAAGCAATAAGTCACAACTCAACAAAAAACGTCTGATAAGCCATGACTGTAACGGGTATTACACGTAGATATGACTAAATACGCTAAACACTCTAATAACGAACATGACCTACGAAAAAAATCACACAAGTGGAACAAAAGGCACTGCCTATTACAATCTACTGCACGCTTTCAAACTTGCTAAATAAACCAAAAAATCACTAACGGCATTTACCTCCAAAACGTCAAAATAAATACTTAATTTTACAAGTAAATATTGAGTTGCCAGAGCTAATTAATCAAAATAACTCTTTTAGAGAGGCCTAAAAAAAATCAGGAAACATCACATTACTCGAAGGTGAGAATGTGAGAAATCCAAACCAAGCGCACGACTGCCCCCAACGTCAATGTTAGCAGATAAAATCACTTATCATTTTCATATCGCATAGTCATTAAGTAGCTTTTAGGGAAAACCTAGGTGAGTTAGATCGTTAGGGCTAACGGTAGTAAATAACGCAAAAAGATATGTTGACGTCAAAATGAATGTAACACGTTTCGATATCTTTAATTTATTAAATTGGTTTCGCTTTTCTCTTCGCGGTTTGCTCTTTATAACCCAATGCTCCCTTCTAGACTTCAGGTACCTATAGGTGTTTTTATACTCTGATATAATTTTCTGGGAGATGATGTTTCCGATTGTATTGGAAGTTTTTTTAACAAAAATCTCGTAGAAGCGTCATGTAGCCCGTACAGTGTATGCCATATTTTTGTTCATCGTATTACTGCGTTTTAGTTGCATTTTTGTCATGTCGTCTAAAGGGCAAATATATCTTCGTATAAAATCGAGCTTTTATGTAGGCTGCCACCAAGTGTATATTGCATTAACTGCCTCACCTAATATTATTAAAGCCTTACGTTGCGTCGTCTAATTATGCACTGATTAACTACACTGCAATATGAATTGGATATTTAATTATTTTACATTACGACAATTATTTGATATTCTTTATGTCACATTTGAGTGTACGAATTCTATTTTTGTTGTAGATAAATTCTCAATTAAAATGAATTCAAGTATTTCTTATGCCCTCTAATACGAATCGTTAATATTAAATTATTAAATATTTCTAGCTCAGTAGAGCATAATTACTCTCAAAAACAAGTCGGTTCTCGCAATATCAAGACTGTTTATTATTTCTGAAAAATCATTTGTTTAATGAAAACTTATGTCAAATATTTGTGACAATTTTAATGAACGTCAGTGTTACTTCAAATCATGTACATGGAATATCAATCGCAAATACCTCCTTGTTGCACTACCTGTCATTTAATAAACATGAAATAGTAAGTCGCCCTTTTATTAATTACCTCACTTCACTCTTTTACTGTTTATTTTAGTTTGCTCAGTAAATACCTGTGACTGTAGCTCGTCTAAAGAACTTAATCCTCCTCTTCAAAGATCCAAATGTATACCAACTACAGAGTAACCTCAATACAAGCCCATCCTACTGTCAAGAACTGCAAACACCCACGGAAATGCCTTCTTCCAATCATCATACAATTCAGCAACACGAACCTCGAGAAAATCATCTAGCAGTGAACACACTCTCCCTTCCAAATAAGATATTGACAATCCAAATAATGCAAATCCCGATCTGTCAGAAGCCACAGGACGTCACGTCCTGTGGGTCACCTCAACTAGTGCCAATCTCAAAACGTCATTTCAACAAAAGTTCAGCAAAGTTCAACTCCATCAGATGGAAAACCACTTCCAATTCCCAAGACTCTCACTCCAAAAATCCTGCCCCTGCCGTGTCCTATTTTCAGTAAATACAGCTTACTCTATCCAATTCACAAGATGTAATTATTTGACAATAAACTGAGTTCAACATCCAATTTCAGAAATTATTTCAATAGCCTTTAGTTTTTTTTTTAATTATGTTCTTCCTACCATACACATCTTCTCTATATCTTCATTATATTCTTCTTGTTTTAACATTTACACTTATTCTCTTCTCGTCAACTTAATTATAATTAAACCCCGTTCGTATACCAAAATTGATTAATAAATCATATTAGAAAAGGATTTATTTTCAAAATTTCAGCTTTTACAAAATATTATTACATGTTTTTCTATCAAAATTTATTTGTGTACATAAAATGAATATCTCCTTAGTGATATCATCTTTGCATATTATTACAGTTGAACACTCTATATATTTTATTATCACATTTAGTAACACCTGCTATATTGAATAACATTTCTCAAATAAGTATTTGTTATCAATCTCCCACTCTATTTCAGGTAACTTTTAAATCATTTTAGAACCTTTCGTTTCTTATTTTTTATTGTTCCAACATTTTTCATACAATGATAGTTTTTTAATTAGTAACGTGCATTTTTATAATGTTAGAATTACAGTAGATGCATTTTCTCATTTCAAACGGGTACTGGTAAGTCATCATTTGATGGCGTTTGTTAATTTTCTTATCAAATAGAGTCGTAAACTTTTTATGTTTTAATTTTTAGCGTCTCCGCCTTGAGTGATATAGTATGATAACAAACTTTTATTATAGTAACTTATCTATTAATATATCTGTAATATCCTTTTATATTTTATTGTGGTCGTCTATATTTTTTACTCTCGCACTAAACTACAACACTCTAACTCGCATAAAGAAATAAATGTGTTCATGTATGGAGGTGATTAATTTACACTTATTTATTACTACCAATCATATTACACGGCTAACTGTTTCTTATACACGTGCTAAAATGTTTGTGTTTTAATAAGCTAACGAGGATGCTGTGGGATTTATTTATATCTAAATTCTTAAATTTTTAAAAATATTTATAAACTCATTTGGAAAAACAGTCGTTGGGTAATGATTATGTTCAAAGATTGATCTAAGTCTTACTTCATAGTGGTAAAAATATTGATTACATTATGCAAAAAATATAATACCGGCAGTATGCCAGTAAATTAACTGCAGGAATAACAACTACTGCAAATCTAAGTTTTTATCTAACAGTTAATAGAAGCACATTTTTATCTCCAGATATAAATCCAAATACATACATCTTCCTTTATAAAGGCCTTGATGGCCTATAAAGTTGTGTAACGATATTCCTAAAAGCTGAAGCCATTAGCATCTCTAGTGTTAATATCAAAACCAGAAACTCGAATGCAAACGAAAAGGAATGAATTATTTTATTGCGACCAATAAAAATAATTCCGGGCTTTACAGCCTCCCAGTAAAATACGAGCCAAATAGCAACGGTACACCTGCAACTCAAACTCATATTCATACATGACGTGGCATTTTTCATGCTGTATTATTCTTCGGCTCACCGCAGGAAAAAGAAGTACATTTACTCCCCGGCGCGCTTTACATACGTAAACATAGCGAGTCTATTATCTTATAACGTTCTATCGGGCACGAACAAATTGTATTGCAAATATAATCTTGATTTTCACATACCAACCGCGGCTACAAGGAAACGAAAACGTGTAATTTTCGTAAATAATCAGCCGCACTGCGGTAAACTGCGACCTTACGGTCGATGCGCACTCGTGTGCAGTCGCTTAACTGTGCTTTGACTGCTGCAAAACCGCCAATTTTGAGTTTGTGCACAATTGCATGAAATGAAATGTAAACAATAATCAAACGTTAATTAATTATTTGGTTGAA
Source organism: Agriotes lineatus (assembly GCA_940337035.1). NCBI lineage: Eukaryota > Metazoa > Arthropoda > Insecta > Coleoptera > Elateridae > Agriotes > Agriotes lineatus. The sequence goes on from OW679195.1 coordinate 167,538,872, forward strand.
AGACAAGAATTACGCCTTTGCGGAATCTTAGAATTTAAGTTTCAACAAGAAGAAAAGATCACGTCGGGTTCATAGATTTTGTCCTGGGATGATGTGTTATGCGAGGGTATGTTAGTAACTAGTCTCCCAAAGAATTAAAGAAATTTTGCCGAATATCCACGTCGCCAAAAATCCGACGATATCTGAACTGGATGAACACTAAATCTGCCATATCGTCGATCATTTTTAAGGATGTGACTAGTTGCCTATTTGTATCCTCCAAGATCATGCAGAACATCTAGAGTACGCAACAACCATTGTAATTCTACATACCATCAATAGAAAGATAAAAATTAACAGGAGCGTTAAATAAGGCGAGACTGTCACCCAAACTGTCTTAAAATATGCTCTCAAGATAGCGGAAGGATACGGAAAGGGCATAAGGATTGATGGGGATAAGTTCAACCGTTTTCGATTTGCCGACGACCACGAAAACCAAACTGATAACCAATTTTATCTCCAGCCAACAAATAATACAAATAGAAGGTGCGCAAATCGAGAGATAATAAAATGTCAGAACTTTGTTGATCAGCGTTTAGAAAAGCTTCGCGACTCATTCAAAACCGACTTACCTATCAGTTAAAAAAAGATTTCAATCAATGCATCTCACCCGTTCTTACCAGTGGTGCTGAAAGGTTAACTCACAGATGCACGAGTGACATTAATTACGAACAACCCAAAGCAAAATGGAAAGATTAATTCCAGACTTACGTATAGCGTCTGGTAGATAGAGTACGAAACGAATAAATTCGCATAAGAACGGCTGTAGACGACATTATAAAATGCATTACAAAACTGAAATGGAGATGGGCGGGACATGCAGCAAGGTTCAGTAATGTCAGATGGACGAAGAGAATACTCGAGTGAAGACCGACAACCGATAAGCGATATCGACGAAGACCACCTACGCGTGGGATTGATGAACTCAAAAAAAGATTCCTTAAATTGGATAGCAACTGCTTAGAACAGAGACAACTGAAAACGTCTGAAGGAGACCTTTGACCAGCAGTGAATATGAGAACAATGCTAAATGAGATGAGATATTTATATATGGTTCAAGCTTTCAAATTCATTAATTGTTAAGGCATAAACCACGATTTTTCCATACAAATAAAATATCCCTCTCTCGCCATTTCAGAAAAGAAAAGAATTTTCGGATTTTTTTTAAATATCTGAATTTCTCCAACTCAATCTTTCGATAAAAACTGAAGGTTAATTTTAAAACAAACCATTTTGTAATAGGAAATTCGAGTCAGATTCTTTAGGGACGAGTTTGAACGTTGTTTCCTGGAGTAACTGACTCTGGCTGCTCGATCAGGGTAATTTAATACACTATCAGAGGGGTGAGAATAAAAACATAGGGTAATTATAATAAGAAGGAATGGATATTTTATTCACAATTTACGATGGGGTTCACAAATTGTGCAATTTGATGCCAAGTAACAGCAATTAATATAGTTGGAAAACTGTAATAGTAATGGTAGTAATACAGTGTGATTTTTTAAAAACTCAATTGCAGCAGGCCCTGGATAGCCTGAATCAGTTGGCAATGCTGACATGTATTGTCGGTGACACTGTAAGTCTATGTCAAAATCGAGGTTAGCAGGTTAGGTTTTGCGTCAGTTTTGACACAGACTGACGCAAAATCTAACCTGCTAACCTCGATTTTGACATAGACTTACAGTGTCACCAACAATACATTTCAGTGTTGCCAACTGATTCAGGCTATTCAGAGCCTGCTGCAATTGAGGTTTTAAAAAATCACTCGGTATCTTTTGAGAAAGTGTTCTTGTGATGTTAATACAAAAGAAATTCGTTACGAAATAGGTATTTGTACAACTAGTGATGAAAGCGATCGTTTTTTCAAACGAGTCAAAAAAGTTGCTTTCATATGTCTTGTATACCTTATTTTTTGTATAGTGATACCTTGAAATATCGTCGAAAAGGACTTCAGATTTTATAACTATTACATTGTTAGTTTTCAATTTCAATAAAATAGTTTAAAAAAGTACTATGTTTTATACTATTTTTCGTTAAACAAGTGGTACTTTCTTTACGATTTTTCTTTAAAAAAGGACGAACTTCATGATCATTATGCAACAAAACATTTATTCTACTCATATATGAAAGTTCAACTTTCGTCACTAGGGATGAAAGTGCGCGTTGCTATTGATATGACCAATTGTTTGCCAGCAAGAATTTTCGTAATTTTGTTTTTGACAGAAATACGAGTATACCAAGAAATGTTAGATTCAAAATTAATTTTAGTATTATGTAATGTAAATTATAAATTTCTTATATACGTAGAAAAACAACAATTACTACTCGAGATGAAATACGATTGTTTTTTTTTTCGTGAAATTGTCCAACTCGCCGCTGGTGTGATGCGTGGACAAATTCTCACCTCATGAAAAACGATACTTTCATCTCTTGTCGTAATACTAGTACTATTCTTGTTGTAGATTACTATTTTAAATCGTTTCAGCTTCGGATAGTTATGCCTTTTAAAGCTGGACTTTCTACATTTTTGTCTGGTGTAGATTAGCAAGGCAAGACTGGCCAAAGTCTTGTCTATAAATGCCAAGACAAGATAAGACTTTCTTATTCTAGATCAAGACTTCTGACAAAATTGTAGACAGTTTTCAAAACCCTAGATTAGCAGCTTGTAGGTAATGTGAATTTTTACTCCCATGCAATATCAGGTAAGTACAAAGTTTCAATACAGATTGAGTATTTCTATCAATTAAGAAGGTTTACTTTATCTTCTTACCTATACTCAATAGATGTAAATATAATCTGACTGTGTCATGATAGATGATAGATACAACTGAAAAAATACACTGCAATAGGTACTTTTATAAAATAATACAGTAAGTATTCAAACAAGAAAACATTGTTTCAAAATCTGTGTTAACAAAAACTATACATATGTATAACATAAACATTATGTAATATTTTAAAAGACCTATTTTGTATTATAAGACTTGATTTTGAGGCTACCACATAGATGAACTAATTAATATAATTTCTGTATCTTTTTTAAAAATTAAATTGTAAATTAAAAATTCACAGAAGAAAGAAAATGTTCTAACGTCATCAATCAAGAGTATTTAAAATTATGTACAAAATAGGTAAAACTATCTTAAGGTTGCTAATAATAAAAACCGTAAAATAAAACACTTAGCAATGTGAATTAGCCGGTAATATTCCAACCCGCGCTCCCAAAGAGAACCTGATTTGTAGGACGCCATATGCACTAGACGAAGGCTAACCAGACGAATGCACATGCTTGTCGGTGCGCTATAAATGACGCGAAAGCGACATAAGGAACTATTGCCGATTGCGGAAGAAGTTAAGAAATATAATGCGTAGCTCATTTCAAGCGAGCAGTTAAAATAAATTAGTTAAAATAAATTACCTGGTTAATTAAGCGTCTTGAAGCATTCTAGAGTCTTGATATTTAGACAAAACGATAAGAATACTTTTTAATCTAGACTTAGATTTAATCAAGTCTTGTCTAGAAATTTCAAGACAAGACAAAATTTTGCAAAGCCTATCTTGTCGTGTCTAGACGGTAACACTAACTTTGGACCACTACTATCAGCTTTATATTTTACAAACCGAAAACATTTTCAGATTTCGGTGAAGACCTTATTTTTGGATTATCAAACCTTCGAGCAAATCGACCAAGATGTTTAGAGTGTAGCTCACGTTGATTTATTCACCTTTCTACCCAATGAATACTTTAAACATTTTCAAATATTAGCAATTTCTATAGAAACTTTTGGATAAGACTGACATACACGTATATTAAATTTGAAACGTTATATTTCTCATTTTTTAAAAATTTAATTTAAAATTACGGCCTAGCAAGCCGTTTCCTTTCGAGACAAGTTGCTATGGTTTTCCACAACGGTTACTGAGGCTACATTATGGTACTACATGAATTTTTAATCCCCAGTTTTGGCAACCTTTTATACTCCAAAGATAGGTGTTCGAACGTACCTTTAGTGTGCCGCCGAGACGAGATATTTGTTGATCTTGAACATTCGAGACATTCGATTTTAACTTCACTCGTCTAAAAGACGAAAGAAGTATTGTAATGAGGAAAAAATGACCTTCCGATTTTTCGTCAGATATTCACGTTTCAGGGTCCGTAGATGACGAAAAACAAGTTTTCTCAATTCCGCCTGTCTGTTTGTCTGTCTGGTGGCGGTATAACTCAAAAACTATTTCTTGGAGGAAGACAATATTTTGTGCATATTATATGTTTATCTGGCATAAAACCGAGAAAATTTCGGACAAAGATATACAAGGCGAGCACTTTAAAAAAATTAGTTTATAATTGCTTTACCTGAAAAATAAATACAAGTAATAATTTGCACATAGCACAGGCTATATCATTGGCAAACAGATACAGGGTAAACATCACAAATTGGACAGAATAGTATGATGCTGTCTAACGCAGCAGAAACTCGTCCACTTGGGATGTTGATACATGGAGTACGTGGTTATTTTGAGCATTGCGCTGCTTAACTACCTCATTTGGGTACCCACATATATAAAATTCGAGAATCAAGATTCTGGAGTTCGAGATGGGTACAATCTCGTATCGGCTCGTCTAGTGGCAACACTACTTGCGTTAGGGGAATATAAAAATTCTTTTCGAGTGGTTAACAATAGAAGAAATGTCGACTCCTGAACGAGATTAGTTTTATAAATCTAGAGTTCACCTTGGCTCTGTTTTAAATTTCGAGACCAAATGCAGATCCACTCAGCTTTCGTCTTGTAGCAGTACTGGAATTAACATCTAAATACTAGATGGACAGGACGATAATTTGTTGAACCAGCTGAGTGCATGGATGAAACTTGAGTTTGCGACTACAATTCGGATGGAAACTCTCTGGTTTTCTTCAGAAAACCAAAATTGGCAGAAGGAAATTTCTAGGGTAAAGAAGTCGCCACTATATCGAATATGGCAAAACTCCTTAAAGGAACTAAGGCAAAAAATTGTGAAAAGTAGTCACGAATTGACTCCTAAGCTGCTGGAACATCGTCCTTCTTCCCAGATCTTGCATTCTCTATTTTCTATTTCTTAAACTAAAAAGCCTTTCAGTTCACAAATATCATAGAATGGGCACGATATATAAGCTGCAAAAAATTGGTTTACAGACTAAAGTCGAGAACTGTTCGAAGGGTTGACAGACGTGGTAGTGTTTTCCTTTTATAGTAGTCGGCAAATTTACCTATACGCCCTCATAGGTAGATAATTGCAACCTCCAAAGTCCAAACTAGCGGCCAGAGTCGGGCGAAAAAAGATAGTAGGAGTGTTTTATGATTTATTTTACAGCGCACTTAATAATTTATAATCCGCAGGATTTTATGGGGCCTTTTCGAGTTCGACTAATTTTTGTATCAGCTTTTTGCAACGCCTTGGCATCTGCCGTTTCCGAGAAATGGTACGATAAAATCTCATGGTCTGTAAGTGTCAGCCGTTCTGGTGCGCTAAGTACTGCATCTCAATTAGTCAGGTTGCTCTGATAAAATGCACGGTGGAAGATATTGGTATCGTAACTGCCCGCTTTATAGTTTTTCTGATTAACATAACTAGAAACGCGGGCTATTAGAAAGGAAAACGCCGTGAAAGACGATATGTGCTCCGGGAAATTTATGGGCGAATGAATATCGCATGCGTAGTTGTGAAATGAAAATATCGCTGCAGTAAATAATAACTGAAACAATAAAATGACAGTTGCTAAGTAATCACCTTTTCATATTTACGTCCCTGCTACATATTGCGTGAGATGACATCCATACAGTGTGCTTGTAGCGACTTACTAGTGCTAGACGTTTTTGCCAAGTCCAAAGGAATTTCAGCTGTTTGAAAACGGGTCTACCATCCGGTTCTATTTGTATTTTAACACAGCTCTCGTAAACAAATTTCGGTGCGTTTTACTTTATATTAAAATGCCAAGACATATAAAGCCTAATCAATATTATTGGTAGTAATTAACCCCTTGCCATCTTTACAAACATTTTCTACATGCCAGGGGTTTACCATCATTTCTGCAGTTTTCAAACCTTGAAAATGTTCAGGTTTCGTTTCGGATAGGTAGCTAAATTTAATTGGCTGCTTGAGTCAAGATCAAAAATAATTTTATTAATAATTATCTAACAAAATTAACTGTCTACAGAAAGCCACAAACAGATTAAAAACGATCTCAGCACATTCCTACCGGTAAATGAATCTTTAAATACTGAAGACAAATCTCTGGAAACATTAGAACGTGAAGAAATCGCTTTGATGATACTAACAGTCTTTCAAGACGTCAAATATAAATTCAACCCAACGATTGAAGATTGCTTAGAAAACGTAGGGTGTGAATCTAATTAATGCAGCGTTTGGCCTGAGACGCCTGGAAAATGGTTGAAGCGATACCTAAACGAGGAATAATATCCTATTGATAAATCTTGCCGATAATACCTAATGTTGCAAAAACTAACTATCTAAAAGGCTCAAACCTCTCATCAATTGTAAAACAAATAACTCCTTTACATTAAGTAGAATTTGGGGAAACAAACGCTTACGAACAGAAAAAGATATCTCCTGCCATGTCCTTAGGCCTGGACCTTCTATTGGGTATGTCACAAAAGACTAATATATATTTTTATAAACAATGCGTAGAAATACTTGAATGCTTAGAATAAAACAAGCCGAATACTTTTCAATAAATAAAATCACGCAGGTGTGCCACAAGAACCAGTTCTTGATATCCATAAGTGACGTTCCACAGCCTGAAGAAGTAATATTAGCAAGTTTTGCTACTTTTCTGTCATCATTTTGCATCATTATAGTCACTATAGCAACTGAACTAAACCTTGGAAGATTGGAATAAATGCAAATATGCAGCACACCACTTTAACCAACTAGAAGATTTATGGAAAAATATCAGTTGAAACACTGTTACTGCTACTAATATTGTTAAGTACTTAAAGACGAATTTTGATGCGAAATTAAATGGAAGAAGAATATAAAAAAGAAAAGGAAAGAACTCAATATTAAATACAAAATACGTTGGGTGTTGGAAAGAAGGTTCCAGATGTAGATACACAAAAAATTTCCGATGAATAAATAGGTAAAAAGGTAAAAGTTCAGGGCCATTTCAATTTCCCCAACTGGGGGCGGGCTGCTATAGGGACCTTGTGTCCCTCTTCAGCCAAGAACAGGAATTATAGGATGGGTGAGAGAAAGGAGGGGTGGAGAGAGAGAAGGAAAACTACCTAAAAACCTGAATCAGAGCAGACGGCCAGGGGAATCGAACCCACGACCTCCCGAATGCTACGCAGATGTGCTAACCACTAGTCTACAAAGCTCGGTAAATAAATAGACACTGAATATACTATATAAACTTAGGACATTCAGTTTTGGGTTTGCGCAAGCGAAAGCGACAGAAAAGAAATCCAAAAATTAAAAAAAAAGCTCTATGAGATATCGTGGCCGCCTTATGAACTGTAAGGACTGATGATCTTCATCAAGACTTAAACATTCACTTTGCTAAACAAGGTATAAGGAGACTGGTGGAAAGATACGAAGCGAGACGACATACCCATGTTAACACAAAAGTGCTTCAATTCCAGAACAGCACGAACTTAACAAGAAGATTACTGAAGATTTAACCCTTTAAGCTAGGTCAATAATAAAGCCCTTATATAATTTTTTTTTGTTCTTCATGGGTGGTAGTTCTATTTCAAAATTATTTTGAAATGAGAAGTGGAAATTTAATATATAAATATACCGTACGAGTGTGATGTCTGGAACTATAGAAATAAAATTTGCATTAAATATTTTTGAAAGAAATTCCCGAACACGTCCATTCTTTTAAATAAAACATATTTCAATGTAACTTTCGCTTTTAGCTTGTTTTGTTGTTTTTGGGTTATGACTTAACGATCACTTTTTGAAATAAAACCCCTATTTTTATAATGAATTTGGATAGAGCGCGAAATTCTAAGACCAAATATGCAAAAAAGTAGGATATTGTATTTTGAAACTTCCGAAATAATCGCTTTTAAACTAGCTATTAAAACAAAAATCGAATAAAAATAAAGTAGTTCAAAGTTTTGATAGCTTATTTAGTTGTTCATTATGTTGATTGCAACCATTATGAAATACAAAAATTAACAAAGTAAATAAAAACAATTATATTAGATGTTCGAATTAACCACCACTTTGTGCAAAGCAATGCCCAAGTTGCAGGTTGACTAAATCTAATTTCCGGGCGAATTATTTCCTTTAATTCCTTTATTATCTGTAGATCTTTAGATGTCCCATAAGAAAAAGATCCGTAAAGGGATTTACACGAAACTTCTCTCGCGCGAATTTGATAAATCAAATACAAAAAAGTAGTCCGCTGGGATTTGAACTACGCGTTCCGAGGCGAATATTTCGAGCCAGTGTCTTGTGCGCCGCTAGAATAACTGAGCCACGGATGTGTTCGAGTTGCACAGGTTCTGCTGCTTTATGAAGCACCATACTATTCTGCCTTATTTGTGATGTTTACCCTGTAGCTGTTAGGTCTCATTTTTGCCAATGATAAAGCTTGAGCTATGTGCAAATTATTACTTTTATCTTTTGCAAATAAAAAATTCCTTGGTTTTTTAGACGAAAAAAGGAAAAATGTAGTCCGCTGGAGTTCGCACTCCACGCTTCGCCGCTAAAATAACTGAGCCACGGGCGTGCTGGAAGTAGACGAGTTTCTACTGTGTTATAAAGTACCATACTTGTGTCCAATTTGTCATGTTTACCCTGTATCGCCAATGATAAAGGCTGAGCTATGTGCAAATTATTACTTGTACCTATTTCTCAGGTAAAGCAAAAATAAACAAAATTTTTATTTTTTACGCTGCTCAACCTGATATATTTCTCCGAAATTTTCTCAGTGTCATGCCAAGTCAACATATTATATGCATGCAAAATATCGTCTTCCCCCAACAAATATTTTTTGAGTTATACAGCCAACAGGCAGTCAGATAGACAGACGAAATTGAGAAAACCTGTTTTTCGTCATCTAGGGACCCTGCAACGTGAAGATCTGAAGAAATTTCGGAAGGTGATTTTTTCCCTACTTCTTTCGTCTTTTAGGGGAGGGAAGTAAATATATAACGAAGGTAGGTCGAGTAATAGTGGAAGCCACGCAACAGCTACCTTCTGCCTATCCATCTGCTAGGAAAATGTTCATTCAAATAATTCCGCACATCAACAGAAAAATGTGTCGCGCACCATCTTATTGAAACCACAACGTGTCGCTTGGTAGGCCCTTCTCTTCATTATTCGGGTAAAGCACCCGTCAATGAACCATCAATAAAAAATTGTCCTAGAATTCTGTCCCCAACAATGCCCGCCCAATCGTTGATTTTTTGAAGAAATTACGTGTGCGCCTTGCTCATCAAGTGCAGATTTTCTAGTGCCCAATATCGACAGTTATGGCAATTCACTGTAGCATTAAGGTGGAACGTTGCTCATCAGAAAAAAATATGCAATTAAAAAGTCGCCATCGATATTACACCGATTCATTATTAGCTCACAGGACTTTCGTCTGGGAATCTTTGAGAAACATCAGTATTTGCAACTAATTCTGTGAGAAGTATTTTATGGTACAACAAGTTTATGAGAACTTATACCAAACTCAAAATATACAAAACAATAGCACGTTCAGTTCCTACATGCGCCACTGAAACGAGAGCGGAAACGAAGGAAAAAAACAGAAGGTGAGGATTTTAGAAATGAATATGCTACGCTCAATCTAAGGATTAACACTACTAGATAGAAAAACAAACGCAGACATAAGACAACGGTGTGATGTCATAGAAGTAGTAAAGTGGACGAAACAACGAATGAAAAAGTGGAATGAACATATATACCGCATGGGCGAAAAGAGATTAGCCAAAATCTGTAAAAATAGATGACCAACAGGGAAAAGACCCCCAGAACGACCTCTCAAGAGATGTACTGAAAGTTGGTTCTCCTCATCAGTGGAATAACGAGGAAGGGGAAACAGGAATTAATTTCCAGTCGATCGCAGAAGAAGTCCTCTTATAGTTCTATGGGGATTTTCTTGCACTTGCAGAGACAACACAATATCTAGGTCAGTATCTTCATCGGTTTTTGAACAACCACCGCATGGCGATCCCTCACATACTCGAGCTTTAGAATCCGTTACTCTTGTAATAGGTACTTTAGCGGGACACATATTACCAAATAGTTCTCAAATCCCTTGTTTTGTTCTAGCACGGTCGTCAATTCCTCTGAACACTAAAATTTCAATTCGGTCTTTTTCTGTAAAATATCGCACTATTTTTTTATTTATTAATTATAATTTGGTTTAAGGAGTATAGACTGCAAGGCCATTAACTCCATGTTGCTACAATATGGCACATTTGTCTATATAAATATGTTTGTATTTTTTATTTAAGTAAGAACACACAACAAAAACAGATAAACAAATCATGAAAAACTGTTATAACTTTAGGGCTAACTCGATTGTTACATGGCTACTTGATCTTTATAAATTCTTTAAAACACCTTTGGTGATCGTAACCCTTATTGGAAATAGTATTCTTTCCACAAATCAAAGGGTTAGGCCTCCCGCTTATGCTTATAACATCAATCTTTGATTGGTTGATAATAGTCTCAGCCTACATTAAGCTGAAAACGAAGAAAAATGTAACTTAGATGTAAGAATAAAAGTTGACGAACGGTAATATATTTTAGCTAAAATGCATATTGCACCTACTAACTGCAGAAAGTAATCTTTGACAAAATTTTACGGTTCAGTAGCTGAGAAATCGGAATGTTAATAGATTAGTAAATTATATCATGTCAGAGGAACTAAAGAGAGTCAGTTATAACGTATGAAGCACCGGCCAAAGAAACTGTATAATCATTAGTTAACCGAGAAGTTATGTCTTCTATTTATGGTATAAGTAAGTACTGGTAATACAGAGGAGATTTGCACTTCTAACACACCGATTTTTTCCTGTGGAGCCGGGCAAAAAATCGAGCAAATAATTGATACTAACGGTACAGGCGATAAGTTAGCAGCATCGGTCGGCAGGCAAGGCTGCAACAATAAAAAAAGCAAATTTGGCTACCACATGCGCGGGCCGGGCAGTTAAAAACCACCGCCGATCGATTTTTTAACTTAATCGTCGCATAACGAAATCGATCAGCCCGAAACGAGGCAATTTGGATAACAACCCCAAGGACAAAAAAGGGCCGCAATTAGAGCCGACGGCACGTCCTGCGAAGAGGAGAAGAAGAAACGGCCGAGGAGGAGCGGCGGTCGGTTTCGATCAAACGGCCATAGTTTATATAGTTATGCGGGGTGACCAAGCGGTCAACAACCGGCCAAATCGTTGCTTCGGACCGCGGAGGTGTCTTCGGATGACCCACATCCCGGAGTTTTTGCGGCAGCCTAACAGTACTGGACCCAACCTGCGAACGCATTCCGCCGCCATACGGCAATAAATGCATGAGATTTCTGGATATGTGCGGACGGTATGTGGAACGCCGAGGATGCGTGAGAAATGTATCAGGGGGCTTTCAGGTCCGGCTGAAAGTCGTCCAGAATCCACGGAAACACAATGCACCGCCTACTTGAATTCGTGCTGCGCGGTTTGGCCGTCTGCATTGTCCCAGGGACTAATCAGTGGCGTAAATGAAAACTTGGCTTGGGATTAAGCACTAAAGTTTGTGTATGTACGAGGTATCATCAAAGTTGTGGATATAAGTATTGAAAAAATAAATTATTGAGCCATAATTTTCAGCTTTTAATACTTTTATTAAAACCCAAAAACAACTGTTTTAAATTTTTGTATTTTGTGGCTTTATATAGGGTGGTTTGAAAATCAAGCATTAATTATGTTGAGAGTGCGAAACACTTAATATGTGGTGGTTAGTAAAACGAGGGGAAAATGGTTTATCACTAAAATGGTTAAAACCAAATACGGGCCCCACCAACTTGGTTGTTCACAGCTCATGAATCTAAGTTGGAAGACTTCTTGGTGAATTGGTAATCGCGAGTAGCAGTGAAGGAAAAAATCTCAAAAATACATTTATTAGACGCAGTCTCTTTGATAAGCTATAACCAATTATAGCAAGAACAAGATACAAATTCGGCGTAATTAAAGCGATAGTTTTGTTTTTAATACAAGAAGTAAATGATTTAAAGGGGCCGTTTCTTGTACCAAAATGAGATATGGAATCTGTGGTTTTTACACTAAAGTAATTGAAGCGAACCTCATATTAAATCCGCAAATGTGTACACACTGCGTTCACAACATAACGTATTTAATTTCACATATAGGAATGTTATGGAAATCTACGAAATAATTTTAACCAGCGATAGAGCTCACCAAATCGAACGACTATAGTTTTTCTTTCAACCGTATATTTTTTCAATCACTTACTTCCTATAAATTTGAAGTGCCGCTTGGCAGGCAAATATAAGTTAAAGGTGAACGACACTAGTACACTAAAACTGCAATAGTTCTTGCATAAAAACGTGCGGTCAATAACTTACCTACCTCAATTTATAACGTAGGTTAGTGACCAGATGTTAACTAAAAGTTTTATCAGAACATATGTAGTATTTGTTGGTTTACATTTCAAAGATATGTTTTGTGGCATTAATATAAAATATGCTATAGGCCAGTATTCATTTTTAAAGTAAAACTATTTTGAATTTTAACTAATTTTGGGGGTGTTTTCGAAAAATTGCTAAATAAAAACGTTGTTCAATTTTATGAGATCTCTATGTGATTAAGTTTATTACATGGACTTCCATAATACAAGAATACATCAGTACCTTCAGTTCACACAAGAAATGTTCAGTATCCTAAGTTCTCAAACTCATTTACGTCAATGCACTTTGAATTGTAAAAAAATATTTTTTCAAATTATAATAGAGTTTTGGGTTTTGAAGCATCCGGTTTTCTACGAAAACGAAGTTCAAAGAGCCAAAACCGCAACTAGAAACACAAATTGATCTAACTCACACCCCTAATTCTCAAAAATCCATCAAATATACAAAAATAAAAAGAAGCCCTGAAACAATACAATGCCATTAGCGCACAGAACTCAGATCTACTGTAAATCGGCTCATCGTTCTCCCCCCAGATCTACTTAGGAGGTGCAAACTTATAAAAAAATATCTAAACATTATATAAAAATTGCATAAGGATCAATGACCTACAATTGTTCAACGATCGGGCGTATTCTAAAAACCTGCTACCTCTAATAGATCTACCCGCTGGTGTATTTTCCCAAATTTCATCATACTAATCGATCATAAGGAAAGGAAAAAATAAGGGAGAATCATCGCTCACTAAATCACAAATCTCCATAACGGGTCAGACTGAAAGACTCAAAGATTGGGATTAATTGTTTTTAGCTAGTCACGGTTCACTTGGCAACCAAAACAATACCGATCAGTGGGAGAAGAGTTACTAAACGACGACGACAACACTCACGGCAACCAAACGTACAACCTCGTGAAGCAGATTATGCAATTCGCCAAAACCCAACGAATAACATAAACAATGTAATATCGGAAATTAAATGTCGAATAAATCCATACAAGTAGTACAAAAGACAGTGGCTACTGCACTAAAATATCAGCTAAGAACTTTCAACATATCAAAATAGACATTTAATTTGTCAGATAAATATTGAGCTCCTCGAGCTAATTAACCCAAGGAACTCTTTCAGAAGGGGCTTAACAAAACCAGGAATTGTCACATAGCATGATAAGGAAAAATGCAAGAATCTAACTGAAACATATACCTGCAATAGTCAACATAACCTAGTAGCAGAAAAAAACACCTATATTTTTTGAATTCGCGTAACCAATAACTAGCTTTTAAGACAAACTAAGGTGAGTTATTACGCTAGGGCTAACGTTAGTAAATAAAGGCTAATGTCAAAATGGCCGTAACAGCAATTACTACAAGCTATGTTGGTTCGTTTTGGAGTTTTTTTGCATCGTCTGGGCGTTGTATGTTCAGGCTAATGTTTTCTAATGGGTTCTAGCCGTGTGATTGCTTCAACCAAAGACCCTCTTCCGTCTGCCTTCCTGACATTGTTTCGTCAAATAACAACATTGGCCCCAGGTGCTTTCTTCGGTGTGAAATTCCCAACTAATACGTTTGCTAATGCGCTTATGAAGGCCAGGCATGTTTAAGGTTTTAATTTGTTATTCTGCATTTCTTGTGTTGTTTTGTACAACGTATAGGAATACAATAGTTGCGTCAAACAAATAATAAAATATCTTTATCCAACACCGTCTAGATGTCCACGAAATGTTATAAAATGGGTTGATCAAAGAGGTCAACTCTGTTGCTTTTGAGCAGTTCACCTCCTTCCTTATGATATCCTTATTATGCCGGATTATACTAATTACTGGATATGATTACACAGTTCTCTCCTCTGTCTCTCCATTTGCAAACTGAAATATTTTCTGATATAGCAATGTCACCTTCACACTTCGCAGTCTTTATCACCTCATATTTTATCAACGAGACAGCATTTTTGATTAGATGTCATTGTTCCGCAACCATATATACCTCTTTCCAGTAGCTTAGTTATCTAAAAAAAATCTAGAAAAAAAATCTGTCAAAAATATATACTTGTATTGTTGAGCGAATGCCTGAGATAGTTTTATTCCAAGTCGTCCTCCTTCAGTACTGCCGCTTTTCCGTCGTGTATTTTGAAGTTCAGTATCCTGTCTGTAAGCACGCTATCACGCTGAAACACCTTTTTAACAGTTTAAGAAGCATGTATTGCTTCAAAGTGGTTCTATTCTCATCTACTGTTAGAAATTTGCTTAGTTTAAAAAAATGGGTCGAATTTTTAAAAGCTTGTTAAAATTTGCTTTACTTGTTTTCGCATATTTGTGTTGTCATGAAGGTGTAAATGCCTCAAGAGTTTCAAGAAGCGTTGCAGCGACGTAACTTTGGATGTTCGCGAAACATCCGATATCCAGTACAAACTCAAAATAGGTAACCTATGAAGGCCCATCACAATCAGAATTCCCAAAAATGCCTTTGGCCATGACTGTCAGGTCTAGAATTTTTCCTTTTTGTTTACAATATCGTCTAGGTTCTTGCACTACGGCATTAATAAAATCTTTCTCCAAAAGTTCTTCTAATAGGTACACATAAGGGCAAAGAAATACTAAAACATTTACTTTAAGTCCATGAGGTTCACTGTGAACTGTTATATAAAATTGAACTAAAACTTTTTCTGACGAAGTTAGTATACATTTAACGTTCGTCTTACATTGTGCCGTCTTGTTTGCAACTGTCTCAGTTGGTGTGGCTGCTATAGCAGAATCGGATGTTTCGACATTGCCATTATCAGACGAAATGTCACGTTTAAAGAGAAATAAAATAAAGCTCGTGCGTCTTTGACTACAGGTTCATTTGTACCATAGTTAGGATCAATAAAGGAGTCGTTGAAGTTATAATCATCATCAGTTTCTTTGTACAACTTTTAAATTTTTTGATATCGCATACTGAGACATGATGATGAAGATACATTTCCATTATTACTCAAAGTCAGGGATGGGTCTTTGCTGGTACAGGGAATTGGAAACTTGTTTGTAAAACTTGGTCTAGGATTACAGAACATTGTTTACAAACATATGTAGAAAATTAAAAGCCGAATATTTCTACAGGAAAAACAAATTTTGGTGCAGCCAAGATCAGCAAGCACACGCAAAACTGCCCTACACCATCTTAAAGCAAACTTGAATAAATATAGAAAAGATAATATAATTTTCAATACATTTTTTTCTTTCGGCGGCGGCATGGAAAACTGCAGACCATGCGGCTACATAATTAGCTTGATGGTCTACATTTTCAGAATAAAGAGAATCCTGTCGTCGAAAATTTATAAGTTGCCAGTCTATATCTTTAAGTCTATAGTTTCCAAATTATCTCCGCGATCGGGGCGTTTCTTTATCGATCACCATACGTGCGGAAGTTGTAACCGTCACTAATTAGAAACTCGAAACGCACGCTACCGCAGCCTCGGTCAGACTCCTCGAGTGAGCCTAAGCTGAGGTGGCTCTGCTGTTTCCAACGAAAGGAACGTATTAATTTTGATATTAGTTCAAGGTAATGATGCATTTAATCTCAAGACTTTCGACTTCATGACAGGCAAAAACGTTGAAAAAGTAAGTGAAATGGTTCTATCAAACAGGAGATTGGCCATTCGCGATTATCTCCACATCTTATTCGGTTCAGTACAGCAAATTATAACCAAACATTTTTAGTGTCATTAGAGTGCTACATCCTGCTAAAGTACCATGATATACTATCGATTCATAAAAAAATGTGTAGGGAGTTTTGTGGAAATTCGAATAGCGAATACTTTACCTAATACAAAATTTTGTTTGAATTAGAAAAGCTATTTTAAGTATTTATACTGTCATGTAATTTTGTTCATCACTGTATATATACAGGGTCGCTAAAAAGTATGGAGACAGCTAAATATTTTAGAACAGTTTAGCAGAGCTCGTTGAAATTTGACACACAGTTAGAAGTGTTTAAATTCTATCACCTGAGATTTTTTCAATTTTCTAATTATTGCACAAAAGTTTAATTTTTGGCTAATATGCAAGTGACATATTGCTAATAACAGCATTTTCAAAGCCAATTTTGAATTTTTTAAATCGTTTAAACGGTGGGCATGTGTTACATTACTAAATTCAGAAGAAAATATTCTTTTCAAAAATATTAAAATTGAGCCTTCGTGCCATTTCAAAATAATCAAGTTGGCCTTGTATCTTCAAAATAAATTATTTTAAAAAATTGAAAAACTCTCACATGATAGAATTTAAACACTTCTAACTGTGTGCCAAATTTCAACGAGCTCTGCTAAACCGTTCTAAAAATATTTAGCTGCATCCATACTTTTTAGTGACCCTGTATAAGTGTATAAGTGATTAAAATTCGAGGCTAACCATGGGGATTTCGAAAACGGCAAGAGTTAGGGGGGTAGTTTAAATTTGGCAAAGTTGCGCAATTTAGTGCTCAAAAATATGCTGCCGAGAAACCAAGAATATTTTAAGATGGCGGTCGTAAGAAAATACAAAGTTGATGATGGTTGGCAGAAGATGAAACGCCGTATTAAAAATCCGTTGCCGCCATCGTGTAGGCCAGTAAAAGTTGCCTTAAGAATGTGTTGTAAATTTTTTAATATCTTCGTAAATAAGATCAGGAAAAAATAAAAACGAATGACAAATTTTGAATTTTTTCAAAAATCTCATAAACGAAATAAAATTTTCTTGGTTTGTCGGCAGCATATTGTTGAGCACTAAATTGCGCAACTTTGCCAAATTTAAACCACCCCCTCACTCTTACCGTTTTCGAAATCCCCATGGTTAGCCTCGAATTTGAATCACCCTGTATATGTTAGATTTAAATGTTCAGTTCGTTCAATTGTCGAAATGGGTTGGGCCAATTCTGCAGTTGAGTATACCATTTCAGAAATTGAGCGAATTCGGCATCTGAGTCTTAAACATATGCAAGCTGAAAGGTAACATCAGTGGCGTAACTATCATATGTGCAGGGGGTGCGAAGAACCTCGGCGCTGAGTCTATATAGGCGCTGCGGTAGCGGAGTTTTTAGTGAAAATAAAAGTTTTCCTAGAATAGTGGTTCAAAGCGACAACAGACTATGATACGTGAGCGCCACTGGGCTCTTTTGAGTGCGTAGTCTTTTCTACATTTGAGTAGATTGGAAGTTCCAGCTCTAGAGTGTTTGTGATTCTTAGATTTCATAGTGCATAGTGCATAGTGCCATAGTGTATAGTAACATACTATAAATTCAAAGTTTTAAACCGCAAATATCTGACGATTGCCTCAGATACAGAGGTCATATTGAGTGCCAAATTACTTCAAACTACGTATGAAACTGATTTCGATGACGGCTTACTATAGCAAATTGTATAATTTCGATCTTCGTACACAACTAGTATTAAATCTTGCTTATCAGTAAAGGAAGTGGGAGAAAAATGTCTGTCTAATCACACATCATTGGCTAGCTTTCCAGATTTGTATACAGCTTATATCCTAATTTTTACATCCCGTCACTACAGCCTCCACTGAGAGATATTTTTCTAAATTTAAAATTATTAAAAACTTTTTGCTAAGTAAGATGAGCCAAATACGCCTAAAGAGCTTTGCATTACTGAATATCAAGAAATTAAGAGCCAGTACTCTTGGTTTTAATTCACTGATAGATATGTTAGCTTTAGCAAAGTCTCGCAAAAGAGAGTTTAATTAAAGTGCTATACCTACATATTTATATATCGATATATTTTATTTTTCTTGTGAATTATTTAAATTTGTATTTCTTTTACGTGGTTTTTGTTTTTGTATTTTCATATATATTTTTATGTTTCATGTTATATTTTGGGAGTGTTTGATGTAATGGTAAAACCTGCTCTACTTTATGGGTCGGAATCGTGGACGGTTACAGAACTGGTAAAGCAGAAATTGCGGGTGTTTGTAAATAGGTGTTTGGTGGCCAGTCATTAGTTGGGACCGAACAAATTAGGTGGAAATTAATATAGAAATTGGAAGAACAAAATATGGATGTTAGGGCATACGTTACGAAAAAATGAAACTGTAATTTGCAGAAAAATTTTGATTGGAACCCTTAGCGTTTCAAAAACAGAGGACGCCCGCGAAAAACGTGGAGGAGAACTGTAAAGCAAGAGACAGGAAAGACTATAGCACAACTGAGCCAAATAGCAAAGGAAAATGACAACTGCAGAGAATATACGAATACCCCATGTCCCAATAGGGAATAATAGGATTATTATTATTATTATGTTATATTTAATAAAAGATTGAAACATCTAAATGTGTTTTATTTTGCAGTAAGTAACATTTCATGTTAAGAAAAGAGCTTATTAATTTTCTTTTAAATTTAAAGTGTTGCATGTCCAAAAATTACCCCCCCCCCTCTTTTTTCTGAAACTTCTTGTCTACAGCGGCTATCATTTATTCTTGCACACCGGCGCCAAACCGTCTCGTTACGCCACTGGGTAACATGTTCGCAATTGATACACTGTTTTAGGTAGCCATAGCCAACGTGTGCATTATGTAAATGTCCGTAAATAATGCCATCTAATAGTTTTGATTATAAGGTCAAACGCAAAAGAATTCTTACGGTAAATTATCTAGCAAAAACAAAGTGTCCATTTCCATTGATGTGTCCCAGTAGGTGCTCATTATTGAGAATGCTCAAACTGGCTGAATTAACAATGACGTAAAAAAGTAATTACAAAATATTTATGGGAAAGCGGGTACAAAACAACAGGTCAGGAATTTATGTAATAGCTTGTAAATGCTGCGTTTATGTTTATGTAGGACAGATCGATGCTTTGTAATCGTAAAATCGCTGAAGTGGCGATAAACGGATGCACAGATCAAGAAGTAGTCAGAAACCCGCCATATTGTTGGCAGCGGGGCGACGGAATATCGAGGATTAAAAATTTATAATGTGATGCACTATAAAATGTGGCGCTTATTTCCTTTATTACGAGTCGCATTTATGCCTCGATAAAGATACGCAAATCTCCACTGCGATTCCTGGTTTGCGTTTCTGATTATGCTATTTAGCGAAAGTTAAATTGAGATGTAAAATTATGCAGGCCTGAAGTGGGAATGCGTTATTTTACAAATGCCTAATCTTAGTGAAATTTAAGTAGTTGCTAGAGACAAATTATAATCTTAACATTTTATTTATTTATTTATTTATTTATTTAAGTAAATGTTGCCCAACAGGTACAAACCCAATTACAGGACAAACACATATAAATTATACTAAATAGTTACATGCAAAACTTAAGTAATCTAAAGTAACAGTACGGACTACAGTGTGAATAGAGTCAAAAAGAAATATTTTATTTAGTCTTCACAAATGCTATTCTAAACTTTTATCTTTCACTTGCTTTAGACTACAACAAAATATATCAAGTTCGTCACTAACAAGATTACAATAATGACACATATATAAATGGGAGACTTTACAAGAACATTAGTTTTAGCCAGTGGAAGATAAAATGTATAAACATTTCGGACTGGTAATCTTGGAACAAAAATATGTAGTTTACTTAATAAATCAGAACAATCAATTGAGTAATGCATTAATTTGTATAAGAATACTAAACTACTTTGCTTCCTACGAGAGTCAAGCGATATACAATTGAATGTATTAAGTAGGATAGTGTGATCAAAACCGCGCTCAGGATACACATGATTGACTTTAAACCACAGATATTTTAACATTCTTCTTTATACGCTTTCTAACATGTTTTTATAAAAATCATATGTCGGATTCCAAATAACAGAACAGTACTCGATCTTAGTTCTAACAAGAGAATAGTATAAAATTTTTATTGAATTTGGTTGACGAAATGATTTTGTGCTTCGGATAACAAAGCCTAGCATTCTATTGGCAGCTGCTACAGATTCAATAATGTGCTGATTAAAACGTAGTTCGCAATCAAACAACACACCAAGATCTTTAATTGTATAACAGCGTGTAAGAGAGTCGCCATTAATGGTATAGTTGTAATTAATTGGATTAGATTTCCTCGAATATGACATTACTTTACATTTAGATGTGTTTAAATGCAACTTGTTTAAACAGCACCACTGGTACAATTTATCTATATTGTACTGCAAAGTCAAACAACCACATTTTAGTTAGGTACACGGTTTCAGCAAAAATCAGGATCGTAGAAGAACCTGCAACATTTTTTGACAGATATAAATGCTTGATCTCGATAGAAAACCAATACAAAGCATTAATGTCTATATCCCAATTTTTAGCCAAACATTGGTATAAGTGTTATGCTATGGCAGAACTCCTGCTTAGCATTATACAATATTTTTTTGTAACGATATTTTTTTTTTTTTTTTTTATTACAAAGATTTTACAATCTGTCATTTAATGACAATAAGTAAATTGTATGACTTATCCTAACATGCATGTCATGAAGGAAATAGTTCAATAACAAATTCCTTATTTAATATGGTTATTTTGGTCTAGGATTGGTTAACACGTCACTAACTCAACTCACGCACAATCACTCAAATCGATTTGGAAGATCTGCTGGCCTGAATCTTTTAAGTCTGGGCTCTTCTTCTTCGTTATCTAGGAGGCCTTCAACTAGGTTGTTGGGGTGGGCACTTATTCGATCATGATATCTCACGCTGGAACGCTGTATTTCTTCATTAATCGTTGGTATGCCTAGGTCTCGGCGTATGATTTCATTTGGGACGTACCAAGGAGCATTCACCATGGTTCGTAGCGTCTTATTTTGAAAACGTCTCAAAATGTCAATGTTTGAATTACTTGCTGTCCCCCACAGCTGGATGCCGTAGGTCCATATTGGTTTGAGCATGGCTGTGTAAAGCAGTATTTTATTATCCAGGGACAGTTGGGAGTTACGTCCTAAAAGCCAATACATTTTCCGATACTTTTCGCCTAGTTGTTTACGTTTCGTCCAGATGTGTTTTTTCCATGTCAATCTTCTGTCAAGGTAAATTCCCAAGTATTTGGCACTGTCTGCTTGTGGGACTATCTGATTGTTGAGTAATATCGTTGGACAAGTTTCTCGTCTCGTTGTGAAAGTTACGTGTACGCATTTTGATTCATTAATCTTGATACGCCACTTTTTTGACCATTGTTGTATAGCATCTAGATGGGTTTGCAAGTTGTTTGATGCGATAAGGGGATCAGAGTGTGATGCTAGTACAGCGGTGTCGTCTGCAAATGTTGCTGTCAAAGTTGTTGAAGAGGTTGGAAGGTCAGCTGTAAATATAATATACATTATCGGTCCCAGCACACTTCCCTGGGGAACTCCAGAGCTGATGGGAAATAGAGTTGTTTGTTGTTCTCCAAACTTGACTAGAAAGTGCCTGTCTTCAAGGTACGATTTGATAAGTTGGTAGTAGTCTGGATCAAATTTTCTCTTGATTTTAAATAGTAGGCCGTCGTGCCAAACCTTATCAAACGCCTGGGCCACGTCAATGAATACAGCAGAGCAGTATCGTTTTTCCTCAAAGTCCTTGACAATTTTATGTACAACTCGATGAACTTGTTCAGTGGTAGCATGCTGCTGCCGAAAACCGAATTGATGGTCTGGAATTAGACCGTTTTTCAATAGGATGGGAGTAATTCTGTTTAACAACAATTTCTCGAAAACCTTGGACAAAATTGGTAACAAGCTAATCGGCCGGTATGATGCTAGTTCTTGTTTGGGTTTTCCAGGTTTCGGAATTACGATAATCGTGGCTACTTTCCATTGCGGTGGGATGTATCGCAATCTTAGTACTGCATTAAATAAGTACGTTATAAATCTGTAGCCTTTATCTGGAAGCTCCTTCAGAATTTTCCCGGTGATCAGGTCATATCCTGGTGCTTTGCGTGAGTTCAAGTTCTTGAGAATTTGGAATTCTGTCTCTTTTAAAGTTATTTGCTTTATTGGTAAGCTCATCTGGAACGGTGCTTCAAGTAGCTGTTTAATTTCATTTTCCTCTTCTGCAGTGATTTCAGATGGATATGGTTGGAATACCTCTGTTAAGTGGTTTGCAAATGCTAGGGCCTTTTCTTGATCAGATTTAGCCCAGTTTCCATTAACTGTACGAAGAGGTGGTATATGTTGTTGTGGTATTTTTAACTTCTTGGTCGCTTTCCAAAGCGAATACTCAGTGGCTTCCGTTGGCGACAAGGATTTCAAGTAATTTTGTATGGATTGGTTTTTGATGTCTAAAAGGAGCCTTTTGAGTTCAGCAGTTGCTTGATTTAATCTTTGCTTATCTGCTGGGTGTCTTGTTGTTTGCCACCGTTTACGAAGTCTGCGCTTTTCGGCAATTTTTTGTTTTATTAGTATAGGGCATTCAGAGTTGGCGACACGCTGCGTCTTTTGCGGGGTTGCTTTCCAGGAAGCTTGCTGTATCACATCATTGAAGTGTTCCACTGCAGCGAATAAATCTTCTTCTGATTTTAAGGAAATATCCAGTGCCAGTGATTCTTCCGTTAGATCCCTGAATATTTCCCAGTTTGTGTGTTTATTACATAGGGTAGGTGTTTTAGTAGTCAGTAATACTTGTGTTCCAAGGGTGACTATAATCGGTGAGTGATCAGTTGACAAGTCTAAGCATGACTCAATTTTTAGGTAATTAGGATTGATCCCTTTTATTATGCAGAAGTCAAGTAAGTCAGGAAGCTTTGTTTGATCCGTGGGCCAATATGTAGGCTCGCCAGTGGATAGATACTGGGCACCAATGTTGTTCATTGCTCTTAGTAGTTCTCTTCCTTTCGTCAATGTGATTCTAGCTCCCCATTGCTCGTTTTTAGCATTAAAGTCTCCTGCTGATATAAATCTGTTCCCTAGCGTATTTAAGTAATGTTCGTATTGTTGCTGCTTATTATTATGTCGTGGGGGACAATAAACTGCCGAGATTGTTATTGGTCCTGTCCAGTCTTCGATCACAATTGTTGTTGCTTGGAGATGAACTTGCTTATATTCAGGAAGTTCATAATGCTTGATTGAGTTTTTAATAATCACTGCTGTGCCAGCGTGAGCACCGCCGTCTGGATGTTGAGTTGCATACACTGTGTAACCTGGGATCCTTATGTAGCTTCTGCTTGTGTAATGTGACTCAGATATAAGTATAACGTCTATGTATTGATTTGTAAGGAAAGATATTAATTCTTCTCTGTGGTTTGTTAGCCCGTTGGCGTTCCATTCAGCCAATCTAATATGATGGGCCATTATGGGTTTTTGCGACGTAACGATATTTAGCAATGCCATAAATTTTAACATTAGAATTCCTGGTTTTAATAGTATGGTAAATTAAATTCGCTACAAATGACGAATATAGACGTAGTGCCACCTCATCTTACAATAACCAGATTTAAATTTGAAAAATGTTTTTTCCTTAGTTCTGGTTTCTTAGATTATACTCAGTGCAAGGATTATCCAAAATAATTTTGAATAGCACCACCATGTCATTAATTTTATAGCAAAAATTGATTGTCTTGCCTTAATGTTCTGTTTATCGACATTTAACCCCCATTAAACTTGCCAACATCTTAGATACAACATACAACCCGTATAAAGTAGCAAAGAGTTTATTTTAACATTTGTAATATGAAATAATAAAATTTACAACTAAAGTCGTCTTTCATTGCATGAAGGTGGTGAATCAATAAACACATCTTTTAAATGAGAGATTTAGATAACTTGCATGATATATACGAGGAGCGTATGAAATGTTCACCAAACGACCTACAGATGGCGTTGTTAATTGCTTGTTGGCATGTTTTATCAAGATGTTCCTCTACCATAAGGACACAAACAAAAATTCATGGCAATCTGCCACATAATTTAGTGTTGACAACCGATTGAATGATGTATTCCAGTTTTTCAAAATGGATATATAGTTAAAATTTGTGCCGTGATTAAATACCTCATAAAAAAACTGATATGAACGCTGTGTTCAGGCACTAAAAAGCAAACAGTGAACAAGTCTGTTCTGATGGGTTAAGCGTGGACGTCAGAACTATGAAGATGACCTCCGCAGTGGACATCCGTCAACCGCAGTTACTCCAGAAGTCGTTGAAAAGTCCAAGATATCGTTTTCACCGATCGCTGGCCCTGTGTTAAAGTGCGACAAGTAGCTGAGGCCACAGGCATCTCAATTAAATGGACACATTATACGAGTACCAATGTTTTGTATATGAATAAGGTGGAGATCATTGGGAGCCGCGTTTGCTGGCTTTGGAGGGCATTTCGATTAAATGTCTTGGGCTGGTTAGGAAGGAACCGAATAATATTATGTTCCCATTTGTAACTATGTACGGGACTTGGATTCATCACTACACACCTGAGAGTGGAAGCACCCTGGTCCCCGGATACCACAAAAGGTGAAGAGCATTCCATCGGCCGAAAAAGTGATTGTGTTTATAAATTATGATCAAAAACTATTTTCACATAGTATGGCTATGACCGACGAATCTATTACCATGGTAAAAGATTAATATATATTCATGCATTTGACATAAACTGACAGATACAATGCGAAACAACAACGAAAACAATAACTTAACGAAATATGCATATACGTCGATTAGATGATGTTCACATTTTTGTTAAAATTTAAAGGAATTTCGAATTAAATATCAAAATGAAGATTAAAACTACTGAATTTTGTTAAATTAGAGTAACAAATAAGCATTTCAAGGCACATTGTCCATTTATTTCTAAGATAATTTATAAAACTGTCCCACTTTTTTTGTCTTTTAGTGTATTTTTCGAACAATCAACATTGTGATAATATTTGAAACATTTTGTGGCGTTATCTAAATTATGGTGTTTATTAGATTTTTCGCCCTCCTACAAAATTAAAAATACTAAAATGTTAACGTTTCGGAGAACAATCTCTCCTCGTTATCAACGAAATAATAATTAAATTGAAATGTATCAATCACAACTTAGCTTCTTACAAGAAGTCAAGAGGCACTCAATTTCTAGTAATTTGGTTGACACTAACAGTTGACTGTTAATAACGAAGGCAGATTGTTTGCGAAATAGCCAATAAACAACATGAAGCAACATTGCACCGAATTACTTTTCTTGAAACTGAAAGAAAAAATAAACATTTATATTTTTTGTGACCTAATCAGGTAATATTTGAACAATTAAAAACTTTTAAATCAGCTTTTTATTATTGGATCAATTGTTTAAATTAAGATACAACTTCAGTATACACTACATTTCTCTGGATTCAAAGCAATTCGTCAAATACAGCGATTTATCGATATTATTATGTGATGCAATCGATATTGCATTGCAATGAATTATTCAGGGTTACATCCCGAGTGGATCAAGTATAATCGGTTAAACTGTGTGCGTAACATAATTTAAAAAAATTGTAAATGACTCGAGTGTATAATAATTTGATAAAATCTCGAGACCGTGGGTCGAGGAATTTTATCTAAAATAATTATATATAAGTGCTTAAAATGGATGGACGAAGAATATATGTAGAGATTATTCCTTTAATAGAAATGGATAGATAGGACAAAATTGAAACCTTGCCGAAATGAATACTTTCTTGATTTATAGCCATTTTAAACGTGTAGATACAAATTGTATGTAATAGTAACAATTCAAACTATCAGGATTGTTGAGTCAGCGAATATCGCATAGGAAAGACAGTCCAAAGCTTACATATTACAAATTTATGTGAAAAATAACTGATTATTTTCCCAAAGTAATCGCTAACCCCTTATTTAACCAAGGACATGCTATAAATTGTATGTTCCTTATTGGTCAAATTTATAACGAGGGAAATAATCAGTGAAATTGTGTAATTCTGTAAATTCAGAAATGAAGCGTCATTGATGCTGTTTTGCTTACGTTAACGTTTGCATGTTATAGTAACGTATTTTATTTCTGACGTCATTTTAAAAATGGTTAAGTACGATTTCATTAAACCCTTGATGACCAACGAACATACAAAATGTTATTTAACACTTTTCTGGTTAGTTTTTGAGATATCCAAACGTTAAGAATTTAGGTTTTCTATTTTCAGGTTATGCTGCTTCACTGAAAAATGGGAATATAATTAAGAGTTACAGTAAAAAGTACAACGCTAAATGGTTTTTTAAATCTTCCAAGACCACCATAATTCCAATTATTTTTCTATTTTTCCGTTTTACCTCTGTTGTTTTTTAAATTTAAAATACAACCTTAATAGTGGTTTCAACAAAAGTTGTTATTGTATAATCACTCAAAGAATTACCTGTAATTTAGTTGAATAAAGTTACAAGAATGTTATTCGACAATCAAAAGGGGTAGTCGTCTATTTTGGGGAACCCACCCTGTATATCACTCTTTTCATACAATTTCCTATTACTTCCAGTATTAGAAAATCTAGTTTATCAAATTTAAGATTGTTTAGTATTTTTTTCAACTACATATGAAGCTATTTTATGTACAACATAGACCAACGTGAGGTGTAAATCAACTTTTTTAATGGTACACAAAAATAATCCTAAAAGTTTACAGCAGACAAAAAAATATTGCACATAAAGAGAATAATCTTTAGTTAAAGTTGTAGAGGTTCCATAATTTTAAATTTTTAATAAATTGGAATAGTTTTGTAGGTACCTACTTGTATAGCGTTTCATACTAAACACCTTGTAAAGCCAAATCTCGTTATCCAAAAAATGTCCTCAACATATATACCTTCTATGTTGGTAACTTAGAAAGGTAAATTTCCTTAAAATCCTATTATTTACATTTAGCTTTATGCACAGCTGTGATTGTGATTAGAACCATTGTGGAAAATTCCTTAAGATTGTTTTATATTTTTTATAAAAGTTTGTCAATGCATGTAATGGAAACAGTTTAAATCAGCTACATCATGAACTAATCTCATACAAAACTCAAATTATTGTTGCTCTTAGCAAAGGTTTTTCAAATATATTCTTGAACGTCTTTTAATATAAAGGTAGTATTTTAATTAATGATATTTATCATTGGAATATACTTATGCAATCTGTTTTACGTCTCTACAACAGTTATGTTAAAATTTGCAGGTGTGTGTGGGCGATTGTACCATATTATATAAATGAATGCTTGTCAGTGCAAAAATAAAATAATTATTTATTCTTTCCACTTTTTCTCTCCATTATGATTTTCAGTTATTAATGCAATAATCAAATGTCAGTATAATCACTCGTGTGTTGCTAACGCGTTAATAAATTACAAACTCTTCAAATAATGACGAGTTTCGACGCCCTTGAATGTAAATAATAGACGTGATTTTTATATCAGGCTAACGAGTCAATCTTCTCGTATGTAAATATCGCAATAAAAATAAAAATCAGCAGATAGCTTTGTAGCTTAAATTATTAATTAAGCAGGAGCACACTTAAAACTTTCTAAATTTAGCCCGTTTAAAAACGTTTCCGTTGTCAACTTGATTGTTTTAAGACGTGCAATAAGAAATTAATTTTATGCAGAACGAAAATTTGAAGGCTGGGCTCACAGCAAATAAAGCAAAATCCTTTATATTTCTATTTTAAGTGTTCACAGTAATTTTAGGCAACACGGAAACGGTATCTAAACAGTCAATTTATCCTTGTAGGCACATTTCAAAAAGCAAATTTGAAATTAAATTTGGGCAAACCTCCAGCGAAATTAATGGCTTTATTTCCAGGTAATGGTTACTTAAGTGTGCTTGCTCGAGGGAACTTCAAAAGCCTTTGTGTCGGACACATTCAATTCGTGCATTCTTGATGAATTATAATTGGGCGTCCAAAAATTATGCACACGCTTCGCACCGTCCCCACGAGCGAAGCGCTTATTAATGAAAGCCATTAATTTATTCATGCGTTGTTTCGCAATTCCCAAATAATTAATAGGTGATTTAATATTTCACATGCTGAAATATTCGAAATTAATTAGCCGCGCGAAAGAGGGGCTCGCGACGGGGCGTGGGTAATTGGGCTGCTCTGTGTAGGACCCCCACGGATTGGGGCCCCGAGGCTCCCGGAACCATCCGGGGGTCTTCTACAATGTGGTAGTCTTTTCACACCTTTGACACATGTCAGTCCGTTGCGATTTTACAAACACGCCGCATGCCGCGCAAATATGTACTTGCTCCTAGCTGCTTGTTGCTAACAATTGGATTTGGCGTAAAAAATGTTTACAAAGGGGTAACCTTTTAAGCACGGTTTGTTTCAAAGAGCGAGGCTGCGCCCCACTGCTGAATGCTGTAAAGTTAATGTATTTGCTCGCAGCCGTTTATAAAATTGGCGGGACTAAGTGTGAAAAGCAGTCGACATTCCCATTTCCTGCACTTCGATGTCAATATTTGTAACTAGGATATCTTCTGTATACAATAGAGTATGGCCCTGGACTGACTTTGCAAGAGAGGCAAATGTAGGATTCTACACAAAAATATTAAAGATTTTATTTAACAAAGATATTTCAAAACTAAAGACAAGTAAATACGAAGTTAGGTTAAAAAATAACAATGCAATTTTCACTAAGAAAATAACATTTTTGAAGTAAAGATCTCTTGTAAACTTTTTTATTTTTGAAACAAAAAGTAATTCTTAATAACACAACGTAAAATTGATCTTCTATCTTTAATTATTGTCTCTAAGCAAGATTACTCCAGAACGAAAGAAACGTAAGCAGTACAAAAATGTTTATATAAAACCAAGAGAATTTTTGCCATATTTTGAGGCTCTCACCCTTTATTTTTAACTTTCTTATATGCGCTTCAGTTCTAGCACAATAGTATCTGTTATTAAATTATATATTCTACATTAATTTATAGTTATATAACTGAGAATTTCGTTAAAGAAAACTGTAATTAGTTACAGAAAACCGTAATTACTTTGCTAGTCTCACCTTCGATGGCGCAGGTGACTCCAACTAACTTCAGAACATTCCGGATACACAGATAGATCTGCGTGTTTATATTATTTAGTCTTCATACATGTATAAGATTACATCTTCATTTATGGTGGCAACAACTCCACAATTTTTCGTTATAATATGTAGGTAAATCAATGTTATGTTGTATCGATACGAAACAATTACCGAAAAATGTTCACGGCATTATTAAATTATGTACCTGTAAACAGCTATTTTTCGTATCTTTCAATTAAACCCCATATTAAGGCTTTTCTTAAGTTCTGGAACAACTTTGTTAAATAATATCTTTGAGAAAAATGAAAAATAATTGCGCTTTGCTTAAGGCCAATCCCACACTTTCCAATTTTTAGAATACCTTAATTATGACGCCCCCAAGATAAGCAGAACTTCTTCTATATATATCATCAACACAGGATGGCCGTAATGAAGAAAAAAAGAACACCAACCTTTTAACAAACTCTTAAGAATAGTCACTAGTCGATTTACCTTTTACTTTCTACTGTTGGCGATACTTTCAGTCTATTCAAATCAAATTATGGCTCGTTCTATAAGATATTCTAATATTCCAATACGGTCTTTTTTTTATGTAACGATCCAACGCGTAAGAAATATAAAATTGATAGATTAAGATATTTTATTGATCTAATTCGCAACATGATTTAGCCAGTTAGGAGAATAGCGTGCCCAACTGCCATCCTGTTGAAAACATATACCCATAATCTAAAGGTAAATTAAATAACCTTGCCTGAGGTAATTATCTATATACTTAAGCGTGCGTTGATTAGCATCGTATTATTCTATAAGAACTAGCACATCATCAATTTGCTTTTAAAAATATTGACAATACATGCACAGAAGTCGATAGGTTTTGCTGTATCTTCGGTTTTAACTAAGTGTATATGGATTAATTCATTCCTTTCGAAACAAACAATCATTTTCATACTGGTTTTTAAACTAATCTATTATTAATATGACAAAGATATAAAAACAGAATACGTGAATTTGAAGCGATCTTCAGAACGAATTCAAGAATATTAAACTAGAAAACGAGAAAAGGCTGGCGAATGAAACTATGGCCTCCTTAGTCTTCACATGGACCCATTTGCACTAATATAACATGTGAGCAAACGAAAATAAAATCAAGCTTGGCTTTGAAATATTTGTTTTATGAATAATATGGTGGTAGCACTGTAAGTCTATGTCAAATTCGAGGTTAGCAGGTTAGGCTTTCCGTCAGTTTTGACACAAAGTGATGCAAAACCTAACCTGCTAAATCGAATTTTTAAGATACGGACCTGAATTTCTCATAATTTTGTAAAAATAAGTTTATACAGTAAGTTAGGCGTTTTTAGATGCCGTTAAAATATTGAAATGCACATCATAATGTCATAATTCTGATACATTAATTTAATATCCAACCAATAACTATTAACAATAAACAACGAATAAATGAACAAAAGACAAACAGAAAGAATAACAAAACGAGCATCGAAACAATGTAATAGGTATTCAAAGTTTTCAAACTTTGAAACAGAAGAAGAACTTAGAAGATTGGTTCTTGAAACGTTTCAAAGTATAACGGCAGTATTGCTGAATACTGTTTTAGATTCTACAGTTAGAAGATGTTATTTATGCTTAGAGAATGATGGCAACCTTTTTGAATACCTTCTGTAAATTTAATACCGATTAAATTGTTTTGGTGTTCGTTTTGTTATTCTTTTTGTCTATCTTTTGTTCATCAGTTTGTTTATTATTGTTAATAGTTATTGGTTGGTTATTAAATTAATGTATCAGAATTATGACGTTATGATGTGCATTTCAATATTTTAACGGCATCTAAAAACGCCTAACTTACTGTATAAACTTATTTTTACAAAATTATGAGAAATGCAGGTCCGTATCTTAAAAATTTTCTGATGATGATAAAATAAAGCTCTAAACGTAATTAAACCATAATATGTGGTACATTGTTGAATTCAAAATAAAAAGGGCTTCACAAATTTGGCATCAAAAAACCAGGACCGTATTTAAAAAAATGAAGTTGATGATGGTTTCTCGAAAACGAAATGTCGGATAACAAATTTGATAACTTAAGCATAAAGTCCACTGAATGTTGCTATAAAGAAGTTTAATTAGTTTCGCTCTAACTTTAATATTAACGTCAGAAAAAATAAAAGTCCAAAATTCGGTTTTTTTGAGATAATTCAAAAAGAAAAAATCATATCAAGGGTTTCTAGGCGTCATTTTGTTAGTCCTTTAATTGCGCAACTTTCTTCCATTTAACCAATTTTGTATCTCTTACAGTTACCGAGATCCCCATATTGGCCCTCCTTTTCTTGGACACACTGTATAAGTAAAAAAAATGTAATCCAATAAGCAATTCGCTATACAACATGTTTGAAAGTGTGGCTATTATCCAGTGCAGCGATGTAGCAAAAGATATAAGAATAACGGTCAATACCTATTTTGTTTTAATTAAGTTGTGACTTTAAAACTTGACCTACGCGAGTATAAGCGCTTACTGTCGAAGTAAATCGATTTTGTTATAACTGTGAACATATGGTTCAAGCAATACAATTTGCATCATTTAACACAATCTAAAAATATTCTAATATTATAAAACCTAAACTATAAGACTTAACCTAAACCAATGTGACGTAAGTAGTAGATGGTTTATAATTTTGGTAATAAATCATAATTAACTAAGCATATATATTTATATTAAAAATTATCTGAAAGCTTAAGCGTAAGCCATCGTGACGTAAAGATTAATGTTTTTTTAATAATGGCTTCGTAGGTTTTGCTCATAAAAATAGCGTATTTAGGAACAAATAACTTTGAAGTCCTAACAAATATAATATGAAAGTAATTGCTACTTGACGATAGTATTATACAAACTATAAATATGTCACTTTAAAGTTATATATACTTCAAAGTACCGAAGAAAACTGTAGCGCTACTTTAAAGTTCTGGCAGAGTTGTGTCTAACACAGTCTGAATGTTCAAAGTGTCCGTTACTACTTCATGATTTTACATGGAACTTTAACCTCTTTAATTTTTAACCTCACATTTTTTACACAATGTTTCTGTGGTTTAGTGGAATACAGAAGAAAAGGTAATGGCTTCACAGTATTGAAACTTTGTTTTACAGTGCTGTGAAAGTTAATTGTTTTTAAGAACTAGTTTTTGTAACCAACTTTGTTTTTGTAAGAGCAGCGCTACCAAAAGTAGCACAACACATTACCATTTTACCATTATTGAGAACTAGATGGTAAAAGTTACTTCATGGTGAATTTAAAATGTGACACGCACTTTAGACTCACTCACTCATATTACGTCACCGTGTAGCTGACGTAATATGCTACAGGTAACGGAAACGTTATTAACACTAACAAATATTACCTACAACTTCCATAATTTTAAAGGGATAGTGAAGGTCGTGACAGTTATCAAAACCGCTTCAAAGAAGTTGAAATTGTGAATCCGCATTTCAGCAGTATAAATTAGTCGCCGCTACCATTGTTAACCATCTTTCAGTTCTTAAAACTTTAAGGTCATCCCAAAGGTAACTACGGCGTTTTCAATACCAGGAAACCTACCTTCAAATACTAATCATTAATCAACTACAAAGTAACAACTAGTGGTCAAAACTACGTGGCAGCAACTGCCGATATGTCATGGTTGTAGTGGCGATTATGTAATAGCTGGCACCACATAATAATAATTTATATATGTGTATAAAATGAACCATGGTTTCATTCGGTATTTTCTACATTTTTAACAAATATAAAATAATAACAAA
The DNA here is from genome assembly GCA_940337035.1 of Agriotes lineatus. Lineage (NCBI taxonomy): Eukaryota > Metazoa > Arthropoda > Insecta > Coleoptera > Elateridae > Agriotes > Agriotes lineatus. The sequence goes on from OW679195.1 coordinate 167,572,255, forward strand.
ACATGATATTATTAATAACTAACTATATAAAAGAAAACACTCATACCGAACCTTACAACCTCTACTAATAAAAGAATAGCTACAACATAATTCAATTGGCTTCTGATAACCATTACTTTGTTTTGTTCAAATTGGCAATAACACTATGCTAATTGACTTTATCTCATTATTTGTTGCATGTTGCATTTTATTATCGTTGTGCACCTGTACATATTTACCAATATATGGAGAATCTTTTAAACGACAAGAAATGGATTAATCAGACTATTTCCCACATCTCTTATTATCCAATGAAAAGCCATGCTTTTTCAAAATTCAACCAATCGTGTGTTTTTGTAGTGGCAAAAAATCGAAATTTTCCCTTGGGATTTTGTCAGTTTCTTTTGCCACGTGCATCCACGGCAACCACCAAATATGTTGCTTTAATCAAGGTGGTATTTAAGAAACGTCATTTAAACTGTCATTGCGCATCAGTATAAATGTCAAAATGAACCGATATTTGGGAAATAGTCTACAAAATGTATTTTGGGCTCATGATTTTGCTCGGCAAATGTTTTACTCACGAGTTGTTGTTTTTTTGGCAATGCCCCTCGACAAACTAGCTTTGACAAATTCCCTCGCCTTCGGCTCGGAAATTTGATCAAGTTAGTTTGTCTTGTGACATTGCCAAAACAAAATACTTTCGTAAAACATTTTTACCGGCAAAAGCATTTGCCCTTAATACATTATTACTGATAAAATACAAAATTCATGTCTTGCTCCATTTCCTGATCTTAATTCGCTACGTTGGTTATATAGTCATGGTAATATAAAAAAGATCTAAACTAAACCAAAATTGGAAAAGCTTCGATACTGAGCATCGTGACCAATCGATATTAGGATACAATTAAGGTCGCTTCCCTCGGAAGACTCAAATCTGAGGTAGAATAACAAGACTATACACAAACATATAAAGACAAGTGACATAATCAATCAGAAGTAATACAAGGTTTTTGTATAACCATCACTGCGGTCGCATGCAAAACATATAAAATATGGACACCCCGTAAACAAACAGTAAAAAATATATTTCTAATTCGAAGTTCATATAAATAGAATTAAGAAACTGCCAATTAACGATGGGCTTGCATTTGTGCGACAAACACTCGACTATCAGTTTTGTTATCCAGAATTTTCCGGTTGGAGTGCAAATTCCTTTCTGGCGCAAAATTCGTGTGCATTTTATTGGAGCGAGCGGGTACACGAGCCCCACTTTGTAAAGACCGCAAGTCTCGCGACAAAGGAAGGTCGAAGTATTTGAGGAAATTGGAATATCCATAAGGCAGAGCAAGATAAGTCGGTGAATGTGGGGTGCTATCAAACGAGTATTCAAAGATAGATGACGTACGTTTACCACCCGGCACAAAAACCAGCGCACTGGGTGTTTGTGCTGGGATGCAGCTCGCGAGAGCATATTTTATGGAAAATGTACTGCGATAAGGTTTTTAAGAGGCGCCGAGCGGCATTTTCCTGCAGCCGATACAAAGGATTAATTTGCTATTCTTAAGCAGCTGATTAATAGCTGATGGAGAACCACGTAATAATCCATTTGGCGTTTCTAATATTACGTGAGCGAAGTAATTAAAAACTAGTCAACTATGGCTTCGTTAATCCACACTCGTGTTAAATTCGAATCTGATGACGGTCTTCTGAAAGGATTATTTTTTAGGGTCGAAATCTCGCCTTGAGAACGCAACGCAACAAAAACTGGAAAATGAAGTCATATGTAGATACTTAACGCTAGATAATTAAACGTTTCGAGTCAAGGTGTAAACGAGGGAATGTTACAAAATCAAAAGAAACGCAATATAAACTTTATTTGATACATAAATTAGCACAGGCTAATTACATCGGTAGCTGGAAAAGCAGATGGATTCAAGATTGTTACAATCCTAGTCGACAATAACGTTAAATTTTGTTAAATTCCCTGATTAACAGCTTCTTAATTCGTACGTCAAATATGGCAGGAATTTTAATGTCAGTTAGGTTTGACGATAGTTGGTTTTACGACGCAGGCATTAAGGAACGGAAATTAATATTTTATGCGGTTTACGAGCTTGAAACGAAAATTAAGGCGATTAAATTTAAATGTCTATTTAGTAGGTCGATCATACAACTGCTTCGTAGTTTCGGTAGTGCAATAAGTGGAA
>OW679195.1:167574543-167668390 GCA_940337035.1 Agriotes lineatus
GTGTGAGACACTAGCAGTAAATTGTTAATTTTATACAATAATGTATCCAGTAACAATAAAACATAAAAAACAAATTAAAGATGTTAATCAACATAAACAACATATATCAATAAATAAGTAAATGTGTTAAATTGAACAATACTCCAAAATGAACACCAGCCGAATCTATTACCATGGTAAAAGATTAATATTCATGCACTTGACATAAACTGACAGATACAATGCGAAACAACAACGAAAACCATAACTTAACGAACTATGCACATACGTAGACTAGATGATGTTCACATTTTTGTTAAAATTTAAAGGAATTTTGAATTAAATATCAAAATGAAGATTAAAACTACTGAATTTTGTTAAATTAGAGTAGCAAATAAGCATTTCAAGGCACATTGTCCATTTATTTTTAAGATAATTTATAAAACTGTCCCACTTTTTTTGTCTTTTAGTGTATTTTTCGAACAATCAACATTGTGATAATATTTGAAACATTTTGTGGCGTTATCTAAATTATGGTGTTTATTAGATTTTTCGCCCTCCTACAAAATTAAAAATACTTAAATGTTAACGTTTCGGAGAACAATCTCTCCTCGTTATCAACGAAATAATAATTAAATTGAAATGTATCAATCACAATTTAGCTTCTTACAAGAAGTCCAGAGGCACTCAATTTCTAGTAATTTGGTTGACACTAACAGTTGACTGTTAATAACGAAGGCAGATTGTTTGCGAAATAGCCAATAAACAACATGAAGCAACATTGCACCGAATTACTTTTCTTGAAACTGAGAAAAAAAATAAACATTTATATTTTTTGTGACCTAATCAGGTAATATTTGAACAATTAAAAACTTTTAAATTAGCTTTTTATTATTGGATCAATTGTTTAAATTAAGATACAACTTCAGCAGACACTACATTTCTCTGGATTCAAAGCAATTCGTCAAATACAGGGATTTATCGATATTATTATGTGATGCAATCGATATTGCATAGCAATGAATTATTCAGGGTTACATCCCGAGTGGATCAAGTATAATCGATTAAACTGTGTGCGTAACGTAATTTAAAAAAATAGTAAATGACTCGAGTGTATAATAATTTGATAAAATCTCGAGACCGTGGGTCGAGGAATTTTATATAAAATTATTATACATAAGTGCTTAAAATGGATGGACGAAGAATATAGGTAGAGATTATTCCTTTAATAGAAATGGATAGATAGGACAAAATTGAAACCTTGCCGAAATGAATACTTTCTTGATTTATAGCCATTTTAAACGTGTAGATACAAACTGTATGTAATAGTAACAATTCAAACTATCAGGATTGTTGAGTCAGCGAATATCGCATAGGAAGACAGTCCAAAGCTTACATATTACAAATTTATGTGAAAAATAACTGATTATTTTCCCAAAGTAATCGCTAACCCCTTATTTAACCAAGGACATGCTATAAATTGTATGTTCCTTATTGGTCAAATTTATAATGAGGGAAATAATCAGTGAAATTGTGTAATTCTGTAAATTCAGAAATGAAGCGTCATTGATGCTGTTTTGCTTACGTTAACGTTTGCATGTTATAGTAACGTATTTTATTTCTGACGTCATTTTAAAAATGGTTAAGTACGATTTCATTAAACCCTTGATGACCAACGAACATACAAAATGTTATTTAACACTTTTCTGGTTAGTTTTTGAGATATCCAAACGTTAAGAATTTAGGTTTTCTATTTTCAGGTTATGCTGCTTCACTGAAAAATGGGAATATAATTAAGAGTTACAGTAAAAAGTACAACGCTAAATGGTTTTTTAAATCTTCCAAGACCACCATAATTCCAATTATTTTTCTATTTTTCCGTTTTACCTCTGTTGTTTTTTAAATTTAAAATACAACCTTAATAGTGGTTTCAACAAAAGTTGTTATTGTATAATCACTCAAAGAATTACCTGTAATTTAGTTGAATAAAGTGTCTTACCCCCAGTTACAAGAATGTTATTCGACAATCAAAAGGGGTAGTCGTCTATTTTGGGGAACCCACCCTGTATATCACTCTTTCCATACAATTTCCTATTACTTCCAGTATTAGAAAATCTAGTTTATCAAATTTAAGATTGTTTAGTATTTTTTTCAACTACATATGAAGCTATTTTATGTACAACATAGACCAACGTGAGGTGTAAATCAACTTTTTTAATGGTACACAAAAATAATCCTAAAAGTTTACAGCAGACAAAAAAATATTGCACATAAAGAGAATAATCTTTAGTTAAAGTTGTAGAGGTTCCATAATTTTAAATTTTTAATAAATTGGAATAGTTTTGTAGGTACCTACTTGTATAGCGTTTCATACTAAACACCTTGTAAAGCCAAATCTCGTTATCCAAAAAATGTCCTCGACATATATACCTTCTATGTTGGTAACTTAGAAAGGTAAATTTCCTTAAAATCCTATTATTTACATTTAGCTTTATGCACAGCTGTGATTGTGATTAGAACCATTGTGGAAAATTCCTTAAGATTGTTTTATATTTTTTATAAAAGTTTGTCAATGCATGTAATGGAAACAGTTTAAATCAGCTACATCATGAACTAATCTCATACAAAACTCAAATTATTGTTGCTCTTAGCAAAGGTTTTTCAAATATATTCTTGAACGTCTTTTAATATAAAGGTAGTATTTTAATTAATGATATTTATCATTGGAATATACTTATGCAATCTGTTTTACGTCTCTACAACAGTTATGTTAAAATTTGCAGGTGTGTGTGGGCGATTGTACCATATTATATAAATGAATGCTTGTCAGTGCTAAAATAAAATAATTATTTATTTTTTCCACTTTTTCTCTCCATTATGATTTTCAGTTATTAATGCAATAATCAAATGTCAGTATAATCACTCGTGTGTTGCTAACGCGTTAATAAATTACAAACTCTTCAAATAATGACGAGTTTCGACGCCCTTGAATGTAAATAATAGACGTGATTTTTATATCAGGCTAACGAGTCAATCTTCTCGTATGTAAATATCGCAATAAAAATAAAAATCAGCAGATAGCTTTGTAGCTTAAATTATTAATTAAGCAGGAGCACACTTAAAACTTTCTAAATTTAGCCCGTTTAAAAACGTTTCCGTTGTCAACTTGATTGTTTTAAGACGTGCAATAAGAAATTAATTTTATGCAGAACGAAAATTTGAAGGCTGGGCTCACAGCAAATAAAGCAAAATCCTTTATATTTCTATTTTAAGTGTTCACAGTAATTTTAGGCAACACGGAAACGGTATCTAAACAGTCAATTTATCCTTGTAGGCACATTTCAAAAAGCAAATTTCAAATTAAATTTGGGCAAACCTCCAGCGAAATTAATGGCTTCATTTCCAGGTAATGGTTACTTAAGTGTGCTTGCTCGAGGGAACTTCAAAAGCCTTTGTGTCGGACACATTCAATTCGTGCATTCCTGATGAATTATAATTGGGCGTCCAAAAATTATGCACACGCTTCGCACCGTCCCCACGAGCGAAGCGCTTATTAATGAAAGCCATTAATTTATTCATGCGTTGTTTCGCAATTCCCAAATAATTAATAGGTGATTTAATATTTCACATGCTGAAATATTCGAAATTAATTAGCCGCGCGAAAGAGGGGCTCGCGACGGGGCGTGGGTAATTGGGCTGCTCTGTGTAGGACCCCCACGGATTGGGGCCCCGAGGCCCCCGGAACCATCCGGGGGTCTTCTACAATGTGGTAGTCTTTTCACACCTTTGACACATGTCAGTCCGTTGCGATTTTACAAACACGCCGCATGCCGCGCAAATATGTACTTGCTCCTAGCTGCTTGTTGCTAACAATTGGATTTGGCGTAAAAAATGTTTACAAAGGGGTAACCTTTTAAGCACGGTTTGTTTCAAAGAGCGAGGCTGCGCCCCACTGCTGAATGCTGTAAAGTTAATGTATTTGCTTGCAGCCGTTTATAAAATTGGCGGGACTAAGTGTGAAAAGCAGTCGACATTCCCATTTCCTGCACTTCGATGTCAATATTTGTAACTAGGATTTCTTCTGTATACAATACAGTATGGCCCTGGACTGACTTTGCAAGCGAGGCAAATGTAGGATTCTACACAAAAATATTAAAGATTTTATTTAACAAAGTTATTTCAAAACTAAAGACAAGTAAATACGAAGTTAGGTTAAAAAATAATGTAAATTTCACTAAGAAAATAACATTTTTGAAGTAAAGATCTATTGTAAACTTTCTTATTTTTGAAACCAAAAGTAATTCTTAATAACACAACGTAAAATTGATCTTCTATTTTTAATTATTGTCTCTAAGCAAGATTAGGTACTCCAGAACGAAAGAAATGTAAGCAGTACAAAAATGTTTATATAAAAGCAAGAGAATTTTTGCCGTATTCTGGGGCTCTCGCCCTTTATTTTTAACTTCCTTATATGCGCTTCAGTTCTAGCACAATAGTATCTGTTATTAAATTATACATTCTACATTAATTTATATGTATTTAACTGAGAATTTCGTTAAAGAAAACTGTAATTAGTTACAGAAAACTGTAATTACTTCGCTAGTCTCACGCTCGATGGCGTAGGTGACTTCAACTAACTTCAGAACATTCCGGATACACAGATAGATCTGCGTGTTTATATTATTATGTGATTATGTCTTCATACATGTATAAGATTACATCTTCATTTATGGTGGCAACAACTCCACAATTTTTCGTTACAATATGTAGGTAAATCAATGTTATGTTGTATCGATAAGAAACAATTACTGAAAAATGTTCACGGCATTATTAAATTACCTGTAAACAGATATTTTTCGTATTTTTCAATTAAACCCCATATTAAGGCTTTTCTTAAGTTCTGGAACAACTTTGTTAAATAATATCTTTGAGAAAAATGAAAAATAATTGCACTTTGCTTAAGGCCAATCCCACACTTTCCAATTTTTAGAAAACCTAATTATGACGCCCCCAAGATAAGCAGTTTTATATAACTATATATATCATCAACACAGGATGGCCGTAATGAAGAAAAAAGAACACCAACCTTTTAACAAACTCTTAAGAATAGTCACTAGTCGATTTACCTTTTACTTTCTACTGTTGGCGATACTTTCAGTTTATTCAAATCAAATTATGGCTCGTTCTATAAGATATTCTAATATTCCAATACGGTCTTTCTTTTTTTGTAACGACCCAACGCGTAAGAAATATAAAATTGATAGATTAAGATATTCTATTGATCTAATTCTCAACATATGATTTAGCCAGTTAGGAGAATAGCGTGCCATCCTGTTGAAAACATATACCCATAATCTAAAGGTAAATTAAATAAACCTTGCCTGAGGTAATTATCTATATACTTAAGCGTGCATTGATTAGCATCGTATTATTCTATAAGAACTAGCACATCATCAATTTGCTTTTAAAAAACATTGACAATACATGCACAGAAGTCGATAGGTTTTGCTATATCTTCGGTTTCAACTAAGTGTATATGAATTAATTCATTCCTTTCGAAACAAACAATCATTTTCATACTGGGTTTTAAAATAATCTATTATTAATATGACAAGGATATAAAAACAAAATACGTGAATTTGAAGCGATCTTCAGAACGAATTCAAGAATATTAAACTAGAAAACGACAAGACTCTGGCCTCCTTAGTCTTCACATGGACCCATTTGCACTAATATAACATGTGAGCAAACGAAAATGAAATCAAGCTTGGCTTTGAAATATTTCTTTTATAAATAATATGGTGGTAGCACTGTAAGTCTATGTGAAATTCGAGGTTAGCAGGTTAGGTTTTCCGTCAGTTTTGACACGAAGTGATGCAAAACCTAACCTGCTAACCTCGAATTTGACATAGACTTATAGTGCCACTAAGATATTATTCATAAAACAAATATTTCAAAGCCAAGCTTGATTTCGTTTTCATTTTCTGAGAATTATATAAGGTTGCATACTAGATGACAGAGTCACAATCGAAGAAATATATGCCTACCGAGAAGAATTAAGGACAGATGAAGTAAGAATACCGGAGAAGATTACAAGATGTAACCCTCGAGGAAGAAGAGATATAGATCTAGTACCAAAAATATGGCAAAACCAAGCGTATGAAGCCGGGAAGGGCAAAAATCTGATCCTTGAAGTGTAGATCACGACGACGACGACGATGAAATTAACATTTCTGGTAAAAATAATGCCACTATTTTAATTTCTTTCTATTTCAAAACAATCATAACAAGACGTTTTACTTTCAAAGATTGAAAGATATTATCAGTAATTGAAGACATCTACAACAGTTTTAAAGTAATGCGCCTTAGAATGGAATTACGTGCATAAGAAAATGGTAGGTTAACTGAATAATTAGTAATTAATTTTCAAATAGAAGATGTGAGTGCTCCAACAGTGCAGATATTAAGTACAAGGCTGACGACAACTATTGTTTAGTGGCTTCTAACAGGGTTAATTTAGACCGCCGTGTTTAAATATAGGAACTGTTTTTTTCAAATCAAGCAATAATTTTTAGTCCTGGGATATTACTGTCTAAATTCAAAAATAAATATTGTTTTCTCTTTTCCACTGTCCACTAAATCCGAGGAAATATTGTTATAGCATCTATATATTACGACACTACAGTACAGTACAGTGATTTTTTTAAAACTGAATTGCAGCAGACCCTGAATATCCTGAATCAGTTGGCAGTACTAAAGTGTATTGTCAGTCTATGTCAAATTTGAAATGTGCATATTAAGTTTTGCGTCAGTTTGTGTAAAATAACAAACAAAACCTAACCTACTAACCTCGAATTTGATATAGACTGACAATACACTTCAGTACTGCCCACTGATTCAGGCTATCCAAGGCCTGCTGCAATTCAGTTAAAAAAATAACTCTGTACATAAGCAAACGGGAGGTAATCCAATCACTTAGGGAATATATCCCTATTAGGTTTTGCATGGATCGTGGGTTAAAGTAAAAATTTCACTAAGAGCGCCACATCCCAACAAAAAATGACACTCCAGATGGACTGGCCGGAAACCAAAGTTTCCACTACTTCTAAAGGATCAGAAACAAGCAAATCAGATAAATACAATTCAGACGTAATATACATTCAAGCTATCATTTCGGGTAACCAAATGCAATAAATAAATTTGATGGATGATTTATGAATAAATTCTTATGTAAATGATTAGAGTAATATACAGTGTGTCCAAGGTAAGGAGGGCCAGTATGGGGATCTCGGTAACTGTAAGAGATACAAATTTGGTTAAATGGGATGAAAGTTGCGTTATTAAAGGAGTAACAAAATGCCGCCTAGAAATCCCTGATATGAATTTTCGTTTTTGAATTATCTCAAAAAACCGAATTTTTGGATTTTATATTTTATTTTTTCTGGCGTTATTATTAAAGTTAGAGAGAAACTAATTAAACTTTTTTATAGCAACTTTTAGTGGACTTAACGATTACGTTATCAAATTTTTAATCTGACGTTTCGTCTTCGAGAAACCATCATCAACTTCATTTTTTTTTAAATACGGTTCTAGTTTGTCGATGCCAAATTTGTAAAGCCCTTTTTATTCTGAACCCAACAATGTACCACATATTATGGTTTAATTACGTTTCGAGCTTTTTTTGATCATCATCAGAAAATTTTTAAGATACGGACCTGCATTTCTCATAATTTTGTAAAAATAACTTTATACAGTAAGTTAGGCGTTTTTAGATGCCGTTCAAATATTGAAATGCACATCATAATGTCATAATTCTGATACATTAATTTAATATCCAACCAATAACTATTAACAATAAACAACGAATAAATGAACAAAAGACAAACAGAAAGAATAACAAAACGAGCATCGAAACAATGTAATAGGTATTCAAAGTTTTGAAACTTTGAAACAGAAGAAGAACTTAGAAGATTGGTTCTTGAAACGTTTCAAAGTATAACGCCAGTATTGCTGAATAATGTTTTAGATTCTACAGTTAGAAGATGTTATTTATGCTTAGAGAATGATGGCAACCTTTTTGAATACTTTCTGTAAATTTAATACCGATTAAATTGTTTTGGTGTTCGTTTTGTTATTCTTTTTGTCTATCTTTTGTTCATCAATTTGTTGTTTATTGTTAATAGTTATTGGTTGGTTATTAAATTAATGTATCAGAATTATGACGTTATGATGTGCATTTCAATATTTTAACGGCATCTAAAAATGCCTAACTTACTGTATAAACTTATTTTTACAAAATTATGAGAAATGCAGGACCGTATCTTAAAAATTTTCTGATGATGATAAAAAGAAGCTCTAAACGTAATTAAACCATAATATGTGGTACATTGTTGAATTCAAAATAAAAAGGGCTTCACAAATTTGGCATCGGAAAACCAGTACCGTATTTAAAAAAATAAAGTTGATGATGGTTTCTCGAAGACGAAACGTCGGATAACAAATTTGATAACGTAATCGTAAAGTCTACTGCATGTTGCTATAAAGAAGTTTAATTAGTTTCGCTCTAACTTTAATATTAACGTCAGAAAAAAATAAAAAAATCCAAAATTCGGTTTTTTGAGATAATTCGAAAACAAAAAATCATATCAAGGGTTTCTAGGCGTCATTTTGTTAGTCCTTTAATTGCGCAACTTTCTTCCCATTTAACCAATTTTGTATCTCTTACAGTTACCCATACTGGCCCTCTTTATCTTGGACACACTGTATAAGTAAGAAAGAATAACGGTCAATACCTTTTTTGTTTTAATTAAGTTGTGACTTTAAAACTTGACCTACGTGAGTATAAGCGCTTACTGTCGAAGTAAATCGATTTTGTAATAACTGTGAACATATGGTTCAAGCAACACAATTTGCATCATTTAACACAATCTAAAAATATTCTAATGTTAAAAAACCTAAACTATAAGACTTAACCTAAACCAATGTGACGTAAGTAGTCGATGGTTTATAATTTTGGTAATAAATCATAATTAACTAAGCATATATATTTATATTAAAAATTATCTGAAAGCTTAAGCGTAAGCCATCGTGACGTAAAGATTAATGTTTTTTTAATAATGGCTTCGTAGGTTTTGCCCATAAAAATAGCGTATTTAGGAACAAACTTTGAAGTCCTAACAAATATAATATGAAAGTAATTGTTACTTGACGATAGTATTATACAAACTATAAATATGTCACTTTAAAGTTATATATACTTCAAAGTATCGAAGAAAACTGTAGCGATACTTTAAAGTTCTGGCAGACGGTGCCTACCACAGTCTGAATGTTCAAAGTGTCCGTTACTACTTCGTGATTTCACATGGAACTTTAACCTCTCTAATTTTTAACCTCACATTTTCTACACAATGTTTCTGTGGTTTAATGGAATACAGAAGAAAAGGTAATGGCTTCGCAGTATTGAAACTTTGTTTTACAGTGCTGTGAAAGTTAATTGTTTTTAAGAACTTCAATTTTCTATAAAAGGTTGTAGGATGTCAGTGTTTTTGTAACCAACTTTGTTTTTGTAAGAGCAGCGCTACCAAAAGTAGCACAACACATTACCATTTTACCATTATTGAGAACTAGATGGTAAAAGTTACTTCATGGTGAATTTAAAATGTGACACGCACTTTAGACTCACGGTACACGGTGACGTAATATGCTACAGGTAACGGAAACGTTATTAACACTGACAAATATTACCTACAACTTCCATAATTTTAAATGGATAGTGAAGGTCGTGACAGTTATCAAAACCGCTTCAAAGAAGTTGAAACTGTGAATCCGCATTTCAGCAGTATAAATTAGTCGCCGCTACCATTGTTAACCATCTTTCAGTTCTTAAAACTTTAAGGTCATCCCAAAGGTAACTACGGCGTTTTCAATACCAGGAAACCTACCTTCAAATACTAATCAACTACAAAGTAACAACTAGTGGTCAAAACTACGTGGCAGCAACTGTCGATATGTCATGGTTGTAGTGGCGATTATGTAATAGCTGGCACCACATAATAATAATTTATATATGTGTATAAAATGAACCATGGTTTCATTCGGTATTTTCTACATTTTTAACAAATATAAAATAATAACAAAACATGATATTATTAATAACATAATAACTAACTATATAAAAGAAAACACTCATACCGAACCTTACAACCTCTACTAATAAAAGAATAGCTACAACATAATTCAATTGGCCTCTGATACCCATTACTTTGTTTTGTTCAAATTGGCAATAACACTATGCTAATTGACTTTATCTCATTATTTGTTGCACGTTGCATTTTATTATCGTTGTGCACCTGTACGTATTTACCAATATATGGAGAATCTTTTAAACGACAAGAAATGGATTAATCAGACTATTTCCCACATCTCTTATTATCCAATGAAAAGCCATGCTTTTTCAAAATTCAACCAATCGTGTGTTTTTGTAGTGGCAAAAAATCGAAATTTTCCCTTGGGATTTTGTCAGTTTCTTTTGCCACGTGCATCCACGGCAACCACCAAATATGTTGCTTTAATCAAGGTGGTATTTAAGAAACGTCATTTAAACTGTCATTGCGCATCAGTATAAATGTCAAAATGAACCGATATTTGGGAAATAGTCTACAAAATGTATTTTGGGCTCATGATTTTGCTCGGCAAATGTTTTACTCACGAGTTGTTGTTTTTTTGGCAATGCCCCTCTACAAACTAGCTTTGACAAATTCCCTCGCCTTCGGCTCGGAAATTTAATCAAGTTAGTTTGTCTTGTGACATTGCCAAAACAAAATACTTTCGTAAAACATTTTTATCTACTCCAGTGGGATAAGTAACGCATTACGTCACTCATTTGACACTATTTCAGTTACGTAATGAAGCTCATTACACCACTCAGTTATGTAATGGTTTCATTACGCAACTGAGTTGTGTAATGACTTCATTACGTAACTGAAATAGTGTCAAATGAATGACATAATGACATTTGCCTACTAAAATAGTTTTGAAAATGACAGATCTGACATTTCTCTTAATGCACTTTTCTCAATTTTAGGCAGTCGTAGATAAAATTTTGTACAATACATGTGTGATAATGCATCATTAATAAACTTGTGTGCTTACATAACTCGTGCTACGCACTCGTTTGTAACTTACACACACGTATATTAATGATACTGTTATCCCACTTGTATAGTAAATAACTATTACCGGCAAAAGCATTTGCCCTTAATACATTATTACTGATAAAATACAAAATTCATGTCTTGCTCCATTTCCTGATCTTAATTCGCTACGTTGGTTATATAGTCATGGTAATATAAAAAAGATCTAAACTAAACCAAAATTGGAAAAGCTTCGATACTGAGCATCGTGACCAATCGATATTAGGATACAATTAAGGTCGCTTCCCTCGGAAGACTCAAATCTGAGGTAGAATAACAAGACTATACACAAACATATAAAGACAAGTGACATAATCAATCAGAAGTAATACAAGGTTTTTGTATAACCATCACTGCGCTCGCATGCAAAACATATAAAATATGGACACCCCGTAAACAAACAGTAAAAAATATATTTCTAATTCGAAGTTCATATAAATAGAATTAAGAAACTGCCAATTAACGATGGGCTTGCATTTGTGCGACAAACACTCGACTATCAGTTTTGTTATCCAGAATTTTCCGGTTGGAGTGCAAATTCCTTTCTGGCGCAAAATTCGTGTGCATTTTATTGGAGCGAGCGGGTACACGAGCCCCACTTTGTAAAGACCGCAAGTCTCGCGACAAAGGAAGGTCGAAGTATTTGAGGAAATTGGAATATCCATAAGGCAGAGCAAGATAAGTCGGTGAATGTGGGGTGCTATCAAACGAGTATTCAAAGATAGATGACGTACGTTTACCACCCGGCACAAAAACCAGCGCACTGGGTGTTTGTGCTGGGATGCAGCTCGCGAGAGCATATTTTATGGAAAATGTACTGCGATAAGGTTTTTAAGAGGCGCCGATCGGCATTTTCCTGCAGCCGATACAAAGGATTAATTTGCTATTCTTAAGCGGCTGATTAATAGCTGATGGAGAACCACGTAATAATCCATTTGGCGTTTCTAATATTACGTGAGCGAAGTAATTAAAAACTAGTCAACTATGGCTTCGTTAATCCACACTCGTGTTAAATTCGAATCTGATGACGGTCTTCTGAAAGGATTATTTTTTAGGGTCGAAATCTCGCCTTGAGAACGCAACGCAACAAAAACTGGAAAATGAAGTCATATGTAGATACTTAGCGCTAGATAATTAAACGTTTCGAGTCAAGGTGTAAACGAGGGAATGTTACAAAATCAAAAGAAACGCAATATAAACTTTATTTGATACATAAATTAGCGCAGGCTAATTACATCGGTAGCTGGAAAAGCAGATGGATTCAAGATTGTTACAATCCTAGTCGACAATAACGTCCAATTTTGTTAAATTCCCCGATTAACAGCTTCTTAATTCGTACGTCAAATATGGCAGGAATTTTAATGTCAGTTAGGTTTGACGATAGTTGGTTTTACGACGCAAGCATTAAGGAACGGAAATTAATATTTTATACGGTTTACGAGCTTGAAACGAAAATTTAAATGTCTATTTAGTAGGTCGATCATACAACTGCTTCGTATTTTCGGTAGTGCAATAAGTGGAACCATTAAACATGGTATTCCAGCCGCATTAGTTAATTTTAAAATTAAAATTATAGTAATCAACAATTTAACATCCAGTGTTACAGGAATTGTAATAATACAAGTGCGTCGTTATGTTTACAATTTATCCATGCTACTGCAGTGGCGCCATCTGTGGTGCAGCAGCTTGAAAGTTAAAGATGTAAACTGGTCCATACAGCTTCCAAGCTCTGAACTACTACGGGCATCTGGTGGGCAATAGCTAAACTACTCATTTGCTCCTACTTTTGAATTCTCCAACGAGGGCTAGCTGCAGATTTATATGTTACAGTTGCAATTACTCATAAATTATTATCTTTCGTTTAATTTAAACACGTTGCTATACAAATGTATTATTTGTATGTCGCAGATAATGACACTTTCATACAAAAAGCGCTTATATTAGTGCGACAATATTACGTGAAAAAGACGTACGTTATATGAACCAAAAACAATTCAAATTGATGTAGATTAAAATACACTACATTATTTAAAAAATAATAAATTAGGAGCACCTTTGTTTCTTCTTACTGCAATCGCCAGTTAACTTGATAATGTATCGTTAGTAAATGGAGTTTTTCCTACATTGCGAAAACAGCGACTGTGTTACATTTTGTTAAAATTTCCAGGCCACAAGATGAAAAGGATTTAAGACCAATAAACATTATACATATTATCTTCAAACTATTCGAACACATTGTAAAAAACAGCTTCAGAAATACAAAATAATTTGTTTCTACCTTCCAATCAGCCTAGTTTTAGAGCTAAACCTCATACTATAACAATGTCCAAGATTGTCAGATTCATTGATCATGCCATGAAGAATAGAATGTAAACCTTTTAAACAATTTCGATTGACTGCTTGCCACAAAAAAAATCATTGGCATTAACAACAACGTTGGTTTCCAAATCATTTAAAAGAATGCTTCCAGCAGCAAAAATGAATGAAAACGCTTGCGGACACAATAACCAAAAACGGTGCACCATCACAGAGTAGCAAACTACATCCCATATTGTTTTTTATGTTACCCTAGAAGTTTAAAATTGCACAAAGAACAGTCACATACGTAGACCATCTAGAAATTTACATCTCCTTCAACTTAGACAAACTAAATAGTGTACTATGTAGAATCAACGATGATCTATCAAGAATATTCATATGCTGTAAAAAACATGGGCTGCGCTTGAACCAACCAAGAAACATTATTAACACGTTCGGGTAAGTTAAAACAAAACATTGACTTAGATTTCGATCAAATCAAAATAGATACTACATTCGTAAATTGGAACTCAACAACGGCAAAAGATTTGCTTTCGATTCGCGTGCCAATTATGTGTATCAGACATCTTCAATGAAGCTTAAAGGGTTCTATAAGTTTAAAAGTGATTTAAACCAAGACACCAAAGTGAAGCTTCTAAGAACTTTGGTTGACCCTTATAGAGATTATTTCTGTTCCACATATTTTTGGCATTTTACTGAATACTGTAAAAATAAAATTCAACGAATACAGATGTATCAGGTGCCTATGTAAAGCAGATTACCGTGACCATATAACTTGTATGTATGGCTTATTTTTACACGTTTATTAGACAATTAAATGCTTATCAGATCATATAATATCCACAGCCTCCATGTTAGAACAGATAGTTATACTATTCCTCAATACGTTGCCGCTAAATTTGAAAGCTGCTTTCTGTATGTGACAACGACATTGATGAATAATATAAGTTTATACATTACTTAAGTTTAAGTTTAAATGTCTTTAAACATCATCTTAGTAATATATGGTTAAGTAGGTATGAATACTGCATTACATATTTTGCTTTTATTTTGATTTTTAATACTAACAATTCTTTTAAGAGTTGAATAGTGCACCTTATTTTAAATAGGGAATGTAAGAGTGGCTTACCAAAGTCTCACCTTTTTGCGTGTCATTATTTTTTATATATACTCGTATGTATTAAAAATCCAACGGTCCCAGCGTTTTTCCAAAAGTTATTCCTTGAATTTTTAAGGAATTTATCCACTACTTTACTAAAGCACTATATATGTCGCAGGAAAATGGTTATTTTAGGAAAATAGCTTTCTCCTAGACAAATGCTATCTGCCTAGCCAAATAGGTCTGTAAAATTTATTTTTCGTCCAATGTCATTTTCCTAGGAAAATAGCATTTGACTGAAGCGTCTTTAGGCAAATGGTTTTCACGAGTTTGTAACGCATTCCATAATGTCCACTAGAGATGGGCGCGTGAGTGAATTTTCGCTCACGTCACGCACGTTTCACGCTTGCTTTAAACAGTCACGTTCACGCACGTTCACGCTCACGTTCACGGCGTGACACGCCACTCACGACGTGACACGCAGCTTTTATTTCAAATGTTTCAGATAGAACAGAATGTTCAAATTTAAAACCATTGAAAAAACCCTAAAGAGAACTAAAAAATGTTTTGCACCTGACATAATTTACGTGATATGTTTTAATCAGAATAGTTGACATAAAAAGAAAAAAATGAAAATTGACTACAATAACTTCGACAAGGAATAAATACTGATTTGTCGCAAATATATTTCTTGCAGCTGTCTTCAAAGACATTACTTTTAATACTAAAAGCTGTCATTGGAATTGACGTTTCCCTTATTGGTATGAGTACAGAAGGTATATGTTGTTAGGCAACACTTTTAATTCGTAGGTTTGAAAGTACTTTTACGTACAAGGATCAACATTTTCAGCGTTAAGGCGAGTATACAAAAAAAACATTACTTTTATTAGAATAATAAGTTCATCTACACAAGTACACAATAAATTGGTTTAAAAATAAAACGTAATCAACATTTTCAGTGTTAAGTCGAGTATACAACACACAACATCAGGTACTTTTCTAAAAATAGGTTCATCTACACATCCGCACAATACATTTTTGGTTTAATAATAAACCGTAATTAACATTTTCAGCGTTAGCCGAGTATAAAAAACAACCATTACTTTTATTAGAATAATAAGTTCATCTACACATCTACACACTAAAATGTTGATTTAAAAATAATATGTAATCAACATTTTCAGTGTTAAGTCGAATTCTGCGCTTTTCTAAAATTCGCCCAGCTGTAGAAAATACTCTTTCGCTTGTAGCGGAACTTGCCGGTATGTTTAAAATTTCTCAAGTTTTTTTAACAGTGGCGTATTTACACTGTTTTTCCAAAATCCTAAAATGTCATCTACATTTCCGAATTTTAATTTAACATAGGTACTAATTTAGTTCTGTTTCGACATCATCCTAATTACATGTGTCATCGACAGAGCTATCTCTAAGTGTAGAAAGATAGGAATCTGATGCTTATGTACCAGTTTTGAGTCGTTTGCTATGTATTTTATTATTATCATCTATAGTTTTATTTGCATTATAATCTTCTCTTTTATGTGAAGGTATGAACTTTAAGGATTTATAATGAGGGTCCAAAAATAAAGCCACATAATGTAACTTGTTTGGCACAATTTGTGATTTAATTAATTTAAAAGTTGCTGCACGCTGCAGTTTTTTATTCGTTACTAAATATTTAACGTGAAATTAACGTGAAACGTGAATCACGCCTTGAAAATTTTCACTCACGTTCACTCACGTTCACGTCACGATTTTCAAATATTAGTCACGTTCACGACGTGACACGCCGTGACACGACGTGACACGACTGTTTTCACGTCACGCGCCCATCCCTAATGTCCACATTCCATAATTTCCTAGAAAGTGTAGATTCGCTTGTTTCCAGAAATGTTGAAATTGTCGCGAGTAAAAATAGTTCGATGTGCACTAACAGATGGCGCCACCATCAAAACTCAGTGCCATACTCCAGTAAGAAAATAAAGAAATAAGAAAAATATGAAGTAGACCCGAAAATCCAGAAATAGACCGCTAAACTTCCCTAAATAGACTGAAAATATCAAACATACAAAAACGTATTTATTTTGTTAATTTACAAAAATGTATTAGCCCTTTAATAGTTATTTACGTGGCAAGCTTAGTAAATTAGCCGGATAATTTGCAGGGTGAGTGACGTAGGAGCGAGCCCTGTAATCCGGTGAGCCCCGATACAGGCTAATTGCAAGCGAGCCGCTTACAATGTTTTATTTCCTCTTGCTGAAAATCCTGAAAATTAATATTAGTGATTAATAAAGGATGCGTCTATTAGAAAACAAAGTGCTTGTAAAGTCATGATAGCAACATTTTACAGGCACCGTGCCTGTAAAGACTCATTTACCGAGTCAGTTCAGACAACAGTAACACTTTACAGGTACCGTGCCTGTAAAAACTCATTTACCATGTCAGTTTAGACGACAGTAAACGACATTTTAACAAGTCAAGAGGAAATAAAATTTGTGACAGAGTCTATGTAATTCGTTTATACAAATAAAATTATTATAGTCTAAAGTAAACGACCTCACTCCTGCTTTACAACAATCAATTCATTTCAATTTTCCTAAGAAGCATTTAGGCAGATACTATTTGCCTAGTAAAATAGTATTTTCCTAGTCAAATAGCAATTGAATAAGAGATAAAGTCATTTGACTAGGCAGATAGCATTTGCCTAGGAAAAAGCTATTTTCCTAAATTAACCATTTTCCTGCGACATATACATAACTACATGAACACTTTATTAGTATTATTATATCGGCAAAAGCAAAGGTTGAATGAAAACTATGATTTTATTTACAGTCAGACCTCGCCCTTCGCGGCTTTGCGGTTCGCTGATTTGATTTTACGCGGGGCACCTTTGTGCTCCCTTTTCTTTGCCGTTCGCGGATATTTGCTTTGCCGTTCGCTGATGGAATTGCCAACGTTAACTGTTTCAACTTTCACGCACTAACGGCCGGTCTTATGAAGGCCACTAATCTGACATTAACTGTTTACTAATGAATAATATGTCATAAGCGCCAACATTTGATGAGCTTTTGTTTAATTTAACAGCGATTTAAGGTTAACTTCAGGTTAGTGACCTTCATAAGACCGGCCGTAAGTAAATAAAGCAGACGTATGTTTATGTCATGAACACCTAAATAACATTATTTATCACGAACTTGTAAACACACTTATCGAGCCTATTTCTTTGAATCGGACCTGAAATAAATTGTAAAATTATAACTTGAATAAACAAATGAACATTCGAGCTCTAGATTCAAGTGGCAGACTTATGTTACGTATGGAATTTTAGTTCAAACTTTACTGTCTTCTCGAGTGTTTCTGCCGAAAATTCAATTGAGTTTCATTTTTAAAACACGGAAAACCATGTCGCCAAAGCGTAAAGTTTCTACTTCAGATTTGCCAGACAAAAAACGCAGAAAAGTTTTGGTTTTTTTGAAGTTGTATAGTATAAATAAATCTAGTTAATGGGACCTAACCCCGTTTTTATCATGGTTTTGCGCTTCGCGGCATTCGTCTGGAACGTAACCCTCGCGAACGGCGAGGTCTGACTGCATTAGTTTTGAATTCTATAAGATTGTAAAAATGAGAGTTTCTGCAGTTAGAGATTCAATTAATTAAACCTATGGGTAATTTTTTGAGGTATCATAATGTTTATTGCTACAATGTTTAGTTGGTTTCTAAGTTTTTCTATTACTTTGAAACTTTTTGGGGCATGGTGTACCTACAGTAGTTAGTATTAGTTAGTATTGGTTGTGGAGAGACTGATGTCAAGCAAGTAGGCCTTCATAGGCCCTTTTGCCAACCCCGTGGACAAGGTCTAGGCATGCAGAGTACCAGGTATCTTAGTCCTACTGAGAATTTCGCTGAGACTAAAGAGTTCCAACCTTAGCAAGAGATCTTTTACATGCTACACATCGTAGTAACATAGCACCCACGGTTTAACATCACTTCCGAATGATGGCATTCTGTAGAGGTTTTCATCAGCATTTTTTAATTTTTTAAAAACCTCACCGGGATCGGGGATCGAACTTTCGACCCTTAAATCAGTAGCCAGAAAGCTTAACCACTGAGCTGTGGAGCCCGGCTAGTACTTATATGTAATATATTTAATATTTAAAAAAATAATATAAATTATGATACACAATACAATTACAAGCACAACCGTTTAATAATGAGTGAATCATTACATCTATATTCAGATATACAAATATATTAATGGAATCTGTTGGTAGAAATATTCCCTAACCGGTTTGTTTTATAACGGAAGGATTATATTACGAACCCTAGTAAAATACAGTATTTTCAGGAAAGTTCTTAATCAATGGAAAATTGTTTGTTATTGAGCTCTGATAATGTATTCATTGATAGAAGCTGAACTTCATTCTAAAGCATACAGATCGATGTTATAAATTAACCAATTTTTTCTTAGACTTGATCAATTAGAATTTGCCTATCTGAAAACTATCCTTATATTTTAAAACAAAAGAATTTTATTAAGAAAGATTGTATCGCCTTTTTAAACGTTGACATTTTTTAGTCAACTTATGTTACTTTGAAGAATGAAATATGAGATGATGAGAAATCGCTCCAGCTTTTTAAACTTAATTAAGATTTTTAAAATTATGTTTGAACAAATGTTTTGATATTTAGACGTAGTTGAGCGTTGGATAAGAAGTAGATCTTATGTCCCTCTTGTTAAGTGAAGTTTGAATAACGATTTTATACAAATACAACTCAATCATAAAAATGCCTTCTAAAAGTTTTCTTGGAAATCAACCCCTTTCAGAATAGGATTAGGAGTCCAAAATTTACTTCTTTGCAAGTACATTAGATATCATTTATAGCGACGGCCAAGGGACTTCGGTCATTATACCTGTAGAACGCTATAAATAAACGCCCTATAAATAAACGCCCTATAAATAAAGCGAAACAACGTTCATTCATTGATAGAAAGAATTAAGTATTACGTAAGGAATATTAAATTTTAACAAACAATTCTGTTAATTTATCCTGTCTATATAACTGTATGTTCTCAAAAAAATTGGCTTCGTATACTGTACTGAATAGATTCCCTAACTATACAAACATTTGACTTTCCGGCTTCTAACGCCAAATAACTGCAGCTTTTTCCTCGACGATGCAAGCTTTCCGCTTTGACATGGCAATAATGCATTAACAACTAAACATAATTACCACTCCACCATGTTTCTTTACCTTTTCCACAGAATTCGGTATTTCCCCGGGAGCTTTCTAGAATGTTTCCACCACTCGTTATACAGTATATTCCCCTTACAAGAGGAAAAACTCTTTAATTTTTAATTTTTCTTAGAAAAATCATTCTTTATTTTCTTTAGTTTCTTATAAAAACAGCAGTGCCATGGAGAAATTGGCAAAATGATATGAGGTGTTTAAAAATTACGAAAACATGAAAATAACTAAAGAAAGAAGTACTTTTAATTTTGACTTTAGTGGAAAATATAAGATAAAGCTATTTCCACTGAAAACATAAGTCTAAGTACAAAATTTCAGCTTCACAATAGCAATCATATTTTTAAGTACGTAATTAATATAAGGGGACGAAAACAGACTTCTTACAAAATTCATAAAAATAAAAATTAATAGACTATTCAAATAGCATCTCACTAATATGTAAGCATGTCGCTACAGATTTTATTGTTTAGTTTTATTTCATATTATCATTTTTACATTCTTTATAAGTAAAATCGCTAACATGAAGCGAAAATGTTGAATTTACGCTTGCGTTCATTGCAAATAACTTTTTTATAACACTTTTCTCTAGTTATAATTAAAGGCATTTCTCTCTTTAGCTATTTTCATAATTTCTAAATATCCTGTATATAAAATTTCCTCTTGGCAGTGCGGTTTTTGTAAGGGGAAAAGCATTTTACAAACGATGACTTTTTAGGAAAAATAAAAAATTTTAACCCTGTTTTCGGTGCTATATCAGTTCTGTCGCAAAATCTGATGTAATAAGCAATACGTGTACAACTTGTTTAATATGGCATCTGGCCGGGACCTTTATTTTGCCTTTATAGCCGATATGTCGCTATATCCAATGTTGTTATAACCGATATTTAATCTAATTAATAAAAAATAAATCGGATGCGAACACCAGATGGCTATGAATAGGCTATAATAATTGCATTTTAAAGAAAGTTTGACTAGAAAAGCGAGTTAGTCTTAGGGGAATTAATTTTAACAAAAGTTCCTGGAACTCCTACTTAAAGATATTATATACTACAATTTAGAAGGAAGGGTAATTTTTAAATTTAATTCTATCATTTTAACAAAGAGCAAATCAAGATTTTTACAATTTATTTTTGTTCAGAAAAGCGACTTCATTATTCCGTGTAACCCAAATTGCAAAGTTACTTTTATTTTTGATAATGTAGTTATTGCAAATACATGTTTTATTGTGTAAGTATATTTCATAGCCGTTTGAAATAATATAGTCTTAATTAAACATAGTGAACTTCTGTCAGTTTATTTTAATGTTCATTTTAAGATGAGTTTATTTTGTTCTGTATAAGATAATTGAGGGTTGGGCTGCTGACACAGCTTAGATAGCTACGAAATGTTTTTAGGGTAGAATGGGAGTTGCATAGAGATTGACGCAAGTGATTATTAATTTTTCGTTTCGTCTTTTTAAAGTTGTAGGTATTGCACAGCATGTGCGTTGAAATTTACATATTTTTAAACTGTAGACATTGCTCGTGGCCGCAAGCAATATCTCAACCTAGGTAATCAAAGTGAGATAGGTACTGTCTCTAATTTAAGTGCATTACAATTTTTCTTCTTATAAAACAATTCTCATAAAAATCCATCGTCTTTGTTTTATTAACAAATCTTCTGGGGTTAATGATATTTTTTCATTAGTTGATGGAATTTAAAAACATATTGTTGCAAGTCGCTCTCTGTTTCTTTAATGATAAGAATGTCATCTGTAAACAGTATCAATGTAAAAACTACAGTGTTTTTCCCGGTTTAGCTGCATTTTTCCAAGTTATAATATCGTCCAGGTAGATGTTAAATAACTGAGCGGATACACCTTGCTTAAATTGCTTGTTTTACTTAAACCTTGGTCTGCATCTATTTTTATATTTTAATTTTCATATAGCTTCTTCATGACAGTATCTTCGTCTATGCAATACCTAGTACAGTATCTATCAGCAGGCTTCTTCAAAAGCTTTTTCTGAATCAATGAAGGCTAGATGAAGTTTCAAGTAAAATTTTCTTTGCTTTTGAATTAACTGCTTTAACATGGAGACATTGCGCTATTTCACCTTTTAAAATTAGTGCATATAAACTCTCAATATACATCTCGCGTCTTGTGTTTGCACATTTTTAAATAGAGATATAACTTTTATAGTACACCTGATTTCTAATACAAATTGAGAACGTGGAAATATCCAAGTTTTAGTAACAGGTACTCAAATGTTAAAAGTGTAGAATTTACGTTGTCTTACACCTGCTGTGGATGTGGCTTAGAGGTACGATACTCTGTTTTTGAGCCAGAAAATTTAGGTTCAAACCCCAAGTAACTGCAACGGTTTTTATTGTGATTCTCCAATCCGTATTTGGCAACCATGGGGTGTTAATGCGTAAAACTTCCTCAAAGAAGAAGAGAGGCCGATGTCCCTGCAGTTAGGATGTTAACAATAATGCTGACAACGACAATACCGGCTGCTTTCTCATTTTTTGTATTTCTCAGTGCGTCTAATTGGATCAACACCGCCTATCTGTATACGAGGGATGCACAGTATTTATTGTTCTTAGCACAAATGACTTTGGAACATTTATGTGGCTTTTAACAACCGCACTTGTTTGATTATTTTATTGACAAGCTAATTGTCAAATTTGATTCATCGTAATCATCATCATAAACATCGTTATATGTATATTCCATCTCTGGATATACGCCTCCCCAGTTTGTCGCCAGTTTGTGTGGTCAGCGGTTGTTTCCATCCACTGAGTTCCGGCTATTTTGGTGATATCATCCTTCCATCTCGTTCTAGGCCTGCCCCGATCTCTTCTACATATTCTTGGCCTCCACTCAGTCACCTTCTTACTCCATCGATCGTCTTCTCTTCTCATAATGTGTATTTGCTAATACCAGTAGAATTTAAAAATATCTAAACTTTTAAAAGTTTCAGTAATGTAAGGTTATGTTACAATTTACAATGTGTCCTGCCCATTGCCACTTTAAACTTGCGATGCGTGCCGCTACGTCTTCCACTCTGGTTTGTTTCTGATCAAATTTGATTAGTCATCATTTAATAGTTTAATGAATATGAGGTTTTCAGAAAAAGTGAGATTAAATCGCTCACTGAATACCTACAGAATATAGCTTTAACCCCGAAAGAAATTTTCGCAGATATGGCTGGCGTGCTTTGAGGTTTCGCTGATTTCTATAAGATAATAAAAAACAGAACACTCTGCGAACATGTTGCAAAATATGTTCATCGGCTATATTCTGCGTGCACTTAGGAAAATATGATTGTGTAAATGACAGATCCAGAGAAAATTGTCGCTGGTCAGTATTATACAACAAAACTTCTCGATTTCATAAGAAATAATTGGAGAACATTTTTTCATCAGGATAACGCTCCGGTTCATAGGAGTATTAATTTTACTTATGAACACAGTTCGTGACGTTGGATTTGAATTTATAGAGCATCCACCGTACTCTTGCCCAAGCCATAACCTCCGAAACCAGACGGGTAAAATACATTTTAAAGTTTTTGTTTCTTCATCTTGTTGCTTCTTTAGGGTTTGTTTCACTCGTTCCTTATGTATTATTTATTACCAAACAATGACAAGGTACAAGCATATTAATATATATTTTAATCACTATTTGCAACTTCAAGCAATTATTGCAGAATATATTACTTTAATTTACGACCACTTAAATAAATACAAATGCGACCAGCAATTTAATACAATACGTTCTCTAATCCTATCTCGAGATGGTTTAATTAAACTGCATTCAAGCCAGTCTGACCTATTTTAGCTAGGTTTGCTTAATATCTTCGTGACTAAAGTGTTGAATAGTTCAAGACAAATTAAATTAATTGCAGTACTACTCAATGCCGTTAAAACGGGCAAAAGCGTTGTGGCCAATCTAATTAGCTATTCTTATCCGACCACTCACTATTTTTTAAGCTACTTAATTTCGCAACAATCCTTTGCATTAATCATAGGTTATGAGACGGCACGAGACAGATCTCACGAAACGTACCAAAGTGAGTAAAATTCAGAAAGTGCACTCGCGGCAGTAAAAGGCTTTGTTTGCGAAAGAGATGTCAATGGAAGCCGAGCTCGATAATTTATCACTTGACATCTTTGGCGTGCAATTAAAGCGTTTAGTGTTTAATTAATATTGCATAACCCGGCGCATTTTAATGGAATTCTCGTATAAATCATAAAGAGATAACTAGCCTTCCACAGCAAATTCCATGTAATTAAGAAAGCAGGTCGAAAGTAATTACTTGTCAAATTATTGACTCTGATCGAATTAGTTGTAGTATCAATTATGCAGTGCAATTGAAAACAGGAAAGGAAATTGTCTGCTCTGAGATCTATGTAGAGTCCGTGACGTGACTAGCGAGAAATAGAAGTAACTGGGTATTTACCGAGCAATGTTTGATTTCTTAATTCAAGATCCAACTGAGATTGCAATAAAAAACGTGACTTATTTGATGATAATGCTATTTTATATAACAGGAAAACAAAGTTGTGGTTTAAAAGGCATATTTATTTGAATGTTCAAGGAATGCCGACGTGTTGATTGTAGCTAGATTAAAAGGTAAGTATCAGTGTTACCAATCTTTAAGTAATTACAAAGTTTTCACATTTCAATTTAAAACCAAGAAGCAGACGTTAACAGTATACCGAATGAACCAACGCTGCGAAATTTTGCGAAAGTAGTAACTTCATTGTTCAAAATTTAAAAACAATAACTGCTAGATATCGTATCTAATAAAATTATTTAAATTCATGTAGTGTTTTTATTTTTTAACTGGTATGGTCCATACATTTTTTAAATGTGTACGAACAGGAGATTGAAATATTGCACACAATAAACACATAAAACAAAGTTTGGACAATCTAATCATTCCATCCATAAAAAGGGTTCACAGAAAGAATGCGATAACTACAGGACGATCACAATAATATTGGATGGAAGCAAAACTACTTCACACTATACACTGCAGACTAAAGAATTACACCAAATGGCAGGTCTCGCCCTAACTTAATTCCATATCAGGCAGATAGTTGAGAAAACAAGAGAATTCAATGTGTTTTCTTAGACTTTCAATAAGCTTGCGATTCGGTAAACTGAGACTGAATCTAAATATAAAAACTATATAAAATAGGTGAGGCATGTGTACACATTAACAACCGTAAGACAGAGGCATTTAAAGTATAAAAAGGTGTGAGACAGGGGTGTGTACTCTCTCCGCTTCTGTTCAATCTATTGCATTAGTGGCTTTGCTTATTGTATTTTACAAGCGATTCAGTTAATTGCTTTAATATTAATTAAAATATTATAACGTTGAGACACCTTTTATTTAATTCGAAATTGTATATCATTCTGTTTAATAACTGTAATGCATTTTAAACTCTTAATAGGGTGTGGGTCGTTAACCTAGTTATCTGTTCTTTGATATTCTAATTTTATATGAATTTTTAATTATTGAGTGCTACTAAATGTCAGTTTGATTTTAAACATCTATCAAACAATAATCAAATCAAAATGGACAAATATTCCTTCTATTCACAAATCAATGACTCAAATCACCAAAGTAAGTATTATGTTATTTTTATTTCACTCATGTAATTGTTTTTTTATTCAATATTCTTTTATAGAACTAATTAACACCAACATGATTTCCTATTATTTCACTGCTATTTACATTAAACACTACTGCTCCTGACATTCACAGCTAAATCCATTGACAGCACAACCTCGATGCTCCTCCAACCACGCAACCAACTCCAGCACGTCAAAACCCTGGGCTCCTGCAGATACAGTCTCGCTCCTTACACTCCTGTACTCGACCGTCAATCTAACAGCTTCCTGGTAAGTTCCCACTAACAGATGGTACCCAACTAATTTTCCATTGTCTTCAGCTCCTACCTTGTAATAACCAAGCCAAACAGAATAATCCAAATCAATCAGTCAAGTCAGCAATGCCAGCAAAACGATTGACCAGTCCTCCGTAGAATCTCCAACTCCAGTAATGAACACCAATTATTATACCACGCATGTGCCAAACAATCCAAATTCACTCAAATTATTGTTATCTTCTTCTTACTTGTAACTAATTAAACTGTATTCTATAATCTCTTCAATGATTGTATGCTTGTATTATTCGTTAATTATATTTTTACTTATTTTCGTAGACTTGTTAATACCTTTTATTCTGTATAATACCAAATTATCTCCATTAACAAAAGCAGAATTTCTAGTTTTTATTAGTTTTAAATGGATTTTTCAAAAATGTGTTTACATAATTTCAGTTTGTTATTTATATTGCCTTCAAACAAAATTACTCTCGATACAGTTACAATTATTACTGCGCACTTTTAAAATTAAATAATCTGATCTATACCTACTATACTTCTTTATTCTCATAGTAAGCATATTTGTTCCATAATGACTTTCTCTTATCTTTCATATTAACTTCCACCACTATTACTGAACACTCAATTGCTATAACTTTCAAAATAAAATCAAATTTGTATCAAATTTAATTTTTATTACTCAATTCAACTTAACCAACAATCTTATTCAAAATTTTCTAAATTTAATTATATTAATCTACCAAATTGATTTCTTTTAATTTTTATTTAATAAAGGCGGCGCATTACCTCCGTTGAACTTCCCGCGAGGTATGAATGGTCCTCTACACCGAAAGGTAAAAGAGGCTATAGATTATAAATGAATGAATGAATGAACTGATCTTTATGTATCATAATACTGTATATACAATGTAGGTATTATGAGGAGAGTACTAGACAACTCGAACGGTGGTACTAAATTGAAAGGAGAAATAGTAACCAATTGAAGATATGCGGATGACACTACCGTATTTGCTCTAACTGAAGAACATGTGAAGAAACTACTGAATAAAGTAAGGGATGAAAGTGCAAGAATGGGACTAGATTTAACCTAGGAAAAACAAAATTAATGGCGAGTGAGCGAAATCAAGGATTGTGAGACCAAAAAATGGACTTATGAGCAGAACTCCTGGATGAGTTTATATACTTAGGCTCCTTGATCACAAATAAAATCGGATGTGATGAAGACAATCCGGAAACGATTGGCAATGGGAAGAAAATTTGGAAGAACAAACTCATTACCACGAACACAAAAATACGATTAGTGCGAACGCTGGTTTTCCAGTAGTCACATAGGATCACACACGTTAACAATAAAAATGAAGATGGGTAAAAAGATTAACTATAGTGCTTGATCGAACCAATCGATCAATAATAGCTGAAGTGCAAGCACCTCATCGTTTTTCAAAAATTATAAGCAGGAACAGCTTGAAATACTATGGACACGTAACAAGACGGGAAACAGACAATGTGGGTAAAACCATACCTCAAGGGGAAGTTGAAGCTAAACGATTGAGAGGAAGATCTCCCAAGAGATGGGCTGTCCAAATAAAAGAATTCACCAAACGCCCTTTACAAGAAAGTACGAAAAAGCAAAAACAGAGAAGAGTGGTGAGAGATCGTATACGCAATCGAAAATTAGGTGAAATCATGATGATCATAACTCCCCTTCGTGGGGAACGTCACTTCAGAGAGAGAAAGAGAGACTAGGATTTTACAAGATTTATTAAGCTACAAACATATAAATGAGTATTTACTATATCGGTGACGACATAACTCGAAGAACATAATTTAAAATAATTAAGGAAGAACCGAAGTTCTAGTTTGAATATCTATTTTCTGCTGCATAATTTTATTTCACTTTTCTAGTTCACACAAAATGGGTCAATTCTGTAAACCTCCAATTATTCCTATAGAGAGAATTAGCTACTCAATAAGTGCAACTTAACACTTTCTCTACCCTAAATTAAAAAATCTTGTGGCAGCTTCAATAATAAAGCTACAATTACAAAGTTCCACACTACTGCGTCACCCTTCCTACAATTCTACAAAATTTGAATACGCTCAAGTTAGTGCGATAACTAAACACGTCCGACTATACAGTAAGTATAAGCACTAAGAAAAGAAACATTTTGCGGCGATAAATCAATCCGGAGAGAACATTTATTTGATTGCAATTGACTTTCAATTGCATTTAATTGAATTTATTTACATTCATTGCCTACTGCATCATATTCATCTTAATCCTTGTTAGCTATATCTCAGCGTTTAACTTTCACTGACATTACTGTGAACGTTGTGAGCTAAAGCGTCTTCATTATTTTAAATTAACAACACGTAGTGTATGTTGAAATAGAAAAAACAGTAAAACTATTTAAAAATAACATTGATTTCAAAAGAGTTGTTGAGTACCGTAACCTGCTTTCGAAAAAATGTAAACAATGCCTGATATTTATTTAGTTATTTGTTGAACTCGGTACCTACTCAGTGCATTTTTTTTTAATCGGTGCGATATCTTACGTTTTATATCTGCACATTTACGTCTATTGTAAATAATTTTCTTCCCAACTAGTAGGTAGTCTCTGAAACGTACTATTGTAGGAATTTTAAAATGTTTTATTACTAGACATGGGCGCGTAATGGGAAAGTTCCCATTTCGTGCACGCGACCAAAATGGGGAATAATTTTTGGTGACAGCGACGTTACTGGAACTTGTTCGGCTATGTTCCAATGACGTAACGGCGACGTAGCGGCTTTCCAGCCGCGACTTTAAATTAATGTTGTTTGCTTTGTGTTGCAATTGATTTTGTTTCACTTATGTTTCATTTCACCATGATCTTTTATCCATTTCTTTAGCTCAGGAACCAAATCAAATGCTGTAAAAATAATATTATTGTGCTCTTCACCGATGGTCTGACTAACAAAATTAAAACGAATGTAAGTTACTGTCAAAAATTATGATGATACGTCAAAATCAGACTACGCGTCATTAAAAATTTTATTTGTAATTAAAATATTTGACATCGTGAGGGAATATGAGGTCCTATGTCCTGATATCTGTTACTATTGTTCTTTGAAACTTGAAACTAATTAATTAATTATATTTGGTTCAGAGACGATTATAAATTAATTTTCTTAAAGCCATGGTAAAGGTTTATGGTTTTTTAATAATGGCGTCGTAACTTTTGCCCATAAAAATGACTAAACACTTTGAATTTGTTTTAATTAATAAATATTAAGCAATTGCTATTTGACGATAGTGTGACGGGAACTGCAAATATTTTACTTTAAAGTTATATGTATGTCAAAGTACCGGAAACTGTAGCACCACTTTAATTTCCATGCAAAGCTGGGCCTACCCCAAATTTCTATTTAAAGTTCCCGTTACTACTTCATGGTTCCACATGGAACCTCTTTAATTTTTAACCTAACATTTTCTTTAGATGACCGCGTAGTGTCACACACATTGTTTATGTGTTTTAATGACATATAGAAGAAAAGGTAATGGCTTCAGAGTACTCAAATGTTGTTTTACAGTGCTGTTAAAGCTATTTGTCTTTAATTGCTTCAATTTTGTATAAACGGTAGTACGTAGAAAATAGGTAAATTCTTTATTTTTTGTGAGCAAGCTTGCCTTTGTAAGCAGACGCAATCTGTTAAAGATCCGGACTGCCAAAAGTATCATAACACATAACAATGCATAGCCTGAAGTTTTATCAATATCGGAAACTTCCATAACATTAAAAGAATAGTGCAGGTGCGCAGAACATAGCGGTAACTATCAAAACTACTTTACAATAGTTGCAACATTGAAGCCGCATTTCAGTAGAATAAAATAGTCGCTACTATCATCGTTAACCACTTTCAAGTTCTTAAAACTTTGAGGTCGCCCCAAAGATAATTACGACGTTGCCAATACCTACAAGTCGTATACAACTACAAAGTAACTATTAGGTAAAAACTACGTGGCAACAACTGCGGAGTTGTCAAATGAAGTTATTTATACATCAAAGCCATAGCTTTTGTGGTGGTTACGTAATAGTTACTCTTAGTGTTGGTTGGAGCTTAGTATGAAATAATGCAAATAGTTGCAAGTCAATAGTTGTATATCAGTTTGGACACACATAAATATTTCCTCAAATGTAGTCTTTGAAGTTTGTCGACACTTTAGACTATATATGTTATGATATATCTGGAAATCTTCACCAGGCCTAATTTTTGGATGCTGGTGTAAATTGTCACCAAATAGCTTCTAAGAAAAAAGAAGTTTTTTATTTTATTTTAAAAATATGTGTAATATCAATAGCATATCAAGACAAGCCACTTATTTTGCATGTTTTTATTACCTAGTTTAAGTACACACACACATATGCTTTTCCTTAATGCAATGAAGATAAAAACCACCGTATTTATTTGAGCTAATGTAAATGACATTGTCTCACCCTGGCCAACACGAATAACAACGCGGTCATAATATAGCAAAAGTAAGTTATAATATACTCATAAACGAACTTCAAATCTCCATTAGAATTATGATTAAATACGATAAAATGTAATCGCATCAAAATACATTTTCCGCAACAGCTTAATTCTTCAAATACTGAAAATAATTAATTAACGTTTGCAATATTAATTATGAAGCTACCCCCGGACGTTCGACTTCCAAAACAAACTAATTCACTACTATGAAACCTGGGCCTCTAGCAATTTCTAGTTCCAATTTACGATAGCTTTGCTCCACCCACATGTAAAGCATGTTATAATTAGAAGCCACGTTATGAATTCATTGAGGCCTGCGTGAATTAAACATGAAATTTTAAACAACTACCTGAAAATTGCTAGAAAACCATGTAAATAAGGAATACGATTCTAATGTGAACATTGGAGTTTGATACTGAGAAGTTTTATCAATAGCACATTTTTATTGGTTTTTGTTACTGCTGTTGCTGAGTGTTCTGGTCGTAAATCAAGTATACATATATTTTATCATTCCCGAACTAAAGTTAACAAGTCGAATTGTATTTTAATCTTTTTTTAAATTAATGTTATCGTTTTTGATAGTATGGACTTTCATTCTTGTATGATACTGCATAATATGAGGAAAAGATGGAGATTGGCTATGCACTGCTAAGAGAGTAACAAAATAAAACCGTTTTGTCAAATTACCAGAGACGAAACTTACTCATAACCAAGATGCAATTTCAGCCATTTATAGTAATAGCTATGCTTAGTCAATCGACTTGCACTATACATTTTCATATTTGTTCAATACAGAAGAAAAAACAATCACGAAGCCACATGCATTCAATTTTAGCATTAAATAGTTATAGTTGCTCATATATTAGTAGAAACCAAGTTTTTCTTTATAAATTTGTTTTGCTAACAGTGGACGTATCGTTCACACAGGAATAAGATAAATATACCTTTAGCTAATGATAATGTTATTTTCAGGCATTCTACGATAATTTGGTAAATAACAGTGATTTTTAACGAATTTTATCGGACAAAATCTACGAGAGTTGTCTGATAATTAACAGGCAGGTTCCGTAATGAATAAGGGTCATGGAATTTAGAAACTATCGGTTGTGCAGGTCAAGTCGCCAATTTTGGTTTTGAAAATAATGGGCACCTTGGAGTTATGTGGTTAATGGTTATGGTGTAAATAACCCACATTTTTCCGGCGAATCACTTAGCGCCCATTAATCGCAGTCAGAGCATTGCAGGGCGAGGAATAAACATGTACTTAGCGGCAGCATTCTTTGAAAAATTGTTCGCACTGAGAATTATCATTAAACCACAAAGGTTAGCATAAACCGTCAGCGTATAAATGGTGATCAATTGAAATTGCCGCTGATGGCTACTCCGAGAAAACGTTAGCAGTTTCAATCAAGGGACGTTTGCGAGGAGTAGCCGTTCCAAGTCATCAGCGATCTCGAAAAATTCCTAGACTCTCATGAATACAATAATTAATGATTCAGAAGAGGTAGCATTAGTAATTTAAAGGACTGAGATGTGTGGCTAATGTTAGCTTCCTAGCAAAAATAAAATACAGGTTCGAAGCGCATACCTGCAGCATATGAATAAAACATCGTACGAGCATTTAAGCTCGGTAACTGTTGTTAAATAATGCGAATTTTCCTGAATGACGTGGCTACTTTAAGTAATGTATCGGTGCTTATGCATGCAAATAATGTATGGAATACCATGCACTGCAATACTTGCATGGGTTTATAGAAACATAGGTGGCATTTTTCTAACTAAAACAATTTTTACATTTTTTAAAATTGAATTGTAAACAAAACAAGTTGCAGAAGAAAAATGTTTTTAATACCTTTAATACAAAAAAACCGCTTTTGCTAGTTCAAATAATGGTTAATGAGTGTTCAAAATTATGTACAGAATACTTAAAAATGTCTTAATGTTTCTAATAATACTGAAATAGTAAAAGGAAACATCTAGTAATGCGAATTACATTAACTCCTAAGAAAAAAACATTTCAATTGATGGGATTCCAACCTGTTTTCCCAAGCGGAATCCCATTGCTAGCCAAACGCTGTACCCGTTTGGATAAGAACGGCACCTAATGTAATTCCGGCTAATAAATTATAAATCAATAATTGAACCTATATAGGCTTATGGAATTGAGATTTGTGACTCCAACAAATCCAACACAGCTATCATTCAACGAAGTCAAGCAAGAATCACCAAAATTATCGCAGATGCATCCTGGAACGTGTCTAACCTCACTATCCATACTGAGCTTAAAGTTTCTTGCATATAAGAACTCATTCACTAAAGAAGTAACAAACATTATAAAAGACTTCAATCACACAGCAGTTTCAATTGAAGATGGTAATAGAAGACTGAAACGCTCCTGACTCATAGAGCTCAAATAAGGATTTAGAGGTAACGCCGCAGGGCGCAATCCTCAACATGCCAATTGATTGTATGTATAATTTTATATGTGTATGTAATCATATAGTCAGGCGTGCAATTAGCCCATAGAATGTAACTTTTGTTTGCTAATAAAACTAATTACAATTAAATTTACTCGCTTATCGTTGCATTATGAAGGTCACAGCGACGACATAACAATGAAAACGTCACACACGCTTGTAAATAGGCACAACACGCATTTGTATATAAGGATTATATTGATATAACTAGTTATTTTTATCTTACTGACAACAGCCCTTCATTTATTTTATCTTCCCTCTTAATTAATAATAAAATAAATATTACCTACTGATAGAAAGTAAAGTTGATAATGCAGTATTATACTAGATAGAGCTTTAAACAATTAAAAGAAAACAGACAATTATTACATACATTGTTATAAATATATACGGGCTGCCCATTTCATCGTTGAACAATTAAAGTATGATCAAAAATTATTTTCATCTAGTATGGCTGTGAAATACTTACTAATTTATGAATGCAACTACATTTATAACTAAATGTCAAGATGACATTTAAGTTTGAAGTGAGTTACAATTGAATTCATAAATAAGGAACTATTCCATAGCCATACTAGATGAAAATAATTTTTGATAATACTATAGATAGGCAAAGCATCTAACAAGCTCTTGATTTTTTACAGATAACTCTTAATATTTAAAAATAGTTTTCTAAATTAGGAAAATGGCTGAACTGGCTCCATATGCCTAGACCTTGGCCATAATAAACTAACAAAACACGTCTCTGTGAAATTATAAGTATTTAAATGTGTTGCCTATCCATTTGTTACACGAGAAAATGGGCAGCTTGTATAATAGTAATTTATTATACAAGACGATAAAGTTAAATTTTACCCACGAGTGAATCGTTTAACGGTCGAGACGAAGTCGAGACGTTAATGATTCAAGAGTGGATAGAAATAACTTTATCGCCGTGTATAATACAATATTTTTTTCTATAGCAAGAACTTTAACAATTTAAAAAGAAAATAATGACAGTCAATCACATTTCAAATGTCAGTAGCTAGATTGGGTTGCTACGATAATACGAAGCTGTCATATTTAAACAAAAGTTAGAAAATTAAATTACTTTATCTATCCTTGATGTTAAAGTGCTACTTTATCTACCCTTGCTGTTAAAGTAAAACTGGACCTTTTGTTTTGAGTTGATAAAAGCACACTTTAACATGTGCTATAGAAAAAAAATAATAATTGCATGATAGATGTAACATTGTATTTTGTTTTACTGTATCTTAGAGTTGTAATCGAATTTAAATGGATGTTTACAAAATTAAAACTTTTAAATTTCTTCTGAAACCGTATGAAGGTGTTCTGTAGATCGTTTTATAATGCAAATTCAGTACGGGCAGCATAGGGCAATGTAATTCTTATGGAAGTTTTCTGCGCGACGTTGCCATTTCTTGGCAGCGACTGACGGTCTAAGTTTGCTTGAAGTAATGCCAGATGCGGATAAGATGAAGCAAGCTATTGGTAGCTGTTAAGTGCCCCGAAATACAAATGCGGGAGTTATTTATGATTGACAGGTGTGTAGTAACTTTCAAGGAAATTTGTGCTGAAATGTGGCAACGGCGTTCTGCATAAGACCCTATACTGAATTTGAAGTATGGAACGAGCTATAGTGGCTATTCGATGATACGTTATTGTTGCGACAGAAGTTAGAAAAACAATTTTTATACAATTGCAGGGTAATGCGACCTATCGCTTTATTTTATGATATACACTAGATAAAAATTAAAAACTTAAATATGCGCACAACTTCAACTGGTACTGAGCACTATAGATTCATTCACAATCATAATTGAAGAGTTTTATACTGTTTATTTAAATTTGTATTTAGAATCTTTATAGGCAGGGAATATATTGCTTTGGAGTAATTATCTTGGATAAAAATATAATATCGTACAGCTGATGGTAACAAGATCGTGTTAGGGTTTACAGGATGTTCTAACGCTTCTGACGTAATCTAACAACTGTTTGTGCTCTCCGAGGTAGGGTGATCTGTGTAACATCACACTGGGTTGGTCACTCATTCGACTACCGACCGTGGTGAATGTTACTTACTATCGAACCATTTGACCTGCACATATAGTAAGTGTTTATGCAATCAACATATTTTGAAGATGATACAGCAGATGCAACAACAGTAAATTTAAAAACCACGTCAACATGTTGCAGATGGTCTTGCTAGTTGAAAAACATCAGCTACGTTAGATCAAGGCTATATTTGGTATCAGCAAGGTGGTGCTACTGTTCATATTTCCATTATTTGACTTTTTGGCGGAATAGCACACCAAATAGTTGAAATATAGATATCTGAGAGATAGAGTAGTGAAGGGTTAGTATTGGGTAACGGGTAATACTGAATGCTAAAAAAGTTTTTCCTTATACAAAATACTTGCAGATGAATCATATCCATGTTAAAATTCTATATGCACATCTGGTAGACCACCACTAAATAAATGAATAAAACGCATGCGTACACGTACGTCGGTATGTAAATAACCTCTGAGACCATTACCATAATTGCAAATTGTAGAAATAATTCAAAACGCCGTTTTCAGTGCAAACGATATTAATCTGGGCCCCGTTTGCTAGTCACCATTATCAGATTCGATGGAGCCTGCCGATAAAATTCCCAAATGACATAGGTTTACTTGTCTCCTTGCCACAAAATTTGAAGCCATCCTTCATTGCGCATAATTGGCACAATTAAGGCAAATTTTAACGACTTCCATAAATCCCCTCGTAGTCCGCGGCTAATCAAAAGTGTGAATGATTGTTTTGAGAAGTGTCACGCGGTTTACGCTATACATCGAAGTGCGTTCGATATTTCACTGGCTATTTATATATTGCGGTCATCAAATAAATAGGTGGCCAGGGAAAAATCGCGTTAATTAGAGGCAGCGACGTGTACTAATAATGCAAATTAGTCGTTATTGTCTTACAGGG
Organism: Agriotes lineatus; assembly: GCA_940337035.1. Lineage (NCBI taxonomy): Eukaryota > Metazoa > Arthropoda > Insecta > Coleoptera > Elateridae > Agriotes > Agriotes lineatus. The sequence goes on from OW679195.1 coordinate 167,610,240, forward strand.
TGTCACCAGAGTCAGGGCTGCGATTCGTCAGCCGATTTTTTTCTGCTGAAACCATGCAGACAACGTTAGGTAGCTTGTGAAGAATGTGTGCTGCCTTATATTTAATTGATGAGGGCTGCAGGAATGTAGATAATTACCCGCTGTAGACGCTCGACGTTACAGAGAACAGGTGTTCTGCTGTTGGTAAGCGTGTAGATACAATGGAAATTTACGATTTTTATTAATCTTATATTTAGATTGTATCTTGGAATGTATTTTAGCATTCTAATAATTCTAAAGATCTCTGCACTCGTGTTAAATGCTAATTATTATTAATCGTTTAGTTTCATGAAACGCCTTGTTTCTTTATTTAATAAAACCATTTAATTTCAGGAAAGTAATAGTAGTTAAGTAGTTTGCCTTTGCTTTTAGTGTATTTTTCAGCTTTTCTGAGATAAATATGTTTTTCCAAAATATAAAGAAGCCATTCCAACTTCAATCTGTCTATTATGTTTACATATAGTCATTGAAACATCCAAGTTTCGGCAAAATCAAAAAGTAGTCAGTCGAATATAACAGGACATAAGCTGAAAACGGCAAACTGGCATACAATTACGCTTTAGCTTAGTTATTCGACTTGCATATGCATAGCCATTAGTTTAATAACAAGTGGTGGATATTTTGGTGAGTATAGTTTGACATGCTTGTGTCAATATTGTTGTAGAGATTTAAGAGACCAATTTTCTTTTTGCTTCTTTTTGAAAAAGAAATTTGGTCGAGTAGTATTTCTACAGCAATATTGGCGGAAGCAGGTCAAAGTATACTCTAGCAAAAAATGTCTGCCACGAGTGGTATATAACAAGATTATATACCAAGGTAATCGTGTTAGATGCCCAATCTTCTAATATTTTCTTCAATGTACACAAAACGATTTAATTCCATTTTTAGTAAAGTCAATGTGAAAAATTTGACACTTCATAAACAATTTGTAGCATTCCACAGTCAGAGCTACTAAAATATAATAAAACTGAATTATATGAAAACCTGAAAGTTAGACAACTTAAAGTACTTCGGAGAAATATAGGTTGCATAATCTTCATCTAGTGTATAATTTCAAACCGAAGGCTAATTTGGGAATTTTCAAATTAAATATAAAAGAGAGAAAGCACTTCATGTTTTGAATAAAAAACAGATTGGGGCTTGATAGCGTCCAGCAAGAAATAAGTTAGGAGCTGATTCCTAGCTTAAAAGGATAATAGAATATGAAATATTCCATCTGTAAGGTTGTAATTAATCTAATTCTGCATTATATTATAGAGTAATTGTTTTTCAGGCAAATAGATTTATTTCATTGGGCAGATTCTTAATAGAAAAAGCAGTTATAAATTAACTGGTAGGTACATACATTGGCGATCAGTATATATCCTAATAGAGGAGTCTTTGGTTTAGATTTTTACTTCCCCTGCTATTCATTGCTATCTTTGAGGACCGAACGTTATGATTCAGTTGGATAAAGTCGCACGGAGTCTCGACGAAGCCTTTTTGGAGGGCTTAATTGAAATAGAAGATAATGTTAGACCATCTAAATCTCGTTAAGAGTTCCTCACAAAAAAAACCGTTTCATTAGTATGGCGACTCGATGGACAAGGCAACAGTTCCTGGCTGCATAGGATTGGCTCCTTTTTTAGTTAGGTCAGTCCTAAACCGCAGGGAAATTGTATAAACTATTCAGTTCAGTCAAAACCCCAAAATATGTCAAAGTTACAAGTTTAAAAAGTACCTATAAAATTTAATCCACCGTCAATAACTTCATAATAATATAATAAAAAGAATTAATTACCTTTTCTGTTGCAATGCTAAAAGGAACCAAATAGATAGCCACCAGGTTATATTTGTAAATGCCAGTTAGGGTTTAATGTTATACCGCAGGTATGTGACAAATAATCGGAATTTCTTTTACTTTAGGAATGTGAATTGAGTTATCTGATAAATCATTGAACAGCCATCATTGCGAACAGAAATAGGTTAAGAGGGTATAAAGACCTCTTTAAATTTATATTACCTGAATGTGCAGAATTTCAGAAAAAGAAAGAAAAGCTTTCTATCAAACTCATGATTAATTAAACAATTTAAATCAAACTGATGTGAACTCTAATTCGATATTTCAGTATGAAGTGTTCAATTATGATAAGCTTTTTCTAATATTATTTTTGTGTGCTTTGAACAATAAGAGTACACTATTCTTAAGCCATTTTTATATTTTGAAACCCTCTCGTATGTTAAAGGAGATAATTACATTTTGTTAAGTGAATTTTGAGTTTGAAAAGATACAGCGCTTTTAAAAAGAATACAATTTTCGGATAAATGGATATAACAAAGCCTTCCATGTGTGTCCAAACGTGTGCCGGTCACTGTATAAATTAGTAACTCGAACAAAGGACGCTGTAAATATAATCCAAGGCAAACAGCCATCCAAAGGAAAGAAAAAGTGGATAAAAATTATATGAAAAACTATGCTTCAGATTGATTTTCCGCTTGGAGAAAAACAAATTTTAAGTTCTCCAATTCTACGAGTATAGTATAATATCGATATACTACGCTCACGTTCCAAAGGGCGAAGGAGTAACATGGAAATAAATAAATAGTAAGCCCGTGGTGTGCACATTTAATAGAGTTCGAAATTGGTTCTAAACTTAACTGTATAGCTGTAAAAAATATAGTAATTCGTGTATCATTAATTTAGCTTCAGTAAATTACTATAAAGGTGATTTTTCGACGTAAATTAATGAAAAGCTACTGATAATAGTATATTATACACCAAGGAACTAAATTGTGATAGTTAATCTCTCGGGTGAAGTTTATATAGTACCTATAAACAAATCACACGTGGGGTTAAATGGCCCTTAGAGCCATGGTATATAGGTTATTTTTGCCCTCCCGATTAATTTTAAAACAAAATAGACACTCTCTAAAACCTTTTTGTGTCGTGACACAATTTATGTTCTTTTAAATGGGTATTTTGTCACCCTGCAAAGTAAAAATATTAAATATCGAACTTTTGAGGAATAATTTGCCCTCGTTAAGCAGGTTATTCAATAAATTCATTCGAACGTTTCTAGACGCGAAGTACTAGAACGTAATAGTTCTTTGTATACCAAAGCACTGAAGTTTAACTTTTTATTATGAATGTGGAGTTAGTTAGTTGTAGAGGCCCATAGAGCCGAGGTAAATAGACATGAGGGATAAAAAAGGACTTCAGTGTTGAGGTGCACATTATGTTTTTTTTAAATCGAAAAATCGTTAAATTAACTTGTTTTAATAAATTCTTATGTTGACGTTTTGTGTCACCCATCTGCTCCCCGCCAACTGCAAAAAGTCGTGAAACAATGAATTACTTCATTGCCTATTTCTCGTATTTTAATGACGGCGTTCTTCACTGCCTATTAAAAAAAAAGTTTTTCGTGTCCTCTTTACGAAGACCACTTCTTCAATTGAAAAGAGAATAATAAAGTCAATATTTTTTAACAGTATTCGAAAATACAAGGTGATTTATGAGAAATCGGGTACTGTACTCTTATTTTATTGACGTAATAAAAGTTTTGGTGTGAGCTAGTGATTTTCTGAAGTTTACATCATAAGCGATTAATTTTTGGTGCAATGTACTTCTACTGATGTGGGTATACACCTATATAATTTAATGACCATACTTATGAATCGCCCTGTATAATTTATATGTAAATAACAGAATTTATAAAATTTTAAATAAAATAAAAAGTACGCTTTTATAACTGATGCTTTCAGTTTAATCAAAAATCCTTGTGTAGATAATCTGATTAAATCATATTCATTATTCTTAAATTGACAGAAGGTTAAATCCTCCAATGTAGTTTCAATTTCTGATGTTAAAAACTGTAGAGCAGTCGTATTATCTGCTTATAAGACATTGTTCAGATTATTTAATTTAACTGCGAATTTTACTTACAAACTGAACCTAACTGATACCACGATAAATAATTTTAACACCAATTTTATTAAAATAGTCTAAACATTTGTTTTCTATTACTATGCAAATGTATATACAGCTACAATTTGAGTACAACATTATTTGATAATAATTTCAGCTTTTAGAGCAAAAGCACGGATTCCCAACCAAAAATTATACAGCCGAACATGCGGATGTTTCCTACAACATAATTTAAAATTCAAATGCAAATTTGTGTGGGACCGCAAAAAGTAACGACGGGGAAACAAAACAGAAACATCTAATCGCCGGAGGGCGGAATGCAGAAATACGGCACGAAAAAGAAACGAAATGAATTCATTTGGCGGAAACAAATCGCCCCAAAAATCTCAGGGTAGAAGTTCACAGTTTGGTGCACAGGGAAATCTGCAGGTAACGATTTCAACGTTTCGAATTTCGATTTTACATATGGTGTAAATAATGGGTGGACACGAATGCGGCAACTTATTCCGCAAATTATTAATTTCCGTTCGAGTAATAAGCATTTCTAACAGCAATTACTACTAATCTTAGCGTAGGGCAACAGTTAGAGTTAAAGTTTTCTACGGACTAAGGTATGTAAAGAAAGCAAATTCCTTTGATCTCACCGCCACTTCTATGTTTCAATCAAATAGGAGTCTTCAATCGTTTTCATTACAAAAACACAATTTGAAGAATGGCGGTTTAAAGTGCAGAAAACGAAAAAGCTCCAAAATATACAGCACAGCTTGCTGATGAACTACCGAAAAATCTAGAAGATTGAGAAGACTCCTTTAACGAACAAAACTCAATGCTAATTTTGGGGACGAGTATTTTCGGGAAATGTAGATATTATAGTGACGATAAAGGAAATTGGAGTGAAAAATTAATCAAACAGTGTATATCAATGAATGTTACTGAAGAAGTTTATTGAGCAGTATCATAATGAAGAAAATACTATTTTTAGTCCGATCTAGTAATCTAGTCAATTTTCATTCAGCAAGAGAAGTTTAGGAATCACAAAAAACATTAATTTTGTCCCAAGAGGATGTAACCCTTCAAACGTACGTAAAGCTTGTTTTATAGAATTTTGGATAATACCTCTGCACTACCCATTTTGGACAAATGCTTCAGTTAGTTTTTGTATTAAAATGCATCGTTATCCTGAAATGGCACAGCATCTTGTAGCAGTAAACTATTGCCATTAACTGGCGCTGAAGGAAGCAAGTTCGATTGGAGAGAAAGTATTCATAACTATATACGAAATAGGCAAAAATGTATTTATGATTTTAATAAGATCTTCTTCTTCAAGTTCCATGTCCTTGTCTGAGAACGGTGGTTATCATCACAGCAATCTGTATTTTATTAAGTTCGCTAGGCGAAACAGTGTGCTTCTATCGACACCGTACCAATCACTCAAGTTCTTTAGCCATGGTGCTTTCCTGCGCCCAGAACATCATTTACCTGCAATTGTGCCTTTGTATTTTACACCTCTCATAACATACCCGACGTACTCCAATTTTCTTTTCTTTATAGAAAGCAGAATTTTCGTATTCTTAAGTTTTAAAAGTATAACGGAGTTGCAAATTGTATGTAAGACCGAAACAGTTCAACTAAACATTTACTACTGTGGCTAAAATGAATGGCAAGGAAAAGAAAAAATCATTGCAGTAGTTAAATTCGAGCCTTCGCTCCTAGAGGGAAACTGAGTTCTACTAAGATGCCTTAACCGCTCGGCCAGGAATACTACGTGGCACACAGGCTTAGCGTTGTATTATAAAGAAGAGGGTGAGGATTGCTATTGATTAGCGGGCATGGAATTCGCGATACCTCTACGAAATTGTACAAAAACTTTGTTGTTCTTTTTTGTACAAAATCTGCTTCCTTATTAACCTACTCTATTATTCCTGTAGTTAAGCTAAACATTACGTGTTGCATTTAAATTAAAATGTAGAAGCTAGCATGCCTGTTCTTTGCTTAGGAAAGTGTTCAAGAGAAGGTGACGTTTGCTTTTCGCAAAACGACGATGTTATCACACTTCCTATATTAACCCATTACTCGACTGTTCCACGGCGATTTAAATTTGTAATAGGTCATAATGGCGAAATTACCGAGTGCTGTTACCGAAGCCAAGTATTAATAGAGCTGACACCCAGGTTTGTATGTGCATGCGACGTGCAATTCCGATGTTATCGAATCTGGGACATTCACTATAAGTATGGTAATGCGTGTGGCAAATGCAAGGAGAATAGAAAATTACAATTACAAAGCTCCTTAGATAATGGCCCGAGCTTGGGTTTTGCTTTTCTTTCTGTGCGGGTACGTTACGTACCTATTAGCACCGAGCTATCATCAAAGAAACTATCCTATTCCCCGGAGAAAGCAGTGCTAATTAATATTCCTGTCAAGCGAGAATGCGAATGCATGTGTGGCGAACGGTTATTAAACCACAAAAAGCTGCAATCGCTGATATCATTTGCCGTTTTAGAAAGGCAAATATATCAAACGGCTCGATTTTTCCCACTTATACGTCAAGTCTTAATTTATCTAGAGTAATTTGAATCTACAAAACCAAGTCAATTTAATGTATTATTGCAGAATTGAATGAGTTTACACAGATGATCGTTGTTGCTTGTTATAGACAAGATCTAGGTGTGTACGTTAGACATCAACTGCTATGGCCATGTAGGTGTTTGTGTTCCAACCCTAGCAAGGGTATTTTACATGCTACACATTGTAGTAGAATAGGGCAAACGTAGAGGTTTTATCCGTATTTTTTTATTTTTTAAAAACCTCACCATGACTGAGAATCGAACTTCCAACATTTACATCAGTAGTCATGATGCCTAAAGGCTAAGCCATCGAGCTCGGCTATAGAATTTATTTCAAAGTGTGCTGCTATTCACTGTCTAGAGTAGAGGCCTCATAACACTCGGCTGAATTAGAAGAAACGTGCTACTACGCGTCATACTTAAATCGTAGAATTTTGGTTTCATTTTCACTGGAAACTAAGACACTGAGCTTCGAATTTTGTGTACATAGTTCGTTTATTACAACGATACCCTAAACGGTTTTAATAGTACTAAGGCACTCTCTTTTGTGTCTCATATCAAAAATGTTAAAATGCTTCTGAAAGAAAGCATACAACGAAGATCAGAGAGAAGGAGAGAGACAGTAAGGAATTTACTATAAAACATGCGACTGAACATACATTTATAGAAACAGGACATTAGGGTGTTATATATTCTCATTTCATATGTGTAATTGAATCCTGGATGAAGCGTAAAGACGAGTGAACATATTTGAATCTTATCAATCATTTTACAAACGATGCAATTCTTCAAGAACGTAGAAAAGTCAAGGAATACTCAAAACGGCAAAAAACAACGAAATGAAATACTTTTCACAACATGCATGAAAAAAAGACCAGGTAGAAGAAGATATTTCTGGTTCTGTTTCTGTTTAAAGAACTTAAGATAATAGGGATGTAAACAACTAAGCTTTCTAAAGGAACAGTAACAAAATTAAATGGGTGAAGGCTACAGCCAATGTCCCTTAAAGCTATATCATGTAGAAGAACAATCAAAATTGGTTGTGCATAATAGGTTATAAAAAAATATTCAACAAAACAATGCAATGGATATAACAGTAAATTCTATTAGTAATTTGCTCCTCTAGTTCGATTGTTATATCGAGGGTTGTGCGGTTTCGTTTCTAGGAATTTTATTTAGTAGTGATACACTTCATTATAGTGTTAACTAGTATACTGTCCATTGCAAAGTAAGCTTAATGTATAGAACAAAAAGTAGGTAGTACAGATATGCAAACATTGTATGAGTAGATTGTTATTAGATAATATTGTTCCTATTAAAAATTAAAGCAGAAACTATGTAATATACTAACACTAATCTCAGTAACTCTACTGTAGGCATGCAACTGCTTAGAAAATTGTTAATCTAGAAATATTGATTGGAAGCTTCCGTCCTCTTAGGAATTGCATTCCTATTTTCACTACATATCTTGCGTGTGGTAATGCAAATTCCTATGTTATTTGTTTCAGTAAATATGTTGCCACTTGCAACATTATCTGTAAATTTTAACCTATTAGGGGAAGAATAGCTACAGCTAATGACGTCATAACTACTTTTGACGCACATTAAAAACGAAGCTAATGTCAGTATGAACCTTTCAAATCTATTTTGAGTTCGGATTCGAATTGGTGTAAACAGTGTCTTACTAATGTTAAACTGCTTTATATGATTATGAATTATACACAAAAATAAAAAAAAGTAGGTTCAGTTTGTATACGAGTATTCGCGAGTATGTACCAAATTCTCAAATACTATACTAGGTTTATGCGTAGAATTAACAATGCCCCGCATTAAGATATCCTTTCGCACACAAAACACCTGGAATGAAGTTTCCTCTCTGATTTCAAAGTTATGACAGTGATGAGAAGTACTGTTTCTTTTTTCAAATTAACAGAAAAAAGTACATAAACCCTTTTGTTGCGTGTTAATATACAACACGTGATGGGAAAATCTCAGCATTGAGATGCAGGAGACTACCACAGAAACAGTGAAGCTTGATGGTACTGTTTTTGTTTCTAAATATAATTTATAAATTTATATATAACTGTAAGTATGTAATTATATAGGAGCAATCATAATAGACCAAATATTCTCGTTAAAAGAAATACAAGCCAATTGTTATGAATACAAAACTGGCAAGCCTATGACCGAATAAATAGGAAGCAAATGTATCACGCTTTGAAGGAACAAAAGATACCGAGTAAATTGATAAACTTAGTGAAAATGACACTGCTTAAAACGAAAAACGAAATAATATGGAGAGGAAGAAAGTCTAATGGTTTTTAAAGTGCAACGACGACAGGGAGATCCGATGTCAACGGCGCTATTTAACCTGGTCGTAGAAGTAATAATGAGAAAAGGCAAGATAAAGATTGAAGAAACAATATTAAGCAATGAACATTAATGTATAGCATATGCTGATGACTTAAAAATACTAGGAAAAATAAAAAAAAGAACTGGAAAAAATGATAAGAAGAATAGTAAAGAAAGCAAATACATTTTGTCTAAGAATAGACCAAGAAAAAACTAAGTATATGATAGTGGGAAATATTCAGTACGGTATAGAAAATTCTCTACAGGTATAAACAGGAGAACAAATATACACCTTCCAAAAGTTGCAAGATTTGTATATCTGGAAGTGCAGACAAGTGAAAATGGCCAAGAAGGACAGAAAATAGAAACAAGAATAACAAAAGGAAACCGGAAGTATGGGATGTTGAGACCGCTGATGAAGTTGAAATTTGTCAAGGAGTACAAAGGAAAGAATATATAAGATGGTAATTAGAAAAGACGGAAGAGGAGAGATTTGAATGATGGAAGAGAAAGATATTAAGAACAATATACGGAGAAGTAAATATGGAAGACGGCTAAATAAGGACAAATAAAGAAATAGAAGCACTACACAAAGAGCCAAAATAGAAGTGATTGATGTATGCACATTTATATATACCTACATACACCATGCTAAGAACTGTTAACAAGTTTGATTTTATTCAGAAATTTTTTGAGAGTGCATCAAGTGTTTCAGTTGCCCAAAAACTCGTTTAAAATGCACAAATGTTTGCACTTCTACAAGGTTTTTTTCATAGTATATTTTGCATATAAAGAATATGATTACTAAAAATTAACCTAGTTTAAAGCTCTTAAGAAATTCATGTAGGTACCTCCCTCTTGCAGTAGCTATGCCATTACTTGGCTATTTTTTTAAATAACTTCCTAATTTTCGATCTTCTACTACACTGCTACGGCGGTAGAACGAGGAACGATTAAATAAGTAAGTAAGTTAAATACGCTTTCGTTATTATTACATAAGAATAATTATGGTAGTATTTTAAGTGTGGCAAAAACTCACGTGCTTCCAAACTGAATATGCGTAGTTATTATTGATATAAACAAAACATTGGGCACTTATTGTTATGATTTCAATCATTGAGAAGGTTTTTAATCAACATAATCCTAATTTTCATTGTATTAGCAACATATTGGAAAAGTTGGTTATAACAGTTCTTTATGTAGTAAGGGCATAATCAATAGATTATAGCAGGAGAAAATGTTTAAAGCTCGACCCGTTTTATTTCATTTTGGTTCTTAAAATGTAAACAATTCAGGAATTCAGTATTTTGGCTACAAAGTACTACCTACCTCATGGTTGTGCTGGCGCGGTGAATTATTGGTGTGTTATGGTTTCTGTACTACAAGGAAAGCCTGATGGAAAACGCAGACGCGGAAGGTCGCCAGTTTGATGGATCGACACGATCGAATCACCAATGCAAATTAATGTCGAACAAGTCATCAGACTATCGAGCAACAGAGAAAGATGGCGAGACTCAGTCAGGAAAGCAACTTATAAAGAAGAGAAATATAATTACATCCATAACCACCACCCATCTGTCAAGATGAAAGGACTTAAGGAGGATGGTTTCTATGCAGATTGTTGGTGGTGCTATAGGTACTACATTGTTGGTGCTTGTTATGCTGCTTAGGAACTTTATAGGTCCTAGGGCCATAAAAGCCATTTTACGCTCGATCATTAATATACGCGTGTGTAAGCACACAAGTATATTAATGATGCATTATCACACATGTATTGTACAAAATTTTATCTACGACTGCCTAAAATTGAGAAAAGTGCATTAAGAGAAATGTCAGATCTGTAATTTTCAAAATATTTTAGTAGGCAAATGTCATTATGTCATTCATTTGACACTATTTCAGTTATGTAATGAAGTCATTACACAGCTCAGTTGCGTAATGAAACCATTACATAACTGAGTCACAGAATAATAATAACCAGAAGGATATCTCGTATTACCTGACCGCCGGCCCCGCATAGCCTTGAGACGTTTCTACCCCGAAATTCTACGCTGAAACGGCCAGTGTAGGTAGCGGCTTTGGGGAGAGCCCATGGAATACAAAGGTTCGAGGTCACCCGTTGTCGGCGTCGACATCAATGCGGTTTTGTAGAAGATATCCTTCTGGTTATTATTATTCTGTGACTGAGTGGTGTAATGAGCTTCATTACCTAACTGAAATAGTGTCAAATGAGTGACGTAATGAGTTAATTATCCCACCGGAGTAGATAAATTAAATCATGTAACTGCTTTTACAAAGTAATGACGATTATCTCTATTTCACATTCTATTAATGTAGTTTGTTTCGACATCATCTATAGTGTTATTTGTAGCTCTATTTTACCTGCTAAATGTGAGGGAAATCTTATAACATGTGAGCAAACGAAAATGAAATCAAGCTTGGCTTTGAAATATTTGTTGTATGAATAATATGTTGGTGGCACTGTAAGTCTATGTCAAATTCGAGGTTAGCAGGTTAGGTTTTGCGTCAGTCTGTGTCAAAACTGACGCAAAACCTAACCTGCTAACCTCGAATTTGACATAGACTTGCAGTGCCACCAACATATTATTCATACAACAAATATTTCAAAGCCAAGCTTGATTTCATTTTCGTTTGCTCACATGTTACTGGGTAGGTAAGTATATATTATAAAGAAAAGTCCTGACTCACTCACCAACGGCCAGCCCAAACCCTTGGACCTAGAAAGCTGAAATTTTGCACAGAGGTTTCCTTTATGATTTATAAAAAGAATTAGGAAGGATATTTCGAAATTCAACCCCATAAGGAGTAAAATGGGGGTTCTAATTTTGTATGGAAAAATAATATTAAATAGACATTTCGACTTGAAACTTCGTAGGAGTACTCCTAAAAACCATTAATCAAACCCGTATTTCGTGATTTTCCGAAAATCAACCCCTTAGGAAGTGAAATGGGGTAAATAAGCCTGAAAATCGATATGGGTGTCGTTATTGAGGTTTTTTGGGACGTTGATTGCGAAATGGCATTTATTTTTAAGTCCAAGACGGTAGACATAACATAAAATTAAAACCCTTTACTGGTGAAACGGGGTTTCAGAGACAAATTATTTTGGGGCAGAACAACGTTTGCCGGGTCAGCTAGTAATAAATATATGTTAATTGCTGTTGTATGAAATTGTTAAATCAACATTGATAGAAAATGTCATTAAAATTATGTATTGATTCGGGAATAGTCTACCTAACCTAATGTGAATTTTGCCCCAAGGACATTCTTGGAATTCTACTGTTTTAGAACGCATTTTTTGCCTCTGGTTACGACTTAACGGTTTTCTATAAGATAGTAGATATTATACAATTTAGGTTACACATGACGAGTTTTAAATACATTAAATTATTCCATAATTCGATTGCAAAAGGAAAAGCAGCTATGTTATACATTTTAAATTTAACAAAACAAGTGTTTAAAAATCATCCAACATATATTTCGACACCTGGTGTCTTTTTCAGTGTTTTTTAAATAACATTTTAAAATTACAAATCTTTTACAAAAATACGTTACGATCTGTTAGTCAATTTAAAATTAATTGTTTTATGCGTATAAGCTACTATATTGGAAATCCAAAACATTATCCATTTTTATGCATACTTGTGTTAGATGATATTTTTTTTAAATTTCCTTATATAATCACATTTTGAAAAATTGGTGGGACCAATATGTATAATTTTAAATTGCATCATATTAACAGCTTGCCAAATGGGTCATGGTTGATAATCTTAATTGGAAAAACTTTAAATTGAAATACTTTACGTTATTAAATAATGTTTTGAAGAATTAGTACCTACGAGTAGGTATTTTGCATTAAAATATTCAGAAAAAACATAGTATAAAACATTTTTAGATAAATAGAACTGCCAGAAATGCAATGTTTTTGCACGATATACCTATCATTCCAATAGATCAAAAAGTCAAACATGATCTCTTCAAAAGAAGAAATTAACTACAGAAGAAGCTGATTAATTGAGTTGGTTTTTGCATCTTCATTATAAATTTGCTTACGTTTCTATGGTTTCTACCATTGCAGATTTGTTTTTAATATATTTGCTTTAGAAAATTCTATTTGATTGCAATTCAAACATTTCTTATAGAAACTGAGTTAAATTAACATTTAACTTTATATGTTCAGATCGTGAAAGGCGCAGTTAGCATTTCAATGTATTGTAATAAACTATTTCCTTTAAAGTTTGAAATATCGATGAGAATTTGAACAATGGCACTTGTCATAAAACAAAAATTAGTACATGTAGGTACACATATAATAGGATCCTATTGTATATTAACATTTTTGGGTGAAGGATAAACCTTGCTACGGTCGAACTATCTTAAAATACTGACCAAGTTTAGTTGGGAATACATAGCTACAGTTGATGAGTAATGGAAATACAAACTTAGTCTTAGTGATATCAAAAAATAGAAACTGGGATTCTATTAATTTTGCTTTTGAATTGTTGGTATATTTTCTTTATACTAAGATTTTAACTATTTTACGATAATAAACCAATTTCAAATAATTACAAGAAGTGTTTGCAAATTTAATTAAATAAAATTTCTTTTGAAAATACGATGCTTAATGTCATAAATTGCACTACAATAGTTGCTTTAATAGAAATTGTGAACTACAATATACTCAGAATTAATAAAAGTGATTTTAAGTTACGATTGTTTTTGGCTTTGATTTTTCAGTTTTAGTTATTTTCGAACATGATCGAACACCAACTTTGAATAGTTTTTCAATTTTTCCGGGCAGACCATATAAATAACAATACAATTAATACTAGTGTCCGATAGTAAATACATTTTGAATAATGCCCGCAAAATTAAATTAAAGACAATTATTTATTAAATAATAACGTATCGGTTTTATTTAACAAAATAATAATATCTAGTTGTTTTAATATCAATTTAAAAACAAATGACTAGAAATAGGTACCTGTCTAACTTGTAACTTAAGTTCCAAAGTATTGAAACTATAGTACAATCAAACTTAAATGTCTTTCATATTTCATGATTTTAGTTATTTTCAAACATATAGACTAAGCTACATATACAGATGGCAACTTATTTTTGGAACTACAGTTGATATTTGATGTAGTTACCACCAAAATATTATTGAATGAATTTTTAAATCACTCGTATCGTTAAGCATTAAACCTAAACGTAACACTAAAATATTCTAAGTAAAAAAATGAAAGCTAGGGCAACATTAAAATTACTTATAACTTAATTATATTCATTGGCAAAAGAAACATTAAAAAACATTTAAGCGTTAGCCAGGAATTTAAGTTCGTTTGCCTTTTGTGAGCATTACGTTAATCATTAAACCTTAACGAATTAAAGCGAACTGAAGCTATTAAAATACTGAAATTGTTTATATGTATACTTATATTGGTAAAAATATGTTTTTCGATATTTAAATTTAACCCGCCCCAATAACTATCTGAAATGGTGAGAGTGCCATCAAAACTGATATTATTCAAAGTTCAGTTCAATCGCCATTTGTGACTGTAACTGACAATTTGAGTTGTTTTTAATGGCGTGAAATATGCCGTGGTTTATTTACAACCAATCTTCACTACTTCTTTAAGCTTCCCTGTATGGTCCCCAAATGACAAACTAATTGCAATATTAATGTTTCATATTCCTATTCGATGTCAAATCTATGTGGGGAAGCATTGACGTGCAGGAGAACTAAACATATTATATTTAAGGGTTCTTCTTGCGATTTGACTAAAAAACAACAGGAACCGTCGTCAAATGTATGTGTGGACGTGTGAGGACAAAGAGAAGCTTAAGAAAACGTATACCTATTTGATATTGCAATTTTGGTGCTAAAATTGCGTTACGATGAAAACGGGCATTAGTCAAAGTTTGTCAGTGTTTTGTAGCCTCGCCTGTGACAATTTCAATTGTTTTAAACATAGGAAATGTTTATTCACGGTCAATTCCTATTTATTTAGATGTCAACTTTCCTCTATGGATATCAATTAGAAATTAATGATGAAATTAATATTTCTCTTTACATCTTAATAATAACTGGTGGTTCAATTATCTTGCCCACCTTTATCTGTGGGCATTGCCCCCCAAATTAGAAATTTCATAGCAAATAAAACCAAGTAAATTAAGTTAGTTTCATTACAACTTCTTTAAAATGATTTATTGTTAAGTAAAGATAGTAACTTAGCTATGTGCAACAGTAAACAAAATAAGCGAGCCACCCGGTATATTATATGAACGCATAGGAGTCAATACAAAATGACGAGATCCTACCTACTTATGGGTTTAGGTCGTTCCAATATTTATCTAAATTGATTGTAATTATGATTACCTATAAAGCATTGTCTTACTAAACCAATTAATAAAAAATCTTGAATTTCAATTTGTTTTCCTCTATTACTGATATTTTTGATTTTGATTGCGACGACTTAAATTATTTTAAAACATGAAGCCTAAGTTAATAAATGCGCTGTTTTTTCTACCTCCCTGTATGAACCATAATTAGACATTAATAATATCTCTTTTGCATCTGAACACAAGACGACAGCTACCCGTTAAGTATAAAATAAAATACGTATACTTATAGGTATTTAAGGGTTATGTCTTTTAATCCCAGTCACAATTATAGCTACTTTTGATTGCGATCAAAATTCAAAAAAGAAATAGATCAACTATAGGCTGTTAAATGGCAGTCTCTTCTACTTAGCAAAGTTGCTTTCAAAAATTAGGCGTAAATTAATTAAGACTTAACAATTTTGTTTTCAACTTCCCCGTATGAGCGTCAATAAACAATTAATTCGAAAATTACAGGTTTTTATTCGTATTTGAACAGAAAACGACAGGCACCGGCATCAAATCTATTTGAAATTGAAATTTTGGTATGAAACCGTCGAAATTACGGTGCCACCGTGAGTTTCATTTGTTTTAAAACATACATTAGGTTCATACATGCGAATGTTTTTGAACCCGCTTGTGTGAATCCCAATTAAAAATTAATCACGAAATTAATATTTTCCATTCGCATCTGCACAAAAAGCGGCAGGCACCGTCTTCAAATTTACGTGTGGACGCAAGAGGGCACTACCTCCAGGGGGCCTGTCCGCACTGCACATCCATTTAACACTTACTACCCAACTAATTACTGTTGAAAAAATGATTAATGAGGCACTACTTACTTCGTATTGCTGGTAATTTGCCAAGGTCGCATTTGAATTCAAATAGAACCGTGACATCATTCCATCGTGCTTCAATAAATCTGTGTAATAAAAGCAGATTTCAGAACAACCACCAACCAACAGCAAACTAAACTAGAGATAAAACTGCGTTATCACTCGGCGATTTTAAAGCGCGCGCGGGCGGAGCGGGTTAAATTTGGCTTGGCCGATAAGCTTTGCGATTTTATCACAGTCATGCTGGTTGCCCACAGCGCATCGTTAGCACTATCGAGAAAACGGGTATCAAAATACGTTTGTATACGCGATATGTTGGTTTTAGGCAGGTTTACAGGCACTGTGTGATTGCAAAGGTGCAAGAGTCCTTTGGCTAGCGATCCAGCAGGCCGGGGGTAACACTAGCGGCCATTGGCCGACGCGCTCGGCAAAGTCGCGCGATTGGTGCACCGAGTTACGTGCCAGAGGCGACCACGATCGCAAACCTGCAATTTCATCTTTGATTTACTTCTTGGTACTGCTGTGGGTGTATGCCGCGCTATGCAAGTGGTAATAAGTTATAGAGAACGAATAGTTCGCTGCAGGGCCGGATCTAGGGGGAGGACGCCATTCATCATCCTATTACGCCGCGAATTGCATGCTTTCACGGTTTATGTGCTTGTTTATATACAATTCTCCGCGTTTTCCGGGTTATTGTTTCGCCGACAGACATCCGCGGCTACACCTGTTCTCCGACTTGCAAACTTCGCTGTTGTTTTTACGGTCGAGTGGTAGTTTCGATTTCGGGCGCAGTGCGGGGGTGGGCTGAGAGGCGCCGCCCCGAGCGACGAATTTTCAGGGGAATAAGATGTAAAATAAAATTCCACATTTATATTTTTATGCATTATGTACACAAAATTAAAGCTCTGTATAAAATTTCTATTGATAAGTGACGATGCTCAAAACAAATTAACATTTTCTTTATACCTTTAGGCTACAGCAATCTTTTCCAGCGTTTTGAAGATACGAAAATTCTAAATTTTAATAGAAAAGGGTTGTTCCATTTCCGGTCACCCCATTAACATTTTGAGAACCATTGTAAGCAATACGAACATGGTCAAATTTGAACAAAGTGGCGCTATTTAGTGTTCAATAACATTGAAAAAATAAATTGAAAGTAGTCATCTTACAGTAACTTTTTATATTTTTTTATTATTACGTCACTTTTTAAAGAGGAAGTAAAATTTTATTTTATTGGGCATCGTAGTTTTTGAGATATTGGCACTTGGCAACTTCTTTATTTCGCTGATATAAGGTTTGCTACAGTTATTTTCCTAAATAGGTAGCAACTGAAATACCTATACCTATGTAAAAATAATTTTTGTTAGTAGGCTGTGACTATTCTGAAAGGAATGAAAGCTTCCAATGGCACCTCGCCGATATCATTTTAGTTTAGCTTGAAAGTGGCTGAAACTGTTATTTGCTTCAATAATTGTTTTAATATGTTAGGTTACATTTTATAATAGTTACAAATATTTATTAGGTTCTTCATTTGTTTTCTGACGAACAAACAACGGCCTGCTATCAAAATTGTTTTTATAGGTTTAACAGATTAAAAACTACAATAAAATAAGTATCCAAATAAGTATTTAATAGAAATAGTGCTTTATACAATAAAATTAAATTCAATTAAAATAGAGCTCAGGAGTTCCCCGCTCTACGGAATTAACCTTTATCATATAGGTACCTACTTTGTCATAGGTACTCTTTAATTTTCCTTCTTAACTCCCTAGGGAGTTAAAGTGAACTTTAATCCCTATAGGGAGTACCTAACTTTATTCCCTGCGGATTAAGGAATTAGGTACTTTAGTAGCGAGAAACTATGGATTAAAATCCTATTTTAAGTGTAAGCAATTTGTACATAATAGAGACATTTTCATATTTAAAAATGTTTTTGTGTGAACTTGATTTAAAAATATCAGTTTTAGGCTAGCCTCTAAATTAAACGCAACGAAGTTTCTTTTCAATGTTTGCTCTTATTTAAATACGTCTTTTTATAAATAGAAATTGTTTTTCTAATGCTAATAAAAAATGTCGAACTTTTTAAATGTCATTTTAGTTGTAAAAAGTATTTTTTTCACTAGCGGAAAAAGTTATATTTTTTCGTTGTTGAAAAAATTGATATTTACTTACATAATATGCATTAAACGTGAAATTTTCCACCGAAACCGCCAAGCCATTCTGTTCCAGAAACGAATTTTGCAACGTGTTGCATACACGATTTTTTAAAAATTAGACTAGCTAGGTATTCATCTAACAAGTAGGTACTTAATCTAAGTCTTTATTGGACGAGTCTATTTTATGACCGAGCGAGCTTTGCGAACGAGGCTAAGACCTAAACTGGAGTCAATAAGGACAGATAATATACGAGTTGCACACAAAACATTATGTTCGACTGCCTTTTTACTTAAATAATAAATAAGTATCTAGTAAAATAAAATTAACATATTCTTGAAAAATCTAAAGTGTCTTGGAGGATACCTATACTAACAACAATAATAATGATTATTTCCACAAAAATATAAAAGGCAAATATGTTTACAAAATTACATTAAAAATAACTTTTAATGAAATTAAATAGCAATCAAATAACCTCGATAGAAGAGGCCTCCAACGCTACTTTGCCACCTAGCCAAATCAATAAAACTAATCCTTTATCTAATAGACGTGTCTGTCTGGGACGCTGTTTTGTCCGGGACGCTGTTTCAGCAGCCAAACCGTAAGAGATAGAGAAAAAAGTTATTAAAGTTATATGTTTGGAATGGTCATGTCAGGTCAGGAACCGAATTTCAGTCACGTGACACTTCCGGTTTTCGAGAAATCACAAAAAGACCGTTTTTCAAATAGAACGCGTATTAAATAAAAACTGGTTCGGCCGCCAAACGTAGCTGCGACCCTCTGCGCCTTAAATCCTCGATCGGTTAGGCAACCACTTTGACACCTTCCAGGTCTGGGTGGTTGCCTAACCGATCGAGGTTTGAAGGCGCGTTAAATGAGACATTTGTCTCACTGGACTGCTAGTAGGCTATAATTAAAAAGCTCAATACACAGAACACAATGCCCAATCACTCTCAATTATATCATGAATAAAATATCAATAAATTGGAAAGGCCTTGTCCATTAAATGTGTGATACCTTTATGATGCAGTCGAACGTAGAACCTTACTAAAATATATATTTTAAATTTTTGTAGTTAACCTGTAATCTGATTCTCAATATTCAAGCATTTTAAATGTCAACATATCTAGTAGCCTGGTTGCCAGAGAAATAATATAGGTACCTAGTAGTTTATTTATCTAGAAGTTGTTTATGTCCGAGGCGTCAGCCGAGGATGGAATTACTTGCGAGAACCTTTAAAACACTTTTCGTTTGTGGTGAATACAACGGTTTATTTCATACTGCAAGTTTAACGAATTTTAAATAAAAAGTTGTAAATCATTTCAAATTTCATGTCAACAACTGACGTATAGTTTTAAAGTACTTGAACTTGAAAATTTTACTTTAAAGTACTAGGACTTTAATGTTCCATTTTTTGTACAATAAATAAGTTTTAAAGTACTTGAACTTTAAAATTTTACTTTAAAGTACTAGGATTTTAATGTTCCATTTTTTGTACCATAATTAATCCGAAAAATGTCATTTTTGACATCAGTATGAAATAAAATAAATAAATATTGAGTTGCTGTTAAAGTTTGTTCACTTGATTAATTTTCGAACTTACAATTTACCCAGACCGAAGTCTTATTTGCGGTCAGCTGCTTTTAACGTTGTTGTTAAAATTTGTTCTCAAAATCCAGTTTCATACATTACTTATAATTTTTAATATGTAGTCTATTATAATGGCTTGATTAAGCACATGCAATCGTTAAGAGAATACTACAATATTAATTTAATAAATAAATACTATAATATCAAAAATGAAATTCATAAGGGTTGACTATGAAAAATAAAGTTACTGCAGATCGAAGTTTTAGTATGTATACAATTATGAATTAATTTTGGATCTTTCAGACGTATGTGCGTTTCACTTGCATCACTCTGTATATAAATACAAAACTCTAAATAATACACACAAGCTTTGTATATTAAGTAATTATGTGATGAATAGATACAAATATAAGTTGCTTTACTTATACTTAATTAGTATTTGGAAATATTTCCTTTTGAATTTTTATTTAGAATGCTATCAAACAGTAATATTCATATTTATTTATAAATTAACAACAATGGACCTCATGAAACCTACCACCCCAAAACAATCGACATAACTTTGAGTACTTATAGTATTATACAGGGTGAGTCGGGAGGAATGGACCAAACGCCAGGAGTGTATTATACACGTGAATATAATGTAAAAAAATTCAAATGTGGTTATCCGATTTTCATTTGTCTTCAAGATACAGCGTCATATAAAAATTATTTTAGCCTTTGTAATAAATGGCGTATTTCTCAATTGTTTGCCAATGGTTACTTCTTAAACTAACAAAAATGTCGATTTTTTAGAAAAACTCAGTTAAGTTCTTTATAAAAAGTTGTTGTTTGTAATGCTGTAACTTGAAAACAAATCAAAATCGGATAACAACAATTGCGTTTTTTTACATTATTTTCACGTGTATAATACACTCCTGGAGTTTGGTCCATTTCTCCCGACTCACCCTGTATATGATTATTTCGTTTCCAGAATTGTATGCCGTTTATTTAGGATTTTTACCTACTATTTAAAACCTAATGACTGAATTTTGAAGAAGCAGCAGTTGCAGCTGTAACTACTAGTATAAATTCTATGTTAGATATACCTACACGACTGCAACTTTCATTTTAATCAGTGTCTTTGTCGAAAGGCACAAGAGGTTGAACAAAACGAAGAAATTAGACTGCACGTAAGAATATGTTCGGCCTTAGCGTATTTGCCTGTAGAAGATATTGATGTTGGTTGGTTGCACATCGAAGAACAAACACCAAACAATGAAAAATTAGCCCAATTGTATGACTTTTTGTGGGGTAGCGGCTCAATAATCCGTCGAGTAGAAAAAAAATCTGCTACGATAGAAAACACAGAACCAACAAATCTGTATAGAGGGTTGAAATAATGATTAAATAATTTAATTAAAAAGCAGCATCTAAACATACATATACAGCCTGATTAAACATTTAAAAACCCAAGCCGGGTACAATGCCTTCCTTTTAGCTAGAAAGGAATTCAATATAGAAAAAATATAAAGCTCGATCAGAGAATCAGCAATGTATTTAACTACGAACAGACTTGTGGTATATAAAAGTTTTTAAGATCACTTGCTTATATCAAGAACATACAGTAGTATAAGAAATAAAACTGAAAAAACAAAATAATTAAATATATAAAAAAACAAAATTTAAAACATTCAAAAAATTCCTTGTAACTTTGCAAACTTTAAAATATGCCGCCGTTAGTACTGACACTGCCAATTTCAAGCCTGGATAAATTGTGAGGGAAAGTTTTAGCAATAATTACAAAAATAGTTGACCGCAACTGAGAATCCTGTGAGTAGAATACTTATAGTGTCCTAAAATGTTTTTTGTCGACCGCATATGCAACGATAGTTACCCTTATGGCAACTGCAACAAGCGCAAACACAATTTAAAAGATTTAAAAGATCGGAAATAATGAAGTATATTTTTTCCATTCTTTAATTCTAAACAGTACAACTACAGTTGTAGGAAATTTATCAATTCATACACATTGTATACACAGTGAGAATTTTTCTGTAAATTTGATTTTCAGTATTTTTAAAAAGTGCTCATCTTCAAGGCTCAACAGATTAAGGACTCCGACTCTCTGCTTCTCAGGAAGGCATTCAAGGTTTCGTATATTCCGATTGGGGAAGAGGTGTAATTAATTGTGCATCGTACACTGGGTGCGCTTTCACACTTGCCAATGCAGCCTGGAAATATCCTGGAAATATCATCAGGCAAAAGGCTGTAGCATTCTCCTCAACAGAGGAGTTTATAACAGAAACTATATGAAAGCAGTTGTTCATCTTACGTGACCTAGAGCAGATCACGGTCTACAGTGATAACACTGATAACGTTACTGCCAACCTTTCTGTGAAAATCTTGTTTTTCATCAGATAACAAAGCACATCAATATTCGTTACCATTCCACCAGAGACCTGTTGTCCAAAGGTGGAATTTCTCTCGAGCATCTTTGTATTGAAGAAATACCTGCGGATACTAGGTAGATAGATTCCTTAAGAGCATCCTTAAAAATCACTTCTCTGTTGCATGCAAAGCCAACGATGTCTGATCCTTGATTTTCCTCATTAGAATTGTTTATATTAGAAGGACTTGCCTCATAAGTACAATAAATCTGTGGCGACAATACTGAGTAAGGTCTTCTTCATTACAGGTTGTCCTGACCATATTATTATACATCTTAGATAGTCATAGTCAAAGTCTTTCTCTTCCTCGCTTATTGCTATTGGGTTCTTCTTGTCATACGAGCGTCTTGGTTACCTTAGCGGTATCCATATATCTATGTATATATTAAATATATGGCGGTATCGCACTTGGTAGAGTTAGCCGCTTAAATAGCCGTGAGTCCCTAGTGATGATAATATTCTTCTCATATATACAGTATGCTTTGGCGTGCTCTCAATACGTAACCGGCAAATAGACTCTGTGTCTATTGGACTCCAAATTTGTTCTTATTCAGCTTCTTACTCAGAACATGCGCTCTGGGTCTAAATATTGCAAGATGATTTAAGTTGAGAGTTCGTCCCATTCAACATTCAAACGGTGTGTTGTCAGCGAGACCCAGAAGGAAAGGCAACAGATCTGCTGGAGAAACATACATCTGACCATTTCAATCAGGGTACGCTTTTTCCTTTCAGACACTCGATTTTGTTGAGGTGTATGTGGTGCAGAGAACCTTTTTCTAAGCCTTTGTAACCCGAGAAATTTTAAAAAACTTATCGAAACAATACTCTTTTCCGTTGACAGTCTGAAAAGATGTTATCTTTCTCTCAATTTGCTTCTCGACAAGACTTGTAGGTCAGAAAATTTTGGAAGATATCATTTCGCTTCTTCAGGATGTATATATCATAATCAACGCGAGTAATTGTCAATGCATATTGTAAAATACCTTCCTCGTCCATTCGATTCAGTCCGCATGGGTCCAGAAATATGCAAGTGAACAATCAGCAATGTATCCTTACTGTTTGCAATCTTTTCTGAAAATGGTAAATCAGACAGCTTTTCACGACTTTGCTTTTCACCATCTCTGCGCGATTACCGGGATTAAAGTGGCTTAATCGTTCATGCCAAGTCTTCATGTCAAATTTACTCGTCTCCGGGGGTTGAAAAAATACTTTAGCAAACTTTTAAAAATTATTTTAGGTAGTAAAGGTCGTCAACTAAAATCTTAACATTTCCATTTTTGATTCAGACTAATGGCTTCACAGTCCTTGTCTTTAATTGTCCATGTTCAGTAAGGGTTCACTTGTGAAAATTTTTCTTTTCACGACAGAAGTGAGATACACAGCCACCGGCAAGGCATCAACTGTATCCTGGACCAAGGGCTTGAGTTTTTGGAGCAGTTCCCAGACTAACAGGCATTACGAAGATAAATTCTTCAGTAATATTTGCTCTCCTTGTTGAGAATTTTGTTCTTTCAAAGGGCAGTTAACAGCTTTGTGGCGTGATCATCATATTTATTGTACTTAAACACAAACATTTTCTTCGATTTTCCTTTGTTGTTGTACTGTACCTGTTTTTCCTGATGGAATTTCTTCTGGGGCCCATTTCTATAACTGGAATCATGGTTCCAGACTGATTCTCCTGATTCAAGTATTTTGACTTCAGTCAAGCAGTGCTAAGCAAGTCGTCACGTGTTTTAACTGCACATCGAAAATTTCTGTAGGAAAGCATATTCACATTATGATCTTCGCATTGGCTGAAGCTTATCACCAGCATCGAAGAATTTGTTGATCTGTTTCTTCACGTCGATATCTGGCGAAACTTTCTGTCTCTAGATACTTATACAGATTTACTTTATACATCTCCTGGTTACTGATATCAGCTAAAAAGTGCTTAGGTATATTTCCACAGCTTAGGAAAGCTGTAAATAGGAACAACTCCATACTCCATCTTAACTAGGAAATAAAAACTACAACTTAACACAGTTAAGAAAATAGTGGAACTTCAGTTAAGATTCTTCTTGTCTTAATAGATTTACAGTAGTTCAATTATCTGAGTGCTTTTTCCAAGAAATTAAGTTGAAGATGCTGTGATTAAGAAAAGGTTTGCCCCTAAAGCCGTCACGACTTATTCGCTCTACTTCCCTTAATTAATCAGATCTGCCAAGAATAATTTACTTGCATTCGTTCTGACAGTCCTCTGGGGCAACTTTTTAAATGTTATTTAATTTGTACCTAGAGAAAAATTGATCTTGTTTTAGATAGTACAAGCAAACATTGACTGTAGGTTAGAAAAGTTCTACTTCTCATATTTAGAAAAACTATTAAAAATAAGAAAATTTGCACTTGTGTAATTGTCTCGTAAATAGTATTTGTTTTTTTTAATAAACCGGTAAGTAATGTTTTTTTTTAGAATTAAAACTTAATTAACTAAAACGTGGCCTTTAATATTTAAGTGCTACACTAGCTAAGGACAACCACCTACAGTATTAGACGTCGAAAATAAAATTGCTTATTTGTTAATAGCCATTTGCATATTTCCTTGTAAAAGTATAACTTTAAAACTGCTCTCAGACTTCTTTTTATATTTTGTTTCGACATTTAATTTCATAATTTATTTAAAATTAGCTATAAACTCATAATTGAGCGAATATGATTTCAGTTATTGTATAGTTAAACATTAGTAATGATAAAAAGCAGTTTACTAACAGTTAAATAAAAGCTTAAAGCCGACTGAACTCTGCAACCTTTGATGAAATTATTTCTACGATTAATTGAACGCATGGGCGCACACCGATACAACCCCTTTAAAGGCCTTAAAATTCAACTTTAACTGCCTGCAACCATTTCCTGCTGCCACCCGCAGAACGGTGCGGATCACTCATAACTGGATTGGCAGACGCCTAATTTTGCTCAAGTATTTGACCTACGTTTCCTTTGTGCTCACATTTGTTTGGAGGAACTACTGCGAGATTCCAGTTAGTTGAAAATAAGGAAATAATACAACCACCGAAAATGCTCTGATAGTTATTATAAGGTAAATAAATGACATAAAAAGAACGTAGGTGTACAATTGTAATTCTTATAACACGAGCATATTTTACACTTCTAATAGTAATTTATTATACAAGACGATAAAGTTAAATTTTATCCACGAGTGAATCGTTTAACGTCGAGACGTTAATGATTCAAGAGTGGATATTATAAGTTTATCGTCGTGTATAATACATTTTTTTTTCTATAGCAAGAACTTTAACAATTTCAAAAAAAAAAATAAGGAAAGTCAATCACAATCTCAGTAGCTAGATTGGGTTGCTAGGATAATACGAAGCTATAATATTCAATTTAAATACAAGTTAGAAAATTAAATTACTTTATCTACCCTTGACGTTAAAGTGCTACTTTATCTACCCCGTTTTTCAACGTAAATTTGTGCCTTCCCCGGGGAGTATAATATCAGTCCTTCTCAGAACTAACCAGGAACACATGAAGACGGGAGTAGATCAAAACTCCCGAAACGTTGTGTGATTTACACCCTAGACAGTGGAAAAGGTCCGAAAAAACATATCATAATAGACCACTGCCAAAAAATGACATTCAGAGAACAACTAAATGATCTTCTTACTTCCGGTTTTAGGTAATTATTATCTAACTACTATTGGCATATCGACAGGAAATATAAATTTCGCTATCTCTATTGGAGGAAAGCAGGACAACATAATCGTCTTTCAAAGTTATTGCACCTCAATCATGTAATGCCTGTTAACTAAAAAAGGATATTTGGTTTGTAAACCAATGTTTGCAGCCACGACATTCTTTTTATTAGGCGAGAATTTATTTCGCTTCAAATGTTTCTTTGTATTACTCTTCCGGTTCAAGATGCCATCTCTTCGTACATTTATGATTACTGTCAGGCTTATTCTTTCCATCTTGTTTTATAGAGTGTTATTTGATTTTCCATTAACTATACTATCAGACCGACTTGTATTGTGTTTACTACCGTTTTAAATAGTGTGCCCATACCAGTCAGCCAAGTTTTTTTTAACCCAGGTGTTCTTCTTCGACCTGGAACTCGCTTGCCTTCTGTTTTGCCCTGTATGATATTTTATAGTAGTCGATATTTGGGACTCATCATTATGTGTTCGGGTAGAAGCACAGATCAAAAGAAAAACGACAAATGCAAAATCGGTGCTATATGGAACAAACACATGAAAAGGATGGAAGAAGTGTCTAACAAAACTGCAAACATTTATCAACAAATGCCCCTACGGAAGATATGCAAGATGTTTTGACCAAATAGAAAAATACAAATAAAGAACGAACGGAAAGAACCACAAAGGAATGCAAATAAAAGTGGATAGGGCACACGCTTAGAAAAACAAAGAAAAGTATAATAAAACAAGTGTTCACTTAATATATTCCTAGTAAGAAAAAAGTGGATCATCCAAAAAATATATGGAAACCAACAGTACAAAGAGTTAGATCTACTTGGTATAACGTGAAATGAAACACAAAGAATAGCGAGAGATAGGAAGAAGTGAAAGGTTTTGCAGAGAAAATGGTACAAGAAGACAGGGTGTACACGACTAAGGTACCCTTTGCTTTACCATAGAGCTACAGCTACATCAATCAATTGTTTTCAAAGAACTCTAGTTTTCTTCTTTTTATGGTGCCTCCAGTTTCAGTATTCTTATTTAATCTCTCGAGTACTTAGACGATGCGTTTGTCACTCCCGATATTTTTGGAATTCTTCTGGACCACCACAAGAGCTTTCAGCTGTCTGCCGTCAATGTATTTTAAAATCCAAGTATCCATTTCATATGTCAAGGTTAAAAACACGTAACACCGAGGCAGACGAAGCTCATTTTTTGAAGAAAGCTCTAGACTGTTGTGTTGTCTCCCTAGTTTCAGTTTTAGTGTTCTACCTATCGGTGAGTTGGCATCCCAGTTTTGTAGTGTCCAAATTGTTCGTCTTGGATGTATGTTATTCTAATTACAACACTGTCGACCAAGTTTGGTAAATGTTCTAAGCTTATAGTCAGCAGAACTGGTCAACTGCCCAACGAAGGCTGTTAATTATTTTTCCGTTTATAACAGGGCCTTGTTCTCCCATTAGACCTTCTAAAAATCCTCTTTGAGTACACGTTGAACAAAAGTGGTGACAAAACGCAGCCCTGTCTAACATCACGCTTGATGTCAACTTCTTGTGTGTTTATGTTTTTAACTTTTACTGTGGCTGTCTGGTACAAATATCCCGATGCTTTGAGGTATCTTCCTTTGCTCCAAAACCGCTACAAAATTCAAACTGGGCAACACTTAGATTTTACTTGCATTTCTGAATATCTTGAAGAGCTGACTCATTAGGGTGATTGTTCTACAGTCAGTTCAGTAATTAAAGTCAAGGTTTTCTCGTCGTCTTTAATTGATCAGGCGGATACAACCTTTAACTGCCCTTAAAAACACCATTTTTAAACTGTTTTTTATGATTAGCGTCTATGTTTTCCAGCCGTATGAAAGAATGTATATCGCCATTACTTTGTAAAATTTTAACTGTTCTTCTCCTGTTGTTTTATTTCTTCTCAACTTTGTTATGGTGACGCACATTATTTGAAATAAAGCTACTTTATTACCGTATAGTACGCTAACACTCTTATTTGAACTGATTTGGATGAAGAGTATTTTGGACAATAACTCTGGACCTGTGAGGCGACAGTTTTTTCAGATATTTTTTCTCTTTTGGGTCATCGTTTTGATTTGGATCTATATTATTATTGTTTTATGTTGCTTCTTGCTTGAGACACATTTCTTTTGGTCTTTCTAGTTTCCTTCATCTTTGCGGGTTTCAATCTATAGGTACTTCATTTATGATTATGTTTGAACCATTTAAATTTTAAAATTCATTTTAGACACCTATTTGTAAACATTCCAGGTTGTGATTTTATAGTCTGTTTTTTTGCTTTATGATTCAGAGCAGGCTTTGCATTTGCATTTTTGTAACAGTGTAGGTAGTTAGTGACAAAGGAAAAAACACTAGTTATGTCAAAAACCATTAGAACTGTCAATGTGTTAACTTATAAGCACTATTATACTTAATAAGAGCTAAAATTACTGAACCATTGACATTAAATAAGGTATTGCTTTATTTTAAGTACGTTTATTTAAGCGTGATTGATATCTAACTGTACAGAAACGCCATAAAATTTCTAGTGTAAAAATAAATATATTATTAATAATTTGCTGATGATTTTTGTTTGTAGAACTGTGTTGTACAAGTTATTATTTATGCTACACATATAACAGGCATTTCAAAATAAAGAGATAATACAAAATACTCTGGTAGAACCTTTTTCAGAGATATCATTTACCAGAATTTAGATGGATACACTTCAGGATAATCATCCAGAATCTGATTCAGAAGAGGGATACAACTCGTCTTCCGATTCTTTATCAGATTCTTCCAACCTAATAATAACAGGAGGTATATCATCCACACCAATTTAACAATGTGCTTTGCCCAGTCACTTTATATTAGTAGTTCACAGTGTTCAACATTTTTTTCCATATGTTTGCTGTACACAGTGATAGAGA
The DNA here is from genome assembly GCA_940337035.1 of Agriotes lineatus. NCBI lineage: Eukaryota > Metazoa > Arthropoda > Insecta > Coleoptera > Elateridae > Agriotes > Agriotes lineatus. Next base: position 167,639,140 of record OW679195.1, read on the forward strand.
TTTAAGCCATAAATTAGCAATTATGTCTTTTGAGGGAGGCTGAGAATTTATGTCCTTTATATAATAGTTCTTACATAAACTCGTTGCCATTTCAATTCGATTGTATTGACAGTGGTATGGAGGTAATCTAAGAACTTCATGCCCATGTCGTTTTTTGTCAATTAAGTATTGCTTTTGGTCAATATGTAAAGTAAAATTAAACTTCCATAATCGTCGCTTTATTATTTTGTCATCAAATTGTACATCACTTTTAATTAACCATTCCTGTATTTGTAGTTTATTGAACGAGAAATTGGGTGGTTTATCGATAAGAATCGAATTATATGGTGCATTATCCATAATTACCACACATTTTCCATTCAATTTGGCCAAAGCAGGGATTAACTGTTTTCAACATTGCCTAAAAAGGTCACCATTGATACACTTATGATAGCCCCTGTCATTATTGTCCGAGTCCAACAGTAAGTCACATCCTGGTAAAGTTTCATCCAAAAACATAAATATACATTTTTCACTATAATTTCGAAATTGTTAATATTTCCTTTAAAAGGCAATCCGCCGAAATGATATGACTCTTCTCACACAATTTTCTTCCATTCAAATTTTGTATTTATATCCCATATTTGTTAATGTGTAGCCTAGTATAATTTTAAACGACTCCCAGTATAATTCAGTTCCTCCGAAGTTAGAAATTCCTTTTCTTTATTCATATTATCATTCGGTTATTGCTGGAGTTGTGATTTTGCTTCGTTTAGATTTCTGTGTTGCATTTGAAATCTAGCATTATAAGAAATTGTTAGAAATGTTATATCTGTCTAATTCTTAATACTTACATCAAAGATTTTACCAATTCTTCCAATGATGGCTGTTTTACTTAAGTTACCATTGATATCTTTTATATTAGTAGAACGGCGTTTTATAGCCTCTTTGGTTTTACTATTACCTAATGCTGCTTTTTCATGGCATTTTATTAAGCTTTACCGAAATGTCAACTTGACAATCCCGGCGACCTGGATTTTGACATTAGTTATATTTTGTAACTAAACTGTTGTACACTGCTAAAATAATATAAATGCAAAGCCTGCTCTGAATCATAAAGCAAAAAAATAGACTATAGATTAATGTAAACAATACGCAATTTTGTTCTTCTCCATGTGACGTATCCGATATCACAAACTGGGGTGATTTTTAATTGCACTGTGCGCTACCTACACGTCTTCTACCATTCATGTTCTAGTTTCCTGCAATGGTTTCCTGCTACTTTTCGCAGAGTTTGTGTTTTGTTTTATTATCTCTCTTTTAAGCGTTTTACACAGTGATTATTATTCCAATACCCTGAGATTTAATTATTCTGGATATTACGTCTTTTTCTGAAATAAAATATTTGATTCACTTCATTTATTTTTGTGTCATCAATGGATATTTTCTTTTTATCATTTGTGTCTACTGATGCCATTAAGTATGTCTTATTAGTGTACATTTTTATACCTCCTGTACTTTTTATGTTTAGAGGATCGAATATAGTCAGAGGGTACAGGATTTGACGAATAAGGTTTAAGTGATACGCGTCTATATGGAAACTCCATCTTTGCTGAAACTTATTTACTGCGGTAAACAAAGATAATTTGCTGGGTGTTCCATCCCAAGTCAGCTATTCATCAATACAGCCTCGTAGAATCACGGTTGAAATTGCAACCCCTGCTCGACAACGTTATGATCCTGCGATTGTAAAACTAAATTCCAAGATGCAATTCTGAAGCAGCTACGGAATTTTATAGTTCACTTGAATCTTGATCGCAGGCAGCTTTGTGCAATTAATGTACTTTAAAGGCGAACCCCCGGGGCGCCCTGGAACCGTACGCAAATTCATAACTGTCTGAAAATTTTCAAGTCAGGCACTGGCTTGGTCAAGCGGTCGCGATGAATACCGGAATGCGCGGCCTGATCTCTGTGATCAAGTACATGTCGTGGGCGGCCTGCTTGATCTGCCCGAGGACACAACATGGCTTCTTGAGTAGTCAATATGGCCGACTACCCATTGTTACACATCCAAACTTGTAATGCCATCTATACACACCAAATAATTTATGCATTCGAGAGGCCACCGACACTAATCATTTCGCATCCTCCGTCCGCATTTTTTCCAAACCGAAGAATAGATCACGCGAGGCTTGGTCTGGTTTTTCTGTTCACGTAGGTTAAACGTAGGTATTCAGCGCCCTGTTCATAATACAGCCAAGAGCTGTTTTGAACATCCTAAACAAATTCTGCTAATATTTAAGCTTTTTAACGATTAAACATGATGATACGGGTGGTTGTTGCCAAATGTTACAAATAAAAATGGAAATTTTACATGCCAGCTTCTGTTTTTTACAAATGAGAATCTTGTTCAAGCTAGCAAAGTGATCGTCTGAATCGTCTTTTTCAAACATTATATGCAAACGCTGATTGCTTTATAACATTTTCTTTTATGATCTCCAACACTAATTAAACAATAACACTACACATGTATCTTTAATAAATGTTTATTCACAGTAGCAGATTCTATTTGGCCATTTTTAAAACATGGATAATGAATCAGTTACTTCCTGCATTATAAAAACGAAAATGCGTGGTAGTGATGGATAATACCCCATACCATTTGCCGTTATTGCGAAAGAACCCTTATTTGTCGAGTAAGAAATCTAAAAATGTAAGAATGGCCGAGTGACAATAATATAATTTTTCACAAAAAATTGACAAAAAGCAGGTATGGGAGTGCATTAAGCAAAATACGCCAGTGTTAAAATTATATCCACTCATTTAAAATTCTATATATTTAAGTTATCGTTTCTATTTAAACAATTATATTTGCTTTTTTAGAACATCGTTATGAACTATTAAAATGTCTTCGCTAATATGTAAAATTTCTCTCTATTAGAGTTTATGCTAAAATTTAGCGTATATTTATTTTTAGACGCTTCACAATATTTTTTCCAATCAATAATAATAAATATACTAAAAATAAATTCCTTAGTTTGTTAAATTTCACAGTAGTAAAGTTTGATCTCTTTCAATCCTACAGGTGGAGGTACTGGTGATTTTTGTTTAACAATAGTTAAATATCCTATTGTATACTAAGTTTCTTCAGCCAATTTTTCTTCCTCTGTTTGATATTCGACTCTTTCCGTTTCTTTGTTGGAATAATAGCAGTTTCTTTTAGTTCATTACTTTTATTTTTTCTTCCAGCTTCTTTATATGAAACTGCATGTTTGAAACTGTATCGTTCAACTATTTGCTTTGATTGAATTTATACGATTATACAACTCATTATAAATTTGGCCAATAGTAATTGAGAATTTTAATTAGTTACAAGGTATAGATAAATGGATATACCCTTGACGACGTGGTATAATCACTTCGGTGTTTCGGTGGGTCCAACAAAGCAAAAATAATGGATAAAAATAATCTAGAGCCATGATGTAATAACTGTCTATTGCAAATTCGAGGTTAGCAGGTTAGGTTTTGCGTCAGTTTTGACACAAACTGACTCAAAACCTAACCCGATAACGTCGAATTTGATATAGACTTACAGTGCCACCAACATAAACAGTGCCACTAACACAAACAGTGCCAACCTAAGAAATAAAATAATTTATTATTATCGGTCTATTCATTATATAATCGTAACGAATACCACTCGAGCAATCGAAAATAATGATTATTTTTCATTCGTAACTCGATGTAATCCTTAAAATACCACTCGAGCTACGCTCTCGTGGTTTTTCGCAGATTACGTCTCGTTACTCGGAAAATAATCGATTATTTTCGATGCTCTTGTGATATTATAACTGATTATACCACTCCCTATAACATCTACCAATGAAAAACGGTAAAAATGCAGAGTTACGCATGTAACTAACTTTTGATAATGTACATAGCAACGGTGATAATCATATACCTTCTTGACTAATATCTGATAGTCAAATACCTTCACAAACATCGCGTTATCTGCTGAAAGTACAATCGTCATAGCAACCACACTAACTGTACTTTTAATACCATGAGATAAAAAAAATTATGCTGACCAGGCCTTGATATGTGTTATACGTTTGGCAGTACTGAAGTGTATTGTCAGTTTATGTCAAATTCGAGATTAAAAGGTTAGGTTTTGTTTGTTGTTTGAGACAGACTGACGTAAAACTTATCCTACTAACCTCGAATTTGACATAGACTGACAATACACTTCAGTACTGCCAAACGTATAACACATATCAAGGCCTGCTCAGCATAATTTTTTTTTGCTCTCATGGTATTTATAAATAAACTGTTCAAACGTTGTTTATTGACTCGTGATATAATCTAGCCGAATGCAACACGTGTCTTCTTCATTATCAAATCATTTCTGTTTCCACTCGATATATTGTTTTAGGCAATATATCTCGTGTAAATAGAAACGATTATTTGATAATCGAGAACCCACTACTAGGTGCATTATATATGAGAATCATTTTTTATTCTGTCGATTATTTTGGTACTCCAGAAAGGAGTAATAGAACTTACTGAAAATTGTTTTATTATAATGATATTACCAGTAATTTCTGTAGCTAGTAAGACGTAACGACTGTACCCATTTAACTGTTTAATATTCATCGAATAGAACAATCAGATGGCGTTCTAGGTAAACAAGATTTTTTGGAGAAAGAGTTCGAGAATTCTAGAGGTCAGATCGAGACGAAAATTGAATATTTCGCGATCTCGAGCGAAATCACTAGTTGGGCCCACTATTTTCATGGCAAATTCTTGTCTTATCCTAATTTTCAAGACAATTTTGACATTTTTAAAGTGTGGTATACTTTTATTCATTTCTTGATGTTTTTAAATCTTGTAGAATCCAGTTGAACTGAAACTATGTTAGTTCCGTAACTGCCGCGGCCCTTTATAAATTATGAGAATAATATCACACCAAACTTCAATAGATTAAGCAAAAATCATACTAATCCATAATTTTTATTCTTTGCTACAAACTGTATTTTATAATACATATGGCAATACTTCTAACAAGCAGCACAACGAAATCTAAAGGAACTAAAATTAAAATGTATATTCAGGCAATACCCACATCAGTTTGAATAATTGTAAGGAAGCAAGAAATTATCAGTATTTCTTGTTCCAATATTAAGATTTATTTATTAGCCTGTCAAGACGTAAATATTGTCTTTCTATAAACACGCAGTGGGTCTGAATATTAGTTAAGTCAAACGATATTAGTCATACTTATTTATTATACCTGCATAATTAAAATTAAAGAAAATGGAAGAAGTTTTTAAACATGTAACTTAATAAATGGAGCCACCATAAATTAACCTCCACTTCAGTTTTAACATATTACAAGATGTATAAGAAAATACTAGATCGATTTAAATGAACAGCCATAAATATCAAGATCCAGGATTCTTGAGATCTTTCTGTTTTTCGTGAACGCTAATTCATGAAATTATTTGAATATCAAGCACTTTAGAAGAATTCTCGAAAACAGCATGGAAAGTGATTCTGAAAAAAATTCAAATATTCCTCTAATTCTCTTAAAAAGTCAAAAAATGCAACAAGTTTCTGTTGGAAGCACCCTTCAGAAACAATTAATGATATACTCGTAGATAGAAAGCTTCCATTGTTTTAATACTACTAGTAGTAGTAGTAGTATTTCCGGGAGAATCATGTCTAGCAAGTAGGCCTTCACATGCCGTTTTTGCCAACCCCGTGGACAAGGTCTAGGCATGCAGAGCACCAGGTACCTTAGTCCTACTTAGAATTTTGCAGAGACTAAGAAGTTCCAACCCTAGCAAGGGATCTTTTACATGCTACACATCGTAATAACAGGAGACCCACGGCTTTACGGCTTTACATCGCTTCCGAATGATGGCATACTTTAGAGGCTTTCATCTGCATTTTTTAATTTTTTTGAAAACCTCACCGGGATCGGGGATCGAACTCTCGACCCCTAGATCAGTAGCCAGAATGCTTACCACTGAGCTATCGAGCTCGGCTTGTTTTAATACTAAGTGGTTTAATCAATTGCATTTGCAGGATATCGATCCATTTGTGTTGGAGGTGCTTATCAGTGTGATGAACTAAAAGTGTTCTAATAGTAACAATACTTATTCACAACGTTTTTTCTAGTAGGACAGACGCAACGACCTACAGTACACTGGAATAAACATACGAGTACATTATACCATCGCTGTAAATACAAACGATCTGAATAACAGCTAGGTATAATAGTCATTAAAGATCCTTTTTCTACGAACATGGGTAAGTAGCATTTTCAGCACTCACCTATCGACTCGTATTGGAATATGTTTACCTGCATAGTACCAGTTTGCGCATTGATTACGTAAGGCACTGCTTAAAACTCAGTATACGTCTTTATTTATTATTAAAATAGGGACTTGGTCGTCCGCCTGAAGATATGACGATTATGCTGCTGAAATGAGCAGGAAGAGCTTCAGTGGTGAATAGAAAAGGTTTTAATAAACTCGTCTTTGCTTTTAATTCAGTACGTGCTAGATTAATTTAAATACCTTTATACAATCTAGAAGTGTTCGGTTTTAGGCTAAAAATAATTACGGGCTTAAATAGTGCCTTTTGCCCCTAAAGCCTAAAAAACCAGCATCAATCGTGCCAATTATTTTTTTAAAGCTTTAAGGTGGCGTTTTATAATCCCTCGGCCCTTCGGGCCTCTGCTTATAATTCCGCCGCGGGCCAAAATCGCATCCTTCACGCCCTTAATACAAAAATAGCTATTGTGATCAAACTCTTCAAATTTGATCAATTAATAATTATATTTTCCACTGATCTACTATTTGTCGCCCTGGGGCATAATGATAACGCCCGCTCATTATGCCTTCTCATAATGCGCCATAGGGCGTTACGGGCCGCTTTTCAAGGCTTTCCATTTATTTAAGTATTCAAAGTGAAAGATAAAATATTGTAATACCATTTGCAGCGTGACTAAAGCCGGCCGCGCAACGGAGTGACAAACGTCAGCTTAAATTTGCAAGTTCTAGCAAACGCTGGATCTGGCAAAACAGCCACCATTCACTCGTCTTACAATTTGTTAGTTTTTCTTGTTAACGTAGAATTTCGGCTTAGACCGCGTAGTATTTGTGGATAACACCCAGCATTTTTCTGGCTTAATGTGCCCTGCACTTTGTGAACTCGAGAAAGAATCCAAGCGATGGCCATGCTCTTTGGTGGCTCGTATTGTTTGAGTACCTTGAGAACTAGGGTACTTAGGCAGATTTGGCCTTGTTGCTGTTTGTGCACCCATTTTCACAACGTCTCGCAAGACCTTGCAGCTTGCATCATCAGAGTGAAAGTTGCACTAAGAACTGAAGGTCGTTGTGGAGTTATTTTTAGCCCTCTGTGTCAGGCACGTGCGGTCATTGATTGGTCTTTCAAGTGCAACGTAATCCGTGGGGCGTGGCCGTATGATATACAGTGGTTGTAATGCTTTAGATCGTAGCTGAGCATGCATTTACAAATGGGCACACCTTAGAATTTTAGTACGCGTACTTGCCAGAATACCCCACTACTTACCGCGAGTGATTCGTGAAGCCATGGAAATACTAGAAAAACATCAAAATAATATAAACAGCAAAGATAGTTTTAAGCTTAGTAAAACGTGGACCTCTGTGATACACGATCTAAAGCATTTCAACCACTGTGTGTCATAGGTCCACGCCCCATGGATTACGCTGCACTTAAACGACCAATCAGTTTTACTTCACTCCGCGCGCCTAACACAGAAAACTAAAAATAACCCTACACCCACCTTCAATTCTTAGTGCGACTTTCACTCTGATGATGGCCAAATCTACCTAAGTATCCTCGTTCTCAAGGTACTCAACAACACGATCCACCAATGAGTATGACCATCGCGTGGATTCTTGCTCGAGTTCACAAGGTGCAAGGCACATTAAGCCAGAGAATGCTGGGTGTTTATCCACAAATAATATACGGTCTAAGTAGAAATTCTACGTTAACAAGAATCATTCAAGTAACCGCGAAAGCCTCAAACAGTACATAATTTGTTAGTTCGTCAGTTCTTGGTAAGTCTTTTTCTGAAGATGACGTTTTGTTCTTTGTCGTTTGATAATTTGACAAACATTTGAGAAGCGCCAGTCTACTTAAGTCAATATTTGGCATAGGTGTGTACTGTAGTTCCGGGGTAACGGACGTTTCGCTCCCGCCGTTTTGCCCCAGCCGTTTCTCCCCCTAACCGTTTCGCCCCCGAACCGTTTCGCCCCCGAAATTACCTCTAGCTTTAACCAGCTTCAGGTGTTTCCAGTTGCACCACGAGATAGTAGATACATATAAAGAAAAAGAAATCTTTTAACATCAATAGGAATTTGTATTGACCTATTATAAAACCATTACCTGAAATTTTGCTAATCACTTCATATTTTATAACTAGGAAAAAATAGTACAACTGATTGCTGGAAATCAAGGATATCCAAGAATAAAAAGTATGTCGCAATATCAGCTCGTGTGAAAAGAATCGTTGAAGATTTTGAAAATCGTCAAGTTATTGATTACTTGCGAGGGATTGCGTGCAACTTTAAATTTTGAATTTATTCCAGTTGCACGTCCTGATATAGATGTTAAAAGATTTATTTTTCACAGAAATACCAAAAAAAAAAATTAAAAAAATAAATAAAAACAGTTGCAGAACTCCTACTATAGCTACCTCTTCGCGTTGCAAGTGGAAACAGCTGAAGCTGGCTAAACCTAGAGGTAAAACTTCGGGGGCGAACGGCTGGGGCCGAAACGGAGGGGGCGAAACGGTCGAGGGCGAAACGCCGGGGGCAAAACGTCCGTAAACCTGTAGTTCCTACATCCTGGTGTCAAAATGACATTTTTGGAAAGGCCAAACGTAGTGATAAAGAAACACATCTTTGTAACTTGTTCTATTGACACAAGTGTTTTATTACGATCATCATTACAACAGTAATTTTTCGACTGCACAGAGAAACTAAATTCAAATACTAAGTTCGAAAGAAGGGGGCCCATTATGAGCACCTGAGTATTTTCGAGCAAATTTTCTGAGGAACACCATTAATAGTTTTTAGATTTGATGACCCCGTCTTCGTACATTGTCACACTGTCTCTTCCATCTTCCACTATACTCTCTTGGTTATGAGTATTTTGCCATTGGTGTTAACTGTTGTAATCGTGGTTCTCTTCCCACATCGACATTTGGGCTGGGAGCAGGTTTTGGGAGTCTTGCTCGAAATTTTGGTACCTCGGGGTGCGGACTTCTTGTAGCGACTGCTCACCAAAATTTCGAAATCGTCGCTTTCGCTCGAGCTGTCTGAGCTTTCGGACGGCGTAATTATCTTTCCTATAAAGCCAAAATAAATAAGCTAAGAGACATATAGCCAACAGTTTGGATAAGTACCTTTTCTCTTGCGCTTGTGTTTACCGTCTGCAAAGAAACTATCAAAGAAGCTATTCCCAAGGTATTCCTTGATTATTGCTTGGTAGTTCATGAATCTGAACAGGTCTGAGTCCTCGAAATCGGTAAAGTCGCCTTTCGGCCCCTTCGCACCGTGCCTGTCGAAGAACTTCCTTTTACTGCTGTCGGATAGGATCTCGTATGCCTCACAGACTTCTCTAAATTTCCTGTTTGCCAGAGTCGGGTTTTGGAGGTTTTTGTCAGGGTGCCACTTTAGAGCTAGCTTCCGGTAAGCGCTTTTGATTTCGGCCGCCGTGGCACTTCGAGGAATTTGAAGAACTTCGTAGTAGTTCACCATGTTTGCATGTGAATGAGAATTTGCGATAATATTTCAATTACACGAAGTTGCTCCGATTACATTAAGATTTTCACTCCAATTACAACGTAATCGTGTTATTAACATCAGTAAATGTAGAAGATGAAAAAGTTTTGGTGAGGCGATTTCATATTAAAAATTGGATTACGTTAAAATTGGAATTAATAGAAGTGCACTATTAATTTTTTGACAGAACTTAGTAATAAACAAAATGTGACATTTCAAATACCTCTGAGACTCATTGGACGTTGAACTAAACTTCAATGGTCAAAGTGATACTTAGAATTTTTCCTGGTACTCCGCATGCTTGAATTTGTCAATTACAAACTAACAAACAATATTATGTAAACGATGTATGTATATTTAAATATTTCCAACACATGTACTTAATCATATTTTAAATAAAGTGACTCTATAGTATTGTTACGTCTTTTTTATTTATAGTAGATTAAGTAAGAATCAAGTATACTTAAATATCAGTAGGATGTGGTATAAAAGAACACAAAAGATGGTTCCTACTTGAAAATATTAACTAATCAGCGGTCGTGAATCACCTTATATTAAGAAAATCGAGAATATCGACGATAACATCAGAACAAATGTGTGCGTAGTAGAACGATAGGATGGAGTTGATAGAGAGGGAGAGAGAGTAGAAGCACTTGAAATGCTAAAGAAAAGAAAAATAAAAACCAAAAATGGAAAAGCAACCGAAAAGCCTTTTGGATGTTTGGATATTTGGGTGGAGGGTGAACTAAGTTCACGAACACTTAAGCCTCAATGTGGGCTCGTTGTGCTACCTCTAGTTACCTCTAGTCACAAAGCATTTGTTCAAACAATATAATGATTCAGAGAAGAAAAGACACAACAACTGCAGTCCTTGTCCTAGAATAACTTCTAACATCACTATAAGAATGGTTGGTGCTATATCAAACAGATTTTACCCTTAATAAACAAAATATACCCTCAATAACGTAGCTTCAGTGGATAACGACCACGAAAGCTACAGGGACTCTATAGTTAGTCACAGTCTATATGATTGTTGGCAGCCATGAGCTTTCCAACGTCAAAATATGCTTGTTTGAAAAACCATGGTGATGTCACAAAAATAATTGTTATTTATTTGTTACGGACAAGGTCTAGGTACAGTGGCTATATACAAGACAGTGTGGCCATAGGGATGTCTTCGCCGCTATTGGTCGACGCGAATATCCGCCATTAACAGGCAAAATATTTAGTTACTTTTAAGTTGTTCTTAAAGAGGTTGGTAGAACCTGTTCATTTGGTTATTAAAGAAAATAAAACCTTTCAAATCTGACAATTGTAAATTGTCAGTGTCAAATAATTCATTAGCGTAACAAGCGGGTCAACTTTTATCATCTATTGCCCTGAAAAACTAATATTCTGCATAGTATTTAAATGTGACAATTTATAATTATGCTATTGTTGTAATAGCACAAGATGCGTTCGACTTGGAATATATGATAAAGAGATTACATCGGTGCTACGATAAATGGGGCCTTAGCATAAGTTTAGAGGAAACGGAGTATTTAGTAGTCAACTCGAAAGCACAATATGAAGTCTTAATAAATGAAGATGTCGCAGTAAGACAAGTAGAAAGGTTTGAATACCTCGGTGCTGCAATACAATCGATGGAAAAGGTTTGGGAACAGAAGAGATCAGAACTCGAATAGTACAAAGTACCTACTTAAAATCAATTTGATGGGACAATACTATCTCTAACAAAAACAAAAAAAGAATAGGTAAAGTAATGGTAGAGTCGGTACTATGTTATGGCAGTGAGGTATGGACTGTAACAGCGGAAATGAAACGAAGACTAAACACAGTTCAAATGGACGAAAAAGCGCAAAGGTATCGAGACGAGATAGAGTGACGAACGAGGAAATAAGACGCAGAATGGAGGCACCAGAATCAGTTGTGGACAGAATTGGAGAATGGAGGAGACGACGTGGCTTATGAAGATCTTTAAATGGTCGCCGCCGGTTAAGAAAAAAAGAGGTAGACCACGCAAACCGTGGAATGAGGGAATTCGGAGAGCCATGGAGGAACCTGCAAGAAGACCAAGCACAGAACAGGGAGGTTTGGAGACAGGAAACAGGAAGACGGCATTTAGCTGTATTGTAAACTAGCATAACTGAAACCGGTTGTAAACTTCATGTAACACCTTAAAGCACTACGAACGAACGCCAATGAGAAATGTCAATGTCCAAAAATAACACTGCACGTGTAACTAACATCAACTAGTTAAAATAACTAGCGCCAAAATAATGACCACTCAAAAACGTTCGATTATTTCGAAAGGTACTGTATATCTCTACGCTCAAATTTGCCTGTTAATGGCGGCCAACAATCGTATGGCCACACTGTCTTGTATATAGTCACTGTAGGTCTAGGCATGCGAAGTACCAGGTACCTTAGACACCGACTGCTTTGGTCATATGGTAAAAGTCCTACTTAGATTTTTTCCAACCCTAGCAAGGGATCTTTTACATGCTACACATCGTAGTAGCATGGGACCCAGGCTTTACACCACTTTCGAATGATTACATTCTGTAGATGTCTTCATCTACATTTTTTTTAAACTACCTGGACCGAGAATCGAACTCGCGACCCTACGATCAGTAGCCAGAATGCTTACCGCTGAGCTACCAGCCCCGGCTAAAAAGAATTGTAAATATGTACATTTTTCTAACGGTGTAAGCGAAATTTGGTAACCAAAAATTGTTCAAGTCTTTTGACAATTTATCTGCTGAAGTTAATTAACGCCGTTGAAAATGACTGATCTTCCGAATACAGTTGAAAACATGACTATCATATGGCCATACTGTATAAATTGTTACTTGCGCCGTCTTCTACAAGTTATAAGATGTCAATCTCTTATTTTAACATAGCAACTCTTCGTAACTAAATATTGTGCTAAATATAACAATAACTTCGAAAATTAATGGCGGATTTGTGTTCACCCAGTAGAAACGACGGATTATAAAGTCACTGTACGAAAGCGTCCTAACTTGAAAAATCAAGTAGTTCGAAAAAATGATGTTTCAATGGTTGCATAAAATTTGACGTTAGATGACGGGTGCTTAAGAGGGGCTATTTGTATAACCAAATTTTTCAGTAATGCTTTTTGAACGAACCAAATTTTAGTTCACACGAAGTGTATTAATCAACTGACTTTCAAATTTAAGCCGAAGTAAATGTTCGTTGAATAACTAAATTGAAGAATTTTGGTACCACTTAAATCGATAGCGACACAATGTCTCACGAATCTTACACAAAATGGTGGATAACTTCCAAGAAGCAGCTGGAGGACCTGCAAATCCGGGACAAGCTCCTACAGGAAAATGCGAAGATGACGAACAACAGAAATGTAGCAAATCACCTCCTTGGTGGCCTTTATGCTCGTTACTCCATGATAGTGCAAGATTTGTCTGCTTGTTTGGATCAATACTGCTTGGTAGAAATGTAATAGAAGTATACAGAATGGTTGATGACCGCACTTTTTAGATTCAAAAACGTTTTACTATGAGAAAGTTAGTGGATGCGGCCGTGATCCGCTTAAACGAGTTTAGGCAGGATCTCACTAAAGTCAACATGTCGGAGTATCATTACATAGATGGCAATCTTGTAGAACTCAGGCTTATTCCTCACCAAATTGAGATCTTGGATCCTGCCCTCATATTTGATAGGAACATCGATATTGAAGACTTGTGGACAAGAATTAAGGTACACACTAAATGTATAATAGTTAAAACCCGATGCACCCCAATCTCTTATCAATATTTAGAATGGCGAAACAATCTATGAACCACCTCCCGAACCAGAACGATTATCTGCAGAAACTCAAGCCCAGAAACAGGCACCACCGATGAATCAAAACCTCCCGAAGAAGCACCTCCTGGGGAAGCAGCAGCCGAAGGGCAGCCCCCTACCGAAGCGCCAGCCGAAGCTCCAGCCGAAGCCCCTGCAGAAGAAAAACCAAAGAAAAAAACGAGAAGGTAACTATTACGACTAGTTCGTAATATTCACTTGTAACGTTTGTCTTCCTGATATAGGGCCACGGTTCCGAAGTTCAATCCCCCCGTTAAAGTTTTAACAGAGGAAGAAATAAAGGAAATCCAGCGAAAAGCTCTAATAACACAGACCGTGTCTATGATACAAAATCATGAGCGAGGTAGACAAAATCGACTTTATTACTGCGACTTAGATGTTAGACGTAAGTTGAGAATCAAAGTGAAAGAGGGAAAATTGGCCGCCGCCTCCCCTCTAGAAGTCCAAGAAAAGGCGGCTCTTGAAATTCAACGAACGTGGAGAGGCTATTCTGCAAGAGACAATTTGAAACGACGAGAAATCTCTAGAAGATATCTTATTGGTAAATATATTGATTATTTTTTAATTGCTAGTGCTCTTAAGAAACTTTTATAGGAATGATTGAACACAGTTGGAAATCAAAAGTAGAGCAAGAAAAATATCAACAGACCATAGTACATCGGCGAGGGATACGTGAGCAACATCTAAGAGACTACATCAAGGCGAACTTGGACGAGAAAGAACGAGTTCTTCGCGTGATCGGGCCGGGTCTGATGGAGGACATAGGGGACGAAATTCGCGAGTGGTTCCATAGATGGTACAGCGAAATCAAGTTGTTTGATAAATATCCACCAGAAGAGCAAGGAGGCAGCATCTTGATAGTGCGAGGGGAGACAATGACGCCTCAAGAATATTTAGACTTGGTGGAAAAGTTGCGGAGAGAAAAGGAAAAGGCGAAAGGAAAGGGTGGTAAAGATGACAAGGCGAAAAAGAAAGCCGAGCAGAAGAAAAAGGAAGCTGAACTGAAGAAAAAGGAAAAAGAAAGGGCTAAGAAGGAAGCCGAAGCTCAGAGAAAGAAGGAATTGAAAGGCGAATTTGATTATACACTTGGGCCTTCTATCGCCAATGAGAAATTTGAAGAAGGCTTTAAAGAATATCTAGAACTATGGAATGAACGACCGGATTCGGAAAATCCAGAACAGACATATTATATGGACATGATAAATGAACAAAAATGTTATGAAATGCAATTAGAACTGCGACCAAAAGTAGATGAACTTATGAGGTAATAATCATCAGAAAAATGTTATTTCAAGTAGAAGATAAAAACAGGTTGGGTTGATTACATTTTGTATTTAACAATTATTTCAGATTGGAATTAGATTTGTTAAATGAAGCTCTAGAAAACGACAAATGGAAAGGAAAGAAAGGAAAGAAGAAAAAGGGAAAAAATAAGGGTAAAAAAGGAAAGAAAGGCAAAGGCAAAGGTAAAAAGAACAAGGATCCAACGGCGCACCGATCGATTGAAGACCTTTTCCAAGAGCTAGTTGATAATGGCATAATACATTCTTATCCAGAAGTTCACTTGAGCGAGTATAAAGGCGATTTCAGTTACGCTAATTGGGAAATGAGAAAATTGGAATTTGATCCTCCCGCAACTCTGGGAGATGTACGGACAGCTGTCATGATGAACTGCATTTTACCTCTGGGCGTCGAGTCCATGGTTAAACCAAAATCTGTTTTGATTGCCGGCCATCGACAAAGCGGAAAACATCTTCTAGCAAATGCTGTATTCTATGAAACGCAATGTGTGCTTTTCGATTTATCTCCACCAATACTAGCAGGAAAATATCCAGGGAAGAAGGTAGTAGATCTGGTGTGTGAATTTAAAATATACGTTTGGTTATCTCTGTAGGGAATGAAAATGTTGCTTCATCTGATTAATAAAATGTCACGTATACTGCAACCATCTATTATATTCATAGATGGGGGAGAAAAGCCATTTTACAAGAAGGTTCCAAATAATGAGAAAAAATTTGAACCGAAGAAAATGGGCGGTCAGCTTTTTAAAGGAATTGTGAAACCCATTACTCCTGACGATAAAGTTCTGGTGCTTGCCATATCTGGTCAACCTTTTGCTGGAAAAGCAGCAGGACTAAAAAAAGCCTTCGAACGGGTAATTTATAAACGAACCATTTCCAAACTTACTATACATTTTTAAATTTATAGATGATACTAATACCTCGAACAGATTATGGCAGTATTTATATGTACTGGAGGGAGCTGCTAATGCCTTTTCATGGAATTGATAGGAATTTCAACGTTTCTGAGCTTGCCAAACTGACAGTTAATTATCCTTTACCAACGCTTAAAGAAGCCGCAGAAAAGATCTTGGTACCGGCAAGGATAGTTCAACTAAAATATAAACCTCTGGACGCACATGAAATTCTAGAGGCTTTACTAGATTTGCCAGAACCAGTTGAGGAGAAAGAATGGAAGAAGTTTGCAAATTGGTTCAAAAACACACCCCTTGGGAAGAAGAGGAGACAGTTTATGGCGATAGCCGAAGTAAAACGCGCAGCTGAAGCTAAGGCTGCTAGTAAGAAGAAATAATGTTAGTGTCTTTATATGTTGTTAATTAGTTAGATGTTTTCAATCAATTTCTGTAAAATATAAGGTTGACATGTAGGCATTGTTGAAAATTCCAAATACGCCGTAAGGAAATCACGGGGAAATGAAGCAGGTCGCTTCGATAAGTAGGATCGAACTAATGCAATACATCAAGGGCTAGATCCAAACTTTGAACTGACGGGGAACAACAAGGGAGCTTAGTCCCGGATTGTTATTGGGGCCTAGGGATATTTACAGACCGAACTGCAGCCGCCGATTCGCATCACATGTGCCGTGACAACACTGCAGTGCACTCAATTCTGATTGATTTTCTCTGTTATACCTCCACGGTCTTGCAAGAATATTCGGCGGGTGATCGTCGGGATAAATCTAGCGTCTGATTTTTGCACGCGAGATTGCACAGTTTTGTGGTTTAAATCTGTACATAAAAAAAGAGGATGTGGTAGTGAGCACTAAGGTCTTACATATCTTATAGTATAATGTTCTTATAAATTTTCAATTATATTATGTGATTATAGAATTCAAGAATATTTTTTCACTACTGACTACTCGGTTAAATTAAATAGTTTTAGAAGGAAAATACGCCCATTTCAATTGCAAATTACTGTTTTTCATGAAAAGTTCAGTGTCTACTAGATTTTTTTAATTCCTTTATTATCTAGCTTAGGTGTTCCATTTATAAAATTCAACGTAATAACTGTAATCCTAGCTTAACAGACATCCACAATCCATCACAATGAAATTTGTAAAATGTTATCAAGACTTATAATATTGGGAGTAGATCAAAAGTTATCTAAATTAGTAATAATTTTGCGTCAGTAAGATTAAAAATTGCACTTAACCACTTTTGAAAGTGAAAAGTATTATTACACATTTGAAAATTGCCAAAGTTAACTCTGTGGGATGTTCACAATTTAATAAAATCGAATTATGTCACATGGTTACTTCAAATTGAAATTTTCCGCTTTAATGAAAACAAATAGCTATTTAAGTAACAAGGAAAATAACTTATGTTGAAATTTTTTTTGCATAGTGATCATGAAAGTCGTCTTTTCTTAGCGAAAAATTGTATTGAAAGTAACACTTTTTAACGCAAAATCGTGAAAAGAAGTACTCTTTTTTAAATTATTTTATTAAAATATAATTTTGACCTCTGTAAATTCCGAAGTCATTTTCGGCTAAATTTCGCGTTACAAGAGATCGCTATGCAAAAAAAAACTACGTGTACAACACGTTTTGAAAGTCCCTTCTTTCATTCATTTGCTTGATAAATTTGGGCTTCGCGCTCGTTAATCAAACTGAAAATTCATGAAAAAAGTATGACTTTCAAAACTAGTTGTACAAATTACTAGTATTCAGCGTGTAAAATATTGCCATTTGTACTCTGTCAAAATGACATTTGCTAAATGTTCAAGATCATAAAAATTGGAGGCAATTCAATTGCAATATTTGCATTAAGAGGACTGAATATAACTACTTCACACTTCAGCATTTTTTCAAAGGAAAAAATAGTACCACATTTGAGAACTATTAGGATTCAATTTAGAAAATGTTCAGAATTAGAGGAAGGCAACCAGTTATTTAAGACTTTAAATTTTCCTGCGTTAATAGAATTAAAAACATCATATTTCATACTGAAACATTTTTTCAATGTGCAAAATATTAAACATTTGCAATCTGTCGAACTAAATTATTTGAAATGTTTGAGGCTTAACAAATTGGAAGATATTAAATAAGTAATTTTTTAAGTTACTTCTCACTTGCACATTTTTTCTAAAAGAAAAATACTAGTATACAACTTAAAACTGTCAGAATTTAACGTAAGTATAAGATGTTCAAAACATAATCAAATCGGAGTGTTCAAATGATGTTTAAAATTTTAAATTTGCCTGTGTCACTCGTACTAGCTTCCATGTATTTCATTTCTTCAATTATTACACAATTACTGAAAACGGAAACAGCTTAAATATGGTAACTTTGCATTTGAAGGTGTTTTCTCATATTTTCTAATCTAAATGCATTCGGAATCTATAACTTCAATTGTAAATCTTGTTAAACACAACAAAGTAATTTTACACAGCTAAATTGGGGAAACTTGCATGACCAACCGTTATGCGAAAGATAACATATTAGATGTAACCACAATGATCTACTGTGAATATGAATCATTTTCAAAAGCTACGAAATATAGATTGACAATGTGTTGACTAAGGAGCTTCAGCTAGAGGTTTACGTTGTTATTAGAACCTAGGTATAGAAGTCATTGGTCATTGCAAAAGAATAAATTAACACAAGAATTCCATTAAAATTAAAGCTTTATTGCCAAATAAATCTTGTACCGCCTTGTCGGATCACGCAGTGGAAAATTTTTATAATTTTGATTTTAATTCTCCAAATATATTACAAAGAGAAAATAATTTACAAAAACGTCTCATCTATGAAATGATTGAAATTAAAAAAAAACCCTAACACTATAAATTATAGAACTGATATTGAAAAATTAAATATAATTTATCACAATTTACTATAAAATATAAACTTTTTCTATTCAATTTAGGCCATCCCAACTTTAGCATTTAATTTAATCTCCACCTTTGTCATTAATTTGAATAGTTTTTAGAAAAAATCATTTTTATAATTACTGCCACTTTGATCTAATGCAAACTAAATATGTCATGCGCATAACTCTTCCCTGTTTGTTTCGTAGTTCAGCAAATTAAAATAGACACGCTAAATGTCGCTCTTACCAAAAATTTATTTTTTGCACTTCCAAAACTAAAGTTGATACTTTACTTTAGTCCCCGTAAACAGGGACTAAAGTAGCTCATTTAATCCCTAGGGACTAAAGTAAAAATGATACCGTAACTCTGGTAAATTTATGTACACACGAGGTTAGTAGGTTAGGTTTTGTTTGTCATTTGATACACACTGACACAAAACTTAACCTGCAAATCTCGAATTTGACATATACTGACAATACACTTCAGTACTGCCAACTGATTCAGGCTATCCAGGACCTGCTGCAATTCAGTTTTTAATAAATTGTAATTGTCAGTTTCCAAACTGACAGATTCTAAATTTTGGAAAGGTTTGATGATAATGTTCCCAAAAGTGCAAAAAAGAGCGTATATACTTCGGGACTAAAGTGCCTAAATCCCTTGAGTGGTTGTTGTCCTCGGGCTTCGCCATCGAGGCAACAAACTCCACTCGCGGGATTAAATAGTGCACTTTAGTTCCTCATGATATACTAATATATCGAGAGATCCAAAAAAACCTGTTCCTCAGCGGGCTGTGGAAATTCAACGTACGAATAATATGTTGGTGACACTGTACGTCAATGTCAAATTCGACGTTATCAGGTTAGGTTTTCCGTCAGTTATGACACAAAATGACGCAAATCCGAACCTGTTAACCTCGAATTTGACATTGACGTACAGTGTCACCAACATATTATTCGTACGTTGAATTTCCACAGCCCGCTGAGGAACAGTTTTTTTTTGGATCTCTCGATACTATTGTATACAATTTTTAATTACAATAAAAAACGATTCGGATGGCATTCGAGGGACACGCATGTCACACTACACCATTGTTGTAGCACTGTCGAGCTGTGTCAAATTCGAGATTTGCAGATTAAGTATTGTGTCAGTTGTTGTCAAATAACAAAAACGCCCTAACCTATTAACTTCGAATTTGACATAGACTGCCAATACATTCAGTACTGTCAAACGTATAACCCGAATCACAGGCGACTCTATTTATTTATTTGGTCTCTTGGTACTCTTCAATACAAAATATATGTTTTCCTGGATATTTATTGATTAATTAAATTATAAGAATTAAAAAAATTGTAATTAATACGACATAATAGTATTTTATTTAACAAGCATATAATGTAAGCTATATTACACGAGGATTAAGTTTACACACGAGCCGAAGGCGAGTGTTGCAATCATTCCAGTGTAATACAGCCATTACATGCGTGTCAAATACAATATTTTTCGGATTTTGTATAGTAGGTAATGTGCTATTTTACTAAATTCAAAATCGCTTAATAAAGTGGCACTTTGGTGCATATAAATGTCACTTTACTCTATGGTAATGTCACTGTCAAATTCGAGGTTAGCAGGTTAGGTTTTGCGTCAGTCTGTGTCAAAACTGATGGAAAAAATAACCTGCTAACCTCGAATTTGACATAGACTTACAGTGCCACCAACATATTATTCATACGTTTGAATTTCCACAGCCTCCTTTTTTATGGACATGTGGTACCTGTAATGCTTTTATAACGGGTGTTCATAAACAGTCGTCATCCCAGTAGGTTTTGACTTCAGAAACGTATGTCTATTAAAATTGAGAAAAAATGCTCTATGACAGTACTCAATGACGTTTCATTGTGTTGCACGAATTAATCAAAGACATAACATTTTGTTTTTCAAAGCAACTGGAATACGACTGTTTATGAACACCCGTTATAAATGTTTGTTGATAAATACTAATACAAAATGCGAAAAAATAGTAGGTATACACACTTCGTAAGAAAAGTAGTTTTACTAAACTTATATATTTTTTTAAGTTAGTCGCTCGCTTCGATCGCTCATACTCAATCTAGCTATATTCGTTTAGTAAAACTTTATTTTTTTAAACTTGTGTAATATACTATTATCTACAACTTGTATATATGTAGTTGGTGACACTGTAAGTCTATGTCAAATTCGAGGTTAGCAGGTTATGTTTTGCGTCAGTCTGTGTCAAAACTGACGCAAAACCTAACCTGATAACCTTGACGTTAATGTCATTTATTGACAATGTAGCACACTAATTAAAAAAAATACCCTGTGGAATATGAATTTTAATATTCCACTAGTGTAATATGAGCCGCCTTTTGTATTTAGATAATGAAGATATAATGCAATTATAATTTAACAGTTGTAGATAAAGTTATTATTATCCACTCTTGAATCATTAACGTCTCGATTTTGTGTCGACGTTAAACGATTCACTCGTGGATAAAATGTAACTTTATCGTGTTGTATAATAAATACAATTTAGTATTAAATATGTATAAATGCGACTCAGATCCATTTCCATACTACGCATTGTCATTTTCGTTTGTTTTATAGTGAATCTTATATTTTCTTCTACAAGTTTATTATGTTTTTTTTTGTTATTATGGGGAACTTGCATCAATTATGAACTGAACTAAATTTTGCCACTACAAGGAAAAATATGAACACAAGGCCCACTCCATGTACTACAAATGTTGAACAATAGCAAACGAGTTTCACGGTTTTAGTTCTAGTTACCTCCAACTAGAAAATCTGTGGGTTGTGTGGTCTTTGTATCGGATACACGTAGTGTCGGTGTGCAGGGAATATTCAAACTACACGCCGCCCGAGGCGCCTAGCTAAACCCTACATTAACCCTTTATCCAGACATTTATCAATTCCACCCCTCGCGCGGCTTCATCCCTAAACGGCCTTTAAGCGGGTTCCGAGCCACACTGCGTCAGGTACGCGGATTTGCATAAAGACAACCCTGTGCTTAACTGAGACATAGGGAGAAATCGAGCGATCGGAGTCGTGAGCCATGGGCGTTCCCCGTGGGTCCGCCTCGCGCCCGGCCCCCCCGAGCACGCAGATATCAACGCACCCTGTGATTAGGTTAATAAATAGACACTTAGCTGGACCGGCGCCGACTGTCCTGACCGCCTAATCACAGGTCAAACGCTCGAAATTATACACACTTCGCTGACCTAGCGCCAAAGCGAGGGTGGCCAGGCAAACTTAACCTTTGCTTTCGACAGCTCTGCACCGCGAGTGGCCTCGTCTCTGTCCTGCGCGCTCGCCGGGCCGCGCGGCCGCTGAAACGCCAAAACGATCGCTTGGCCCTACGAGCCGCTAACGTGTTATTATTAGGCCGAGTTATGAGTGTGTGCTTAAGATTTCCCAGTTTAGTGGGAGGTTGACGCTGTCCGGAAAATAAATAATTCTAAACGGTTTATTAGGGACGAGACGCTGTGATTACGGATTCGGAGAAATATTGCGGTTTTGTTCTGTGTTTAAAAGGACGTTACGTTGATTTATCGTCTGGAATATCTAGCGCAAGAGGATATCTGTAGGCCAACGAATGCATTTAACTGTGCACTCGTGCTCAAGAACTCAAGAATTTCAGAAATGCCTTCCATAAGTGTTGGCTAGTCGTTACTGAACTCTTGGCAACTGTAGATACCGAAGATTTTAGCACCATCGTTTTTGTCTCCAATAAAATATATTGGATAGCACTTATGTGATAGCAACAAAAGCGTATAGTTTAGATACTAATATTGTAAATATACTAAAGGTAAAGTGAGTAATTTGCACACAATTTATTGTAGCATACAAAGTATTCATCTTTAATGAAAATATGCCTAACCTATCCTTGTTTTACCCAACTGTATATTATTTCTTTCTCTTTATCGCAACCTTCCGCTTTACAACGTAGAAGCCACTATACTTATCCAAATACGTATACCAACGTAATCTAACCCAAACTAACTTGTCTTATTTTGGTCGCTTAATTATTATTAACACATTACTATCTCAATTTTAAATGTCTGCTGTCTGCACATAAACATCATGATAAAAAATAATGATAAAATAAAAATTAGTGGTCTCATATTTTAAGTATTAAAAGAAATTAAAATATTCCAATTTTGTTTTTGTATTCCAACTTTCATAGAAAGAATTGTACTTATCAACATCATATCTATATATTTTACCCCAAAGATTACATCAAAATATATCAATAGATCAAAATTTAAAACTAAAACAACTTTACAACTATCTACATAGTTACAAGCATACATTTATATGTCACCGTCATCATGATCTCACATTTTATGTACTTAGGTATGAAAAGAAATTAAAATAATCCAATTTTCTTTTTGTATTCCAACTTTCATAAACAGAATTGTACTTTTCAACGTCATATTGATATATTTTACCCAGAGATCACATCAAAATATATCAATAGATCAACATTTAAAACTAACAACTATACAACTATCTATACATATAGTCTGTTTTTTTGCTTTATGATTCAGAGCAGGCTTTGCATTTGCATTTTTGTAACAGTGTAGGTAGTTAGTGACAAAGGAAAAAACACTAGTTATGTCAAAAACCATTAGAACTGTCAATGTGTTAACTTATAAGCACTTAAGTACGTTTATTTAAGCGTGATTGATATCTAACTGTACAGAAACGCCATAATATTTCTAGTGTAAAAATAAATATATTATTAATAATTTGCTGATGATTTTTGTTTGTAGAACTGTGTTGTACAAGTTATTATTTATGCTACACATATAACAGGCATTTCAAAATAAAGAGATAATACAAAATACTCTGGTAGAACCATTTTCAGAGATATCATTTACCAGAATTTAGATGGATACACTTCAGGATAATCATCCAGAATCTGATTCAGAAGAGGAATACAACTCGTCTTCCGATTCTTTATCAGATTCTTCCAACCTAATAATAACAGGAGGTATATCATCCACACCAATTTAACAATGTGCTTTGCCCAGTCACTTTATATTAGTAGTTCACAGTGTTCAACATTTTTTTCCATATGTTTGCTGTACACAGTGATAGAGATTTAAGCCATAAATTAGCAATTATGTCTTTTGAGGGAGGCTGAGAATTTATGTCCTTATTATAATAGTTCTTACATAAACTCCTTGCCATTTCAATTCGATTGTATTGACAGTGGTATGGAGGAAATCTAAGAACTTCATGCCCATGTCGTTTTTTGTCAATTAAGTATTGCTTTTGGTCAATATGTAAAGTAAAATTAAACTTCCATAATCGTCGCTTTATTATTTTGTCATCAAATTGTACATCACTTTTAATTAACCATTCCTGTATTTGTAGTTTATTGAACGAGAAATTGGGTGGTTTATCGATAAGAATCGAATTATATGGTGCATTATCCATAATTACCACACATTTTCCATTCAATTTGGCCAAAGCAGGGATTAACTGTTTTTCAACATTGCCTAAAAAGGTCACCATTGATACACTTATGATAGCCCCTGTCATTATTGTCCGAGTCCAACAGTAAGTCACATCCTGGTAAAGTTTCATCCAAAAACATAAATATACATTTTTCACTATAATTTCGAAATTGTTAATATTTCCTTTAAAAGGCAATCCGCCGAAATGATATGACTCTTCTCACACAATTTTCTTCCATTCACAATTTTGTATTTATATCCCATATTTGTTAATGTGTAGTATAATTTTAAACGACTCCCAGTATAATTCAGTTCCTCCGAAGTTAGAAATTCCTTTTCTTTATTCATATTATCATTCGGTTATTGCTGGAGTTGTGATTTTGCTTCGTTTAGATTTCTGTGTTGCATTCGAAATCTAGCATTATAAGAAATTGTTAGAAATGTTATATCTGTCTAATTCTTAATACTTACATCAAAGATTTTACCAATTCTTCCAATGATGGCTGTTTTACTTAAGTTACCATTGATATCTTTTATATTAGTAGAACGGCGTTTTATAGCCTCTTTGGTTTTACTATTACCTAATGCTGCTTTTTCATGGCATTTTATTAAGCTTTACCGAAATGTCAACTTGACAATCCCGGCGACCTGGATTTTGACATTAGTTATATTTTGTAACTAAACTGTTGTACACTGCTAAAATAATATAAATGCAAAGCCTGCTCTGAATCATAAAGCAAAAAAATAGACTATAGTTACAAGCATACATATACGTAAACAGTACTTAGTTTGTACAACGAGAGTGGAAATGATGTCCATATCGCACGAGGATGATATGTATGGACACTCCACTCGAGTTGTACAGTGTATTTTTTCTACGACCTATCAATGGAAAAAATGGGAAAATAAAAGGAAATTTATTCAACAGTAATATCCCAAGTGCATTAAAATAGCACCTTTAATAATCATGTTAAAATTATGCTCAAGCGATTAAATTTTGACACAGATTTACCCGCGGTTAAATTTTGACGTTTGAATTTTTGTCATTATTAAACTGACAGAAACCATGGTGATTACCCATTATTATGGATATGAAGGAAATAATCAACAGTAATATCCCAAGTGCATTAAAATAGCCGATTAAATTTTGACGCTTTCTGTCAGAATGTTTTGTTAAGAAATTTGTCAAGTAAATTTGCCGCTCAACAAGAATCCCGAGTGCGCAGCACGAGGGATTTTGAAGCGGAAAATTTACGAGATATATTTCTTCAGAGCAAAACATTCTGACAGAAAATCGTCAAAATTTATTCAGGCTAGTTTACATGCACGCGGGATGTTCGGAGTGATTATTTCCTGAATAAATAGATAAAATTCAGTTGGTGAAGCACCTTTAATAATCATGTTAAAATTATGCACAAGCGATTAAATTTTGACATAAATTTAACCGCGGTTAAATTTTGACGTTGTGTCATTATTAAACTGACAGAAACAATGGTGATTACGCATTTTTATGGATATGAAGGAAATAATCAACGTTAATTAATAAGATACTAGCAGTTCAGTGAGAGAAATGTCTCATTTAATAAAACAAAAAAGACCGTTTTGCAAATAGAACGCGTATTAAATAAAAACTTGACCCAGACCTGGAAGGTGTCAAAGTGGTTGCCTAACCGATCTACGTTTTAAGGCGCAGAGGGTCGCAACTCCGTTTGGCCGCTGAAATATTTTTATTTAATACGCGTTCTATTTGAAAAACGGTCTTTTTTGTGATTTCTCGAAAACCGGAAGTGTCACGTAACTGAAATTCGGTTCCTGACCTGACATGACCATTCCAAACATATAACTTTCATAACTTTTTTCTCTATCTCTTACGGTTTGGCTGCTGAAACAGCGTCCCGGACAAACAAAACGGCATCCCAGACAGACAAAACTGCGTCCCAGACAGACACATCTATTAGATAAAGGATCTTACAACAAAATCACGTTTGCCACACACAATTTAGCATAACAAACATAAGAAAACAAACAATAAATGAATTTTGCCTAGGTAATCACGACTAACGTGGTTTGTAATTGGTGTATTTCATACCCGCCCGTGTGTGGATATGAAATCATATTCGTACAGTTAACTACAATTGCCTACTTGTCCATTCTCTGGATTGCGAAGAAAACAGAATATTTACATGCGGGAGTAGAAAAAAATATTTAAAAAACTAAACCTGATTTTAGAATTTTTTTATAGAGAACTTTTTGAGATTCTACGAAATTTTGTTATACCACAAAATAGCCAATTAATCAAGACTTGAAAAATATGTTATTTGTTCCTCACTTGTAAACATCAAGTCACTGTATTCACCTTGAAAATGTCTCCTAATTGGCTAGCCAACAGTAAAATTTTACACCCGTGCTCATAGATAAATGCAAAGCCAGAGTTGTCTTCCTTAGCATGTGTCATATTGTAGAATTTAGCTGCAGTTTGACATTATCAATAAATGGTAAATGTATAGTTATTTACAAGTGAGGAACAAATAAAATATTCAACAATACACGTCAGTAAAAACCCTTTTACCAAGCTAGTAATGTTAAATACTATAACTGTCTAACATTATTTCATGTTTTCAGTATAGTAACTGATGATAGTCACTGTACTCTAATCTAATTTCAAGTATGAGTCACTTTTCGTAGTAATCGTTAATAATATGAGATTGCCGAACTCTAGCCCCAGAGACCAAGTAGTTTTGGCTTGGCAAGCAATTTCCTAAGCAAGAGAGTAGAGGGTTATGCTGATCTCTAGCCTCAGAGACCAAGTAGATGTGGCTTGGAAAGCATAGCCTTGTTGATTGTTTTACTAATTAAAACCTAATATTAATATGTACACATTTTTTACAGAGTTAGAGCAAAGACCTATGAACAAACGCAGTTCGTTGGTAAGTTTTGTAAATAGGTTTTTTTAAATAGTGTTGTGAAATTATGTCCGTGAACTAGAGCGTTCCGACCAGAATGCTGAGTTACGAATGCAGTACATTCTCGACATGATGACCACATGAACTGCTTCTGCGAATTTTAACTAATGTTTACATGTTGGTAAAACTGGAAGGATCTAAAATATTCCCATATACTATTGGAAATTTGGGAATGTGTTATCATCAATAAATAAAACCGGCCTTAGGACAGATCTTCCAGACACGCCAGCATTTATTATCAATTTATTTTATTTACAGTCTACAGTCTTTAAGGTAACTTGAAACCACTCCAAGGTAACACTTTGAATTCCATACTATTCTAGTTTTCTCAATAATATTTCATGGTTAACCAACTCAATAATTAAAATCCTAACCAGCAAAACTGTAATTGCTAGAAACTTCCACGTTCCACGATAAGCGGAAAGTTGGTATTACGTGAGACAAATACCTAAGTAGCCCTCGATTAAGTCAGTCCATAATATTTTAATTTGAAATATTGTTTCTGCTCAATATCTAACTTGTGTAAATGTCGCAATTTTTACTGTTCTAGGTGACTGAATAGCCAAAAAAAAAAAATTAACTATCATAAAAATCAACATCGGGTTTTGTGGAGCAAGGGTAAGCATCCCGACTTCTCGCTCAAGTAACTAATAGTTGGAATCCGATCGAGTTCAATGAATTTTTCAACTTGAAATTATCTGAGAATGTACCGTTTGTATGCAAAAGCAGCGTACATACATCAAACAAGTAGAGACACTCATGCCAAATGTTGAAACCTGTCTAGAGTGCCTGGGACAGTAACTCGGGGGGTATTTTTAAGCTTGACTATCATATGGCAGTACAAAGTTCTACCGATCAGAGCCAGTAGATATAGAAGAGTACCGCCACGTCCGCCATGTTTGATCCTCCATCATATGCGTCACTTTGAGGTTTGTAACACAATTCCGTCAACGCGACATTTATGGGCAATCCGAAATTTTACTTAAAATTGGCAAGACTCTAAGTCTATGTCAAATTCGATGTTAGCTGGTTAGGTTTTGCGTCAGTTTTGATACAAACGTTTACCGTGGTTAAAGAAATCAGCTGTTTACTTTTAGTACATGGGCTAAAACTACAATTTCGAACTGGAAGTGAAGTTATTCTAGTTGCTTCTTGCGTTACAGATAAAGTGTTTTTCAAATAATTAAAGCATTGTGCAATGAATACAGTCAGATGTGGAGTATCAATAATTACATTTCGTAACTCACCTTGACAGTACTGGCGTGGTAAACAATCGCCCGCGCGGCGTGGGCTACTGTTTATTATGACATAAATTAAAAGTGTCGCAGATGCAAACCTTTGTTAAATCGATATTTATTTTATTTTTTATTTATGGATTAATAACAGTAAAATTAAGGTCGTAGATAAAATATTGTATGAAACGCGTGCTAAAAGTCGTTTATGCACGAGACGTTTCATAATTTTCATGTCTCGTGCATAAACGTCGACTTTTAGCACTTGTTGCATAAATAGCTATTATCTACGACAGTGTGTAAAATCGCCTTCTAGTTGGCAGTTTTAAGTTTGTAAAACAACAGTTTAATAACATGTTTTCATTAGTTTACGTCGTCAGTAGTAACGTGTTTAAAAGATTTCATTAGGCACGTTGTGAGTATAGCCAGGTGTTTTAAAATTTTTAAAACACGCAAAATTACGACCGGTTGCTGGAAATCCTAATTTACATTTTATTTTTTTTTTATATTTACCGTGTTTTCTAGATTCTATAGTAGATAAAATATTGTACGATACACATGCGTAAAGCATCTTTAGTCACTCGCTCACTCGCGTTTTAACTCTACCCCACTCGCGACTAAAGAGTAGCTTTAGGCACTTGTATCGTAAATTACTATTTAGGATTTATAATGTTGGATTATGTAAATATCAAATTGCAATTTACATAACTTTTAAAAAATCTAGTAAGAACTATTTGCAACAAAATGCATGATTTGTTTCAGCATATATACATCGGCAGTTATTAC
>OW679195.1:168322261-168559791 GCA_940337035.1 Agriotes lineatus
AGACTATATATATCTATGGATGCAATTAGAGTACCTGTATATATAGGCCGTTCAGTAAACACAAAAACATTTAAATTTTTTTGAAGTTGGCATATATGTAAAACTGTTGTGCTAGGGATTCTGTATTTTGTTTTGCAAAGGTTTCCACACCTGCATAAAGTTGACTTGGAATTTAAAAATGACAATTAATAAATCTCATTATTTCAGTGTCAAAGTACATAATTATTCTGGAAATTCTTGCCTGAAGTTTTATAAAATGTAATAACCATACCTATGAATAAATTCTACATCAATAGTATCCAACACAGTATTTGTTTAACATCCTTAAAAGTAGTTATGACAGATACTAATTAAATGTCACACTCTTAACCTATTTGTTTTAGTAACCTTTTGTAAGTACATTCCTAGACAAAAGATGCATTTTGGGAATACACTCATGAAATTTTAGAAATCAAAGGCCACTTTGTGTTTTTATGTTTAGTGAACAGACTATAGTAAGATGCAATCATAGATAAAATAATACATCGTATAGAACGCAAACTCGATATAAAAAAAAGTTAAGACGCCATCTGTTGGCTTGCGGACGGTGCGATTTCATAGCCTACTGATTGGTAGGTACTATTTATTTTTAATTTAAATTTAAAATTTTAATAATAATTCACAAATTAAAACTTCGACTTTAGTTTCGATTTTTATTTTTCAACTTTTTCTTGTACATTGCAAATGCATTTGCATACATTTTATTTTTAAAGCACATACTACGTGTATCTTTGCCACTTAAAATTAAATTCAATCCTTTAACAAAATTAAATATTGTTAAATATACTATTTTATCACGAATTTCATTTTCAAGGTGGTTTTTATGTGCGCATGTAAAAGCGAATTGGGCATGATACGGCAACAAAACACAAATTTTATTTTTAACATTCTCAACAGACGTGAGGTTACTTAAAACAATTTTAGAAATATTATAAATTTTGTTGATTGTTTTGATAAAATCTAATTTATATATATATATATAGTGGCTGGACACCCCAAGGGGGGTTATGCCGCTTTATAAGCTTTCTAGATCTTATTTTGGGATAGATCAGTTCCCATCTTGGTTTATTTTAAATCTTGCTGCATATCTCCTGCCATTTTTTCCTGTCTTTTGTGCATTCTTGCCACCTGTATACTCCAATACCTCGGAGGTCTTCAGTAACTTCTTGCCACCATGTATTTCTTGGTCGTCCCCTCCTTCTTACACCTTCTGGTTTCCAATCGAGTATGGTGTACATAATTGAACTGGTTCCGGCCCTCCAGACGTGTCCTAGCCATTTAGCCCTCTGTTGTTTGATCTTCTTGACTATATCTTCGCCTATTTCTTCATTTAATTCATGGTTCATCCGGCTCCTGTACTCATTTCCCTCCTTTACCGGGCCTAATATATATCTTAATATTTTTCTCTCCATTATTCTCAGGTCCTCTTCTTGTTTTTTTGTCATTGTCATTACCTCTGCAGCGTATAACATTACCGGTCTGATAATTGTCCTATATATTTTCAGTTTAGTGTTTTTCCTCAGCATCTTACTCTGTAGCATTTTCTTATTTGCGTAGAATGCTCTATTGGTTAATGCTATCTTCTCATTAATTTCCGTCCTCTTGTCTCCACTGTTATTTAGGGTGATTCCCAGATATTTGAACTTGTCCACCATTTCGAAATTGAAGTTTCCAATTTTTACTTTTGTTTGAGTGTGACAGTCCTCGAGCCTTTTATCAATTCTCATTATTTTGGTTTTGTTTTCATTTATTCTTAGTCCTATTGCCGATCCCTCAGTTACTATCTCCTTTAATATCTCTTCCATTATACTGCGGTTTCTTGTAATAATCACTAGGTCATCGGCATATGCAATTATTTGACTTCCTTTTATTTTTAGCGTTCGTTTGTCTATTTTCCGCAACACATATTCTAGGGCCAGATTAAAAAGTGTCGCTGAGAGAGCGTCGCCCTGCCTTACTCCTTTGTTTATCTGAAATTCTTCTGTATTTCCCACTTGTGTCCTTACTGTTGCTGTTGTTTTAACTAATGTAACCTTTATTAATCTTCTCAGTTTAGCAGATACTCCTAGTTCCTTCAATGCTTTCATTAATTTAGTTCTTCTAACGCTATCGAAGGCTTGTTCAAAGTCTATGAAGAGAGCTTCCAATTCCAGCTGGTATTCATGTGCTTTTTCAATAATTTGTTTGATAGTGTGTATTGCCTCGACTGTCGACTTCCCTGCCCTGAAACCGCACTGGTATTGTCCTATTATGCGATCAGATTGCGTTTTCAGTCTTTTCTGTATTAGTGAGGACAGGATTTTGTAAGCGTTATTTAGCAATGTTAATCCTCTGTCATTTTTACATAGTTGTTGATTTCCTTTTTTCTGTATGTTTATAATTTCTCCTGTTTCCCATTCCTTTGGCATTTTTTCCTCGGCCCATATTCTTGTGATCAAATGATGGAGTCTTTGCAAAAGTTCTTCACCTCCATATTTTAGTAGTTCCATGTTGATCCCATCTATTCCTGGCGCTTTCCCCTTATGGCTTTTGTTGATAACCTCTTGGATCTCTTCTTTTGTTGGTGCCTCCGATTCCGCACTTTCTACCTCTTCTTCAGAGTCTTCTTCTTCCTCTTCTAATACTCGTTCTTCGTCCTCATTTAGCAGTTCCTTATAATATTGTGCCCATATCGCTTTATATTGGCGCTCATCTTCCGCTATTTTTCCTTCTTTATCTCTTATACCAATCACTTTCCCTCTGTACACTTTATTCTGTGCGTTAATTTTTTTGTAGAACATTTTTGTGTTTATGCTTTTACTTTCCAATTCTATTTCCTTAATTTTGTTGTCCATCCAGTCCCTTTTTGTTTTTCTGTTAATCCTTTTAGATTCCTTCCTCCATTTTTTATATTCTTCTAGGTCGTTTTCGTTATCCGAGCTTATCCATTTTATTCTCGCTTCGTTTTTCTTTTGTAATACTTCTTTACAATGCTCGTCGAACCACTCTCTTTTTGGTATTCTTCCTTTTTGTCCTATGTGCTCTGCTGCTGCTGAGTTGATGCAGTCTGCCACTTGTCTCCATTCCATTTGTATATTATTTCCAGCTGTATTTACTTTGTTTAGTTCGTTGGTAACATATGTCGCGTATTTATGACGTACATTTGTATTATTTAGCCTTTCAGTGTCCCATCTGTTTCTTTTGCTCCTTTTTATTTTGGGTATCTTTATTTTCTGTTTTATTTTTGCTGTCACTAAAAAATGGTCAGAGTCTGCGCACGCCCCTCTGAAGGTTCTAACGTCTTTTACTGATGACAATTTTCTTTTTGTGACAAGTATATGATCTATTTGCGTATGTGTATTATTATCTGGCGACCTCCATGTTACTTTATGCCAGTACGGATGTTGAAATTTCGTGCTGCATATGCTCATGTTTGTTCTCATGGCTAGATTACACAATCTTATTCCGTTGTTGTTTGTTGTTTCATGGATTGTGTGCTCTCCGGCAACCGGTCGTACAAAATCCTCCCTACCTATTTGGGCGTTAAAGTCTCCCAGGATTATGATCGTGTCTTCTTTAGGTATTTTTTCAATTTCTCTCTCTATATTCTCGTACATCTCTTCTTTGTCCTGCGCCTCCGCTGTTTCTGTTGGGGCATATATGCATAGTATTGATATGTTAAGAGGTTTCGCTTTCACCCTTAAATATGCTATTCGGCCATTTATTGCCTTGAAATCCATTACATTATTCTTTAGCTTTTCCATAATCATAAACCCAACTCCGCCTTGTCCTTGTTTCTTATTCCCCGAATATAGCATCATGTACTTGTCTTTATTTATAATGCCCTGGTCCTTCCATCTAATTTCTTGTATAGCTGCTATGTCTACTTTATATTTTGTCAGCTCCGCTGCTATCTCACTCATTTTTCCGGGTGCCAGCATAGTTCTGACGTTCCACGTGCTTATTTTTATTACTTTGTGTTTGCCCCTTTTATCATTTTTGCTTCTACTGCCTCGCTTGTTTTTGATTTCACTAGCTTCTGGTATTTTTCCATTCTTATTTGGGTTTATTCTTACCTCTTCATGTAATTCTTTATATATCCCCTCATGTTTCAAAGTGTTTATAATTATTTCTATTGGCTTCGTGATTTTTATTTGTTTTAAGATTTCCCGTATTTTTTCGATTTTTCCATTTTCTTTGCGTTTCGTCGTCTTGTGATCTGTCCAGTTGCCGGCTCCTTCTATGAGTTTTTTGAATCATGCTTTTGTCGCCCAGTTCTTGTAATGTTCCTAAGCGTTTTGTTTAGCTCTCCATCTGTCTTTTGTGATTTCTCATTCATGGGTGCAAATAAAGTTTGTACGTAATTTTTCTTCTTTGGTAATTTATCCGTGGGGGATTTTGTCTCCTCATCATCCGTGGCTCTATTTCTTTTCTTATTTTCTTCTGTATCCTTTACGTATTTTATTTTATTTGCTATCTCGGCTTGTTCTACTTCATCATCTGTTTTTCGTTGCACTTCGTTATTTTCTAATTCTTCGGCCGCATATTCTTCGTTGTTTATTATCAATTTATTTTTCCAAATTCTTGCTCTATGCCCTTTTTCTTTGGCAGCTTTTAAATATTTTACTAGTATTTTCTTATCTTCTTGTTCCTTTTTCGTTAAATCATTGCTTATCCATACCATAGTTCCCTTTAGCTTTTTCGCCTCTTTAAGTATTTCAATTTTTTTGTTCCAGTTTGTTAATGCTACTAGGATAGGTCTGTTTTTTCCATCCTTGTACTCCCCTAATCGTGTTACCTTTTCTATTCCTGTTTCTATGTTTATGTTGACCTCCAGTTTATCCAGCAGCTGTTTAACTTTCTGCATCGTATCTTCTGGTGTTTCCTTTGTTACTTTCTCTTCCACACCGTACCATATTAGGTTTCTCTTTTTTATTTCCTTCTCCAGCGTGTATATTTTCCTTTCTTGATTATTCACCGTTACTTGGAGCTCGTTGATTTTAAGTTCTTGTTTTTCCATTATTCTTTCTCTTTTTTCTATTGCCTTACGTAGTTGCTTTATTTCTTCATTGTTTTTTTCACTGCCTCCTATACACGTTCTGATATCTTCACTCATCTCCATCAACTGGTTTTGAATAATTTGTAATACTGCACCTATTTCCGGTTGCCCCTCCATTATTTATTTGTTATTGCCGTTTATTTAGTTGTACACGTCTTACGTTTCTAATTTCCACTGTCGGTTTTAATGGCTTATCCCCAGCGTGCAAAATTACAAATCATGGATATATTTTATGTTGTTGATAAGCTTTTCTCTTATGTGAAATTTTGAAACTTTGGGATACCTGGTTCTTTGCGTTGGTAGCACTGCTTACATTTTAGTTCTTCAAGCTGTAACTCATTAATATTACTAAATTATTTTATAAATGATCGCAGCTACGCCCTCTCTGTTTCCCAGTGCCGAGCTCCGTGTCGTCGGTCCAGTTTTCTGCTCTCACCTACTCAGTTCGGTTTTGAGCCCGGACAGGCGCTGACTTTGCCCTGCTACCGAAAAACAGATGTCGCTTTTCTGTTGGGTTTGCAAGTTCGCTACGCAAGTAAAGTTCAAATTCTTATCTATTTCCTAACCTATTTGTTTACAATTTTTCTATATCGTGTTAATCCTATTATTTCCTTGTTTTCGGACTCACCCTTACTGGTGCATGTTCTGTGGTCCTTTTATTACTCTTCCTCACTGTTTTCTCACAGTAGATTTTACTTCTTAACATTAAAACTGTCTAAAATTGAGAGCTCTCAAAAGACCTTGTACACTGCACATGTGACCAGACCAAAAAACCAATCTAATTTACAATACACCAATTTTTTATTTTTTGAATTATATTCTTTTTCATTGATTAACATATGAAACTGTTCATTAGTGGATTGTGTACTAATAATTTTAGTTTTGCAATCTTCACAAGTTACATTTTTTAATGTTCGCGTGATCCAACCAGATATATATCCGATAATGTTTTGATGTAAGTCTTTTTCTAATTCAAATTCTGGTAGATTAGAAATATACTTGTTAACATTAAAAATTTCAACTGATGGTTCCGTAGTTTTACGCGTGTAAGTACTATTTTTTTCAATTAAATTCCTAATATTAAATAAATCCGGCATGTTCGTATTTTCGCAGTTTGTTCCAATTGATGTGGAACTACAGAAATCCCTAATTAACAACGACTTAAAACTATCGCGAAACTGAATCGTTGTTGGATTTATTGCTCGGCTTCGCTGATTTCTAATTTTGCCGAAATAATTTTCAATTACATCCTGATTGAATGCGCGAGGCAAAAAAAATTACATTTTTCACCTTCTATCAAAATCTGATAAAGCTCTAAAAATCCTTCTAACGTTTTTATTAAATTTTTCAAGGTTGGAGGAATTGTTTTTTTCTCAGATTCGTCAGTGAAGTACATACTTTCCAAAACTTGAATAGCTTCTTTCCAAAATGACTTATGTCCTGAATTTTTGAATACTCCACCGGAAATAGGTTTGCCTCAACGTGGACGTAATGTTCCCCCATTAACACTGTTCATTTTTTGAATCTTTTCTGGAATAACATGCAAATCTGTAATTTTGTGGAGGGCTCTTAGTTCACCACAAGCTTGATCACTAAAATATGTTTCCATAATGTGGGTCCATTTTGCTACGATAATTTCTTCTGTTGTTTCCCATACTAAATTTTTTGTGAGCAAATTATTTCGTATTCCTTTCATCATATGTGGTATATCGAATAGAGGTATAATTTCTTCGTTTGATATTATAATTTTTCTTTGAATTTTTTCACCTTTTTGTAAATATATTTTCTTAGATTCATTTAATAGACTGTTTATAGCTGCTTGGTTAGGTTGTCCCTGATCGCAAATTGTAACCAAAATTTTTAATCCGCAATTTTGAACTTCTTTCACCAATGATGTTATTAACTGGGCAATAATTGAAGATTTCGTGGAAGATGAAGAAAAACCAAAATAAATTGGTTGCTGCCACTTTTTGAAAAGTCCACGAAGGTAAAACACGAGAACGTGGTCTGCAATTTCAAAACTGTGTTCACAACCGATATCTTGAAAGCCATAAAATGTATCATTATTTTTGTCGTAATCTATGTGTGGCATTATCGACATCTCATCAAAAATAAGAGCACACATTTTGTCTCTATCAGCTAATTTTGAAGCAGCCTTTTTCAAGTTGTCAAATATTACTTTATTAGTCCCAGCATCTATGGGTACTTTATTTAGCATAGACATTATTGTCTGCCGAGATGGTAATGCAAAAAATTCTCTTAGCTTTGAGTAACACCTTCCTGATTGCTTATAAAACAACAATGCAAACATTTTTTCGTCTGTGGAGTACCTACGTCCTTTTGACTTGATATTCCTCCTTTTTAATTGTGACAAGCAAAAATTTATGGCATCTTGTCCTAATACTTTACTTTTTAACTTCATTTCAAACTTTTCGTACAGTTTTAAACGTTGTCTGTTAGAAGCAGCTTTAATTTTGTTTCTTCGTGCCGTACGATATAAATTTTTAAAAATAGGAGGTAGTTTTGCTAGTTTGATGGAGCCATGGTTTTTTGAAATGTTTGACTGATTGTTTGAAATTTAGGAATTCATATTTTGTAATTCATTTTCTGAAAATTATTAGTCCATTATTTAAGTACATCTAAACTAGCTTCGGAATAAAATTTACCATAGGGAATTTGTAGGGTAGGTGTAGATGTGGATGGATTACTTGAAATTTGAGAATCGAAATTACAATTTACAACGCAGGTAGACAGTGTATTTTCGTTGTTTAAGTGTGGCATATTCGTTAATTCGTTTTCTGAAAATTTTTAGGCTATTATTTAAGTACATTTAAATTAGTTTCATGATAACACTTACCACCGGGAATTTGTAGGGTAGGTACAGCCATGTTTTGAAGTTTCCTATTGGAATCAAAATCTCTCTGCGTAAAGTGTAGGCCGCAAACAGTATACCCATTGTATACTTTCATTGGATCCATTTCTATTAGGGATAAATTACCAATTTGTTTTAACCATTCCTTAAAACGCGCGGAATACTTTATAGGGTTCGGAAATCTGTGACGGGTGATACTGTTTTTCTTATATACAGTGTAACATTTATGTACACAACAAAGTTTCATTTTAAATATGAAAAATTAAGCAAATATTTGTGTGACAATATTTCTCGCGAAAAGTCAAATTCAACTTTTATATTTTATTTTATTTTAAAATGTACATTCTCGATTTAGCTTAAAAAAGACGCCCTCTATCGGCCTGTGGACGGTGCGATAACTAAGCAACGCCTATTCTAGGCTGACTTTGCATTCTATTTTTATCTATGGATGCAATCATAGATATATTAAACAAGATACAGCCATGCGCGGTAAACGTATGTTCGTGCTTAAAAAACATATCAAAGAATTCGGTACATATCTCCATTTCATTCTGCTACGCATTTAATGTATTTGTTATTTCTTTTTACTAGTTAGCCGTAAGTCGCACGAATTTCGAGTGCTTTGTTTTGAAGTGTCATTCAAATTTAAAATTACGCCAAACTCGTAATTTACGTAGTTTATTGAAATAATAAAGAGCTCAATTAATATTTATAATGAAAATGAGGACTTGTATTCTGTATTCTATTTCTTATAGTCCTTTTTATGAAGATTTATCCTTCCATCGGTGCGTAAACTCTTTTAAAATACCTAAATAATACCTACTTACTACCTGTACTTATTATTCTTTGGCACCTCAACCCTGACAGGTTATGGATGCCGTTAATTAGTTTCTAGATTGCTTTCTGTTTTGTTTCAAAACTGCGGGTGTGTCCTGGCCTTTCCTATTATTTTTCCAGGCTTTTCAACCTCAGGTTTTCCTTAAGTTGTACCATGGTTTTTAGGTCTTACAATATGCTGTCCTCTCATTGTAACTAATATCAAACATAATGCACAATCAAATAAACACGACTATTTATTTAATACCCACTGTTTTGGGCTAAAATGCAGAATCCGAGGCCAATTACAATCCTTCTACATATTTTCCTTATAATTTTGAACATGCAGATTTACCAGTCAAACTGCTGTTTTCGTGGTTTTGATTGCTATATTGAGACAACAAAGACTATTTCTGGCACCATGTAACACAAGTTAAATGTATTTTGTTCGAATTTCTCTCAATATCGCATCAAAGTACCATTGCTTGCATAGAAAAGTGGGACAGTAAAAAATTCTATTTTGAAAAATGTGTTGGTGGCACTGTAAGTCTATGTCAAATTCGATGTTAGCAGGTTAGGGTTTGCGTCAGTTTTGACACAAACTGACGCAAAACCTAACCTGGTAACCTCGAATTTGACATAGACTTACAGTGCCACCAACACATTTTTCTATGCAAGCAATGGTACCTCTCTAAAGGATAGCGCTATACGTAATTCAAGCACTGAGAGTGACAGCAATAGAAGGTACGTCATTTTGAACTATGTCGCCGCATGGCTGTATCTTGTTTAATATATCTATGGATGCAATCATAGATATATAAGTACAAGATACGGCGTGCCGTTGATATAGTGTAACAAGACGTACCATCTATTTCTGTCACTCTCAATGCGTGAATTACGTATAGCGCTATCCTTTAGAGAGGTACTTGGACTCGCCATTGAGAGAAATTCTGATAAAATACATTTAACTCGTGTTTACATGGTGCCAGAAATAGTCTTTTTGGTCTCAAGATGCTACAAAATGTAGAAAATAAGTAATCGTATAAATAAACACAAATTAGAAAACATAACCTCAACAGGTAACACTTGATAACCTCACTCGATGAGGTGTGGGGGTGTGCAAGATATTCACTCGCTAACGCCTTTGAGTTTTACGGTTGATAATAATAGCCAAAGAGGATATATCCTCTTTGATAATAGCAATCAAAACCATTGCTAAAGTTCAATTTTCGAAGAATAAACTGTGAAATTGTATGACACTTCTGACGTTTTCATTTCAAAACTTCAAAATTAAGCGTACGAAACATTGTATGAAATACGTCTAAAGGGAGAGAGAAATAAAGTGATATAGGTTAGAATGAAATGGGGGAAGGTACCGAACTCCGTGATATGTTATTTTAAGATTCGACGTATGTTTACATGTAGTGAACGTATCCTGTACTAATATATCCATGGATGCAATCAAGTAGTGGCGCCATCTGTTAGTACTATGGGAAAGTACCCCCCAGGAGCCGTTCAAGGTCATCCAAATCGGAATTTTGACATCAAAGGAACCGATGGTGAGTGTCCCTACTTGTTTGATTTATGTACGCTAGTAAAATGCTATGCCAATTAGCAGACGAATTTAACTTGAAAATAAGCAGCACTTTCTTTCAACATAAAAGGACACACAAAGGAACCTGGATCATACCAGGAACACAAAACATGAACCAAATTGACCACGTATCAAAGCATTGGGCATCCAACATACAGGATATCAGAAGCTACCGTGAAGCTAACTGTGACTTTGATCATCTCCTGGTTAAAGGTAGACTACATCAACGAATCTCAACCGTAAAGAAAGCCAAGGGAACTAAAACGAAGAAATGGGATACCGAAAAGCTTCAAGCCCAAACGACACTAAAATAATTCCAAAGAAAGATTACGCTTCGCTTAACAGAGAAACAACTAACAAACAACTTAGAAGAAGAGTGGAATAATATAAAATCAACTTTGATAAATGTAGCAAATGAAACCCTCCCAATAAGTAAAAAGAGACATGAGGAATGGTTCGACAAGGAGTGCCAAGAAAAAGTACAAGAAAAGAATACTCTACGAATAAAATATTTAAATAACCCGACGGAAGTGTCTAAGGTAGCCTATGAACTGAAAAGGGAAGAATCGAATAAGCTCTGTAGAAGCAAAAAAAAACAAGTCCTGAAAACAAAAATTCAAAAACTAAAGGAAGCAGGAAAGAATAATAACAGTAAGAAATTCTACAAAATTACAAGAGGACTAACAGGAGAATTCAGATGCAGAGTTAATGTATGCAAGTATAAGAAAGGAGGAAATGTTACTGAGATGAAGGAAATCCTAGATAGGTGGCAAGAGCACTTTGAAGAACTAGCAACGCCTCAAAATATTGAAAAGGTAGAAAGTGCAAACAGCAGAAATATAATTGGAGCCACCTACATTTACAGAAACAATGAAAATCATACAAAATTTGAAAAACTCTAAAGCCCCAGGAAGTGATGCCATAACAGCAGAGTTGATAAAGAGCGGCGGAACGTTTCTATGGGAGAGAATACTAATACTGAAGGTATCTGAAGACGAATAAATGCCGAATGATTGGAGGATGGGCGTAATTTACCCCATACATAAAAAGGGGGGCAAAGCAGTTTGCAGTAACTACCGCGGCGGCATCACGCTGCTAAATATAACTTACAAAATACTCTCAAGTTTAATTAACAGCAAATTAACTCAATACTCTGAATTAATTTTAAGTGAGCAACAATACGGTTTCCAACCAAACAGAGGAACAACAGATAATATACATATCATGCGACAAACCCTAGAAAAATGTAAAGAGCATAACATGCTGCTTTACATTATCATCATCGACTTTAAACAGGTGTTTGATTTGTTGTCCCGAGAAGCATTAAAAAATGATCTCCTATCCTTAGGGATACCACAAAAGCTTATTCGCCTGACAGAAATGACGTTAACGAGAACTGAAGCGAAAGTTATGATACAAACAGAGGAAACCGATAGTTTTGAAGTCAGCAACGGAGTTAAACAGGGAGACCCACTCTCAGCTACCCTATTCAACTTGACAATAGAAGCATGCATCAGGAACATCAGTGTAACAGGTTGGATAAACATAAAGCTAACACAAATGTGTCTTTCGCAGAAGACATTACTTTAGTGTCAAGAAACTTGAAAGATATAACAGAAAAAGTCGAAATCCTGGAAGAAGAAGCAGCAAGGAGAGGGCTAGTGATAAGAGCCGAAAAAACAAAAATAATGATGTGTAGGGATGACAAGGAAATTGGAGGGGGTCTGCGATATCTAGAAATTAATAACAATAAGTATGAAATTGTGAATTCCTATAAATACCTTGGTTTGCTCCTAAATCAACAAAATAAAATAAGTGAAGAAGTAGCGGCGCGATTACAAGCAGGCAAAAAAGCGATGTATGCGAATAATATTCTACTGAACTCAAGGCTATTAAGTAAAAGGGACAAATAAGACCTGTTGTTGTGTATGGGTTTGAAACCTGGATTCTCAGTGATAGTGACCAAAATAAATTACAGTGTTTTGAACGTAAAGTGCTAAGGAAAATCTTTGGACCAATCCAAGACGAGGATGGAAATTGGTGACCCAGAATGAATTATGAATTACATGCTTTAATAAACAATGAAGCAATTTCAAATTATATAAAATCAAGAAGGTTAAGTTGGTTTGGTCACATATACAGAATGGAAGAGGGAAAAGCACCGAATATTCTCACCTTCTGGAAACCACAAGAAGCCAGGAGAGTGGGTAGACCAGCAGTACGGTGGTTAGATGAGGTTCACAGAGACATCAAGATGATAAGTGTAACTAACTGGAAAATTACAATTAAAGACAGGAAGAAATGGTCAAAGGTGATTGAAAAGGCCAAATCTCACAGAGGGATGTAGTGCCGGTGGAAGTACGTAAGAGAACATGCCAAAATTTGATACAAAAAACAGTTTAATGTGTCAATGAAGTAGAAACAAACATTTTGCAGCTGTAACATTTGTAATTATTAAGGGTTTTTTAAATCATAAAAATCTGGTGTGATACACTCACACAACTTCCTTTTACAGTGATCTTATAATTAGTCAAAAATTTAATTTTTAATTTTTAAGCATTTGTCAAAATTTTTCAAAAATTACGAATTCTACAAAAACGGTACAAAATAGAGCGTTAGTTGAAGAGACAAATTTTCTCTAAAATCTTAAGCAGAATTCAAAAATGTAATAATATACCGGATGTTCTATATAAAATAGGAGTTAATAAAAAAAATAGAAAAAAAAACAAAAGAAACCCACTTTAGAAGTATTCAACTGGAAAATCACCTATCTCACGTCAATGCACATTAAAAATGAGCCGTTTTTGAAAAAATCGAAAAAAAAACTGAAAAATCACAAGAGTAAACACCTACTTCCGGTTATGCGATTTTCTTCAAAAGCTTGCTGTCTTATCTACATAGTACACAAAACTTATATATGAAGTTTCAACGCCATACCTCTTCTCGTTTATGAGATATTCTGTTCACAGACAGACAGACACACAGACACACAGACAGACACACAGACAGACAGACACACAGACCAATGAAAAAAAATATGTTTTTTGGGATCAGGGGACTCTAAAACGTGAAGATCTGTTGAAAACTCAATTTCGAATTTTTGGGGTGAATCCAAT
This sequence comes from Agriotes lineatus, assembly GCA_940337035.1. Classification (NCBI taxonomy): domain Eukaryota; kingdom Metazoa; phylum Arthropoda; class Insecta; order Coleoptera; family Elateridae; genus Agriotes; species Agriotes lineatus. The sequence continues at coordinate 168,335,737 of OW679195.1, forward strand.
ACTTCCTTTATCGTAAAAGGAAGTAAAAAAGGAACTTTTAATGTCTTTAAAAGTGTATTATAATATTTTTTACATGTGCTCTAATAAAAAAATATATAATTGATTTGACGAGCTTTTATTTCAACCTTATTTACTATTTGTAACAACAAAAATAGTTCGCAAAAGTTTCAAAATTAGCAAAAATACAAACTTTTTGACATTAAAAAATATTCTTCTCTAATTATATTTTGTAATTAATAATTTTTTCCAATTCTAATACTTATATATGTATTTACAACTATCTTTTGTAACAGTATATGTACAACAAAACCATAACAAATAATTTATCAAACTTTTTAATTTTTCAATTTTTTAAAATTTTTTACAAACTTTAAGCTTTTTGCGACACCTCAAGATGTTGTAGTATCTCTCTCATCTCATCTCATCAGCCTTTATCTTCGGTCCATTTCTGGACATAGGCCTCCCTCATTCTTCACCACTTGTCTCTATCTTGCGCCTATCGAATCCACATTAGTCCAGCTGATCTTTTTACATCATCCGTCCATCGCATTGGGGGACGTCCTCTAGATCTCTTCCCCAAGTAGGGCCTCCATTTTAGGATTGCATTGGTCCACCTTATATCTAGCCACATGGCCGGCGTAGTTCCATTTCAACTATGCCACTGTTTCGGCAACGTCTTTTACTTTTGTTATGCCTCTTATCCACGTGTTTTTTCTGTGATCTTTCAGCGTTATGCCCAACATTTGTCGCTCCATTGCTCTCTGTGTCACCCTTAATTTATTCATCGACAGTTCTGTTAGAGTCCACGTTTGAGCTCCGTATGTCAAAACGGGTAGGACACATTGATCAAATACTCTAGAACGCAGATGCATCGGAATATTTTTATTTCTTAGAGTCTTACTTAGTTTTCCGAAGGCAGCCCAGGCCAATCTTCTTCTTCTGTAAATCTCTATTTTTGGATTTTCCCTTCCAAGTTTTATCATATGTCCTAAATAAACATAATTGTCCACTTCTTCCAATTCTTGGTTTTTAATTTTTATTTTTTGCTCGAGGGATCTACTACACATAATTTTTGTTTTTGTTAGATTCATGTTTAGACCAATTTCATTTGATGCTTTGTCCAGCTCTGTTAACATAGTCTGGAGTTGTTCAGGGGTTTCTGCGATAAGAACGATGTCATCAGCGAATCGGAGGTTATTGAGTCTTTTTCCATTTATTAGGATGCCTTTATTGTCTTGCCAGTGGAGTTTTTTGAAAACATCTTCTAAGGCATTCGTAAATAGTTTTGGTGAGAGAGTATCGCCTTGTCTTATACCTCGTTTTATACTAATCGGTTTGGTGTTCTCATGCAAATGTATAGTGGATGTAGCGTTCTTATATATGTTTTCAAGTAACATTATATATCGGTGGTCTACTCTGGCGTTTCTTAAAGACTTTATAATTGCTCAATGTTCTACTGTAGTATAGCAACCAAATTTTTTTTTTCATCTTTTTGAACCTAAAAAGCAACTTTTACCCACTATTACAGAACTAAAATTTAAAAAAAAAATAAAAAAGGCCGTTTTCGTTCCACCCTAATGTACATGTCAATGCAGACAATGTTATATGTAGGGCTCGGATTAATATGTAAACACATATTTTTTATTTGAATCATTTTCATTCATTATTTGGTTTTCTACATAAATTATGATGTTTGGAGCCAGAAAATGCAGTTTCTATTTTCCATATTTTTCCATATTTTTAGATTGAGACCATATTTTTACACGAAAATCACATTAGTCCATATTTCCAATCTTCGGTACTAAAACTAGACGGAACTGCATAATTTTTGCTTTCAACGCAGAAATACTTGCGTCTTGCGCGGAAAACACGAACACAACAAGATTCTCGCTTCATTCTACTGATCCACTCGCGCGTATCCACTCTCGCGCCGTTTGCACTCGGCATGTTATCGATGCACTTACATACGCCGGTCACAACTTGTCAGCCATCGTACTTACTCGTGCCGCGTGCGTTTTATTTTACTGTCTGGTGCTGTAGTTTACGCATCCTCCTAAATATCCGAATTATTTAGTTGTGCCCATAAGAAATAATGCCGAAGGATAAACAACCTTTGCGGTTGAAATTGAAAAAATATATTGAAGATTTCCCAAATCAGTCGCTGAGTACAGATGGTAAAGTACTGTTTTGTAATGCTTGCGAAAAATTCATTTTGACTGAGCAACGTTTTTTAATACAACAGCATGTATCTACTGCAAAACATAAGGTGAATACCACAAGAAAAAATAAATTCAAACAACAATTTTTTTCTGAAGCAATAGCCAGCGGCTCTCAAACTTCTACTTTCTCGAAAGATTTGTGTAATGCCATGATGAGTGCAGACATACCTTTGTGGAAAGTAAATAATCCTGTGTTTAAAAGCTTTCTTGAAAACTACTCGGGCAAATCTATTCCAGATGAATCCACACTTAGAAAAAAATACGTAAGTGATATTTACGAGGACTGTTTGGCGTCGATTCGAGAAGAAATTCAAGATGGCCCTATATGGGTTGCAATTGACGAGACTACGGACGCTGAAGGCCGTTGTATAGGCAATGTGATTATTGGACGCCTAGTCGAAGATAAATCCAGCAAATCCTTTTTGTTAGCATACGAAGAACTTTCCAAATGCAACCATCAAACATCAGCAAAGCTGTTTAACGATGCTATGAGTGTTTTGTGGCCCAATGGAGTCAAACATGAACAAGTTTTCTTGTTACTTACCGATGCTGCTCCTTACATGGTCAAAGCTGCAGTTGCCCTTAAAATTTTGTATATTAAAACGATTCACGTAACATGCTTGGCACATGGAATTAATAGATTAGCCGAATGCATAAGATTCCAATATAAAAACATTGATAGTTCAGTATAAAATGTAAAGAAAATCTTTTTGAAAGCACCGAGTAGGATCCTGAAATTTAAAGAGATGTATCCAGACATTCCTTTGCCACCAGAACCTGTGCTGAAGCGTTGGGGTACGTGGTTAGCAGCGGTGGAATACTACTCTGAGCATTATACTGAAATTAAAACAATTGTTTTTGAATTAGAAGACGAATCTGCTAGTATTTTAAATGCAAAAGAACTTTTCCAAGACGAAACTCTGCGAAACGATTTGATCCAAATAAGAAGCAATTATTGTTTTCTGTCACATCAGATTAAGGCACTGGAAAATCCGTCAACATCATTAAAAGAAAATATTATAGTACATTATGAAATTAGTTTATAATTCAGAGGATTATGGTATGAGTGAATTTTAGCGCATGAGCGAAGCGAATGCGCTAATTTCACGAATACCATAATCCTCTATTATAAACGAGTTTCATATACTATTTTGTCGTCGACTAACATAATAATTTCGAAGGAAATTAATTTCTGCTATTTTTTAAAAGCAGTTCATGTATACAAAACTATGACGTAGTTGTTGCTATGATAATGTGGTTGCTAAGCTATTGTTTATGCTTATGGTAACAATTTTTGTTTAGCGAACACATTTTCGGCCAAAATGAATGATTGTCACGAGCCTTTATTAATAAGTGATGAAATTCTTAAAAAAGCTGCAGAAGCTGAGCTGAGTCTGATTCCTAAAAAGTCGGAAGAGATTTATAAGAAAGAGTATGACAAGTTTTGGCAATGGCTAAGAGCCAAAAATACGGAGATAGTTACAGAAAAGGTTGTGCTTGCGTATTTTTTAGATCAGGTAAATTATTTGCATTTTGAGTTAGATATATTAGCTACCAATTCATCGTACCTTATTTTTAGTCGAAGATTTACAAGTCTTCATCGTTATGGTGTCTGTTCTCGAAGTTGAAATGCATGTTACGAATAAAGGACAATATTGACATTAGTAATTTTCCTAAACTTACTGCCTTCCTGAAGAACTACTCGGTTGGTTATGCACCAGAGAAGTCTGCAGTGTTTTCAAAGGAACAATTAATAAATTTTTTTGTAAATGCGCCAAATGACAAGTACTTGCTTATGAAGGTACGATTTGTTTTTTTAAATGTCAAAGTTTATTATAGTTTCTGTCATACTAATGTTATTTATAGGTGGTTGCAATTTTTGGTTTGTTTGGGGCTTGTCGACGTGCAGAGTTTCATAATTTATGCGTTGGTGATGTCAAGGAGGAAGGCTCTGTGCTGGTTGTTTATATCAGGGACACAAAAACTCACAGGACAAGGATATTTACAATTTTGAATGATGATGGCGCAGTGAATTATACTGATCTTATTAAAAAGTACATTATTTTAAGACCAAAACATGTGAAAATTGAGAAGTTCTTTTTATTCTATAATTGCGGAAGATGTACATGCAATCCGGTTGGCATTAACACATTTGGCCAGATTCCTCGAAAGATCGCCACGTATCTGAAAATTTCGAATGCTACTGAGTATACGGGTCACTCCTTTCGGAGAACATCCGCTACGATTTTAGCAGATAGCGGTGCTGATATTAGAACCCTCAAAAGACATGGAGATTGGAAGAGTGATGCAGTTGCTGAGGGATATATTGCAGATTCGCGAGAAAATAAAAACAAGATTGCCCGAACCCTTGGAGCTGCTAGTGGACAGATTAGCAATGTGTCTTCAACGAGTAATGGTGTTCTTTCTACCGCTAATACATCTATGTCGGGTATCACAATATCAGGAAATTTCAATTGTAGTATTCATATTAATATAAATAAATCTGATTGATCTTTGTGTTTATTTTGTTGTTATGACAACTTTATGGCATTCGTGCCATAAAGTAGGTGTTTATGCATGATTTTCCCTACATTAAAGATGGCATTGTGACGCTAGTCGACGACAAAAATCATTAAAACAATGATACGAAAATTATGGAAGCAGAAGGCCCTGTTGCTGAAGTGGTAAAACAGAAAATAAGGTTTGTGCTTGAAAAAAATAAAGGATATCAGACGCTACAAAAAAATTAGCAATATGTTGTGTGGAACACCAGATGGCAACCCAGATGAGTCATATTCACTTGCAGAGTTGTGCAAATTTAAGTTTGCCCCAATCACATCCTGTGATGTTGAAAGATCTTTCAGCCAATATAAAGCATTGTTCTGACCAAACAGAAGGAGTTTTAATTTTGAAAATTTAAAAAAACATGTTATTGTGTACTGTAACAACTCAACTAAAGAGATGGAAGCAGAGTAAAATTTACTTATTCTAAGCAACTTTAATTGTTTATACCTTTTTTTAAACCATTATGTCAAAATAAAGTGTATTCTACTTGATAACAGTTGTTATTTTTTATTAGTAGCTTCAGCGTACTTATGCGAACGTTTTGTCTGTCCGTCTGTCTGTGTGTCCGTGTGTCTGTCTGGATCGCCTGTAACTTTCGAACGGCTACAGATATCGAAATTTTGAAAGGGGGCAAAGTTGTTGCTAAGGTCCCGAGCACCTTCATGCGCTATTTGGTTTTGGCGAAAGGTCAACCTGTTTTCGCAGTGCTGAAGCTACTCTTTAGACCTGTACTTGAGCAGTTTATTCCATATTTTTTCCATATTTCAGTTTTTTAGATCCATATTATATTTACATATTTTGTGATTTTGAATACATATTCATCCGAGCCCTAGCCTTATATGCATTTATGAGCAAAATAATTATCAAATAATAATAATAATAGTCTTTATTTCTTATTAGATGTACATTTCGGTTACATACAAAAACAAAAAAAGAATACAAAGCAATTTTATTTATTGAATAATTGAAATCAAAATCAATAGCAGCAACCAGTAGAAATCCCAAGGCGCAGTTCAAGCTAAATCTTACTTCTCCACTGAACCTTGAAAGGTAGGTAGTAGGTGCTACGTAAAATAAATTTTGAAACGATGCACGATATAAAAAAAACAACACTAAATGAAAAAGGATAATACAAACATTTATTAATTGTTGCGTTAGGGTTTCATTGAATGCAGTGCTGCACACAAAACATTTTTGATATTAATTGACACTTAGCATCACTGAGAAAACTGCTGGCTCAGTAAGATTTGCTTAAAACGTTTTTTAAAGGAATACATTGATAAAGATTTTAATTTAGTTGGCAATGAGTTGTAAACTATAGAAATTTGGTAACTAAAACTACGTTCGAAGAGAGCCATTTTGTGTATAGGTGGTGTAATTCTGCCTTTGAACCTGATATTTATATTATGGACATCTTCTCTAAATGTTATCTTACGGTATAAATAAGGTTTCTTTTCTATGATGATTTTATAAAAAAAGCAAACAGTAGAAAGTTTTCGTTTATTGACCATGGATAACCAGTTAAGTTCAGATAATTTATGTGAAATGTGTTCAAATTTCCTAATGCCAAAAATTAACCTCATACAAGAATTTTGAACTCGTTGAATTGTTTGACAAGTGTTGAATGTTAAACAAGAGCCATAAATTGGAGAACAGAAAACAAATTGGGAAAGGACCAAAGCCTCACACAACTTTGACTTGATATTTTTAGCAAGAAAGGTTCTGTGGGGATATATAAGTTTCAAATTCAAGTATGCTTTCCTGGTACAGTTAGTCACGTGTGAGTTAAATCTCAAGCTCCTGTCCAACATAAGGCCAAGATTTCGGGCTTCCTCAATCACTGTCAAAACCGCACCATTTAAGGTTAAGTTGATATTGTTTTCAATTTGAGCTACAACATTTTTATTTCCAAATAGTAAAACAGCGGATTTTGATGGATTGATTTTGAGGCAATGCTCTGTGGAAATATTTGAAATATTAATTAAGTCATTGTTTATGTTTACTAGTGCTTGCTGCAATTAGATAGATGCTTATGAAAAGTACAAGTATAAATAACGTAAAGAAGTGGACCCAGGATTGAGCCCTGAGGAACCCCTCGGGTAACAGTTTTCAAATCGGAAGATCCACACGGTAACTTAACTGCCTAAGTTCTGTCTGCGAGATAGCTCCTCAGAAGGGATACAGAATCATCAGAAGTCCAACGTACTTCAGTATAGGGCATAGCAGCATATGGTTAATTGTATCGAAGACTTTTCTGAAGTCTAACAACACCAATACAGTCACCCTGCCCTGATCGGATGCAGTTATTATGTCATCAATAATACAGCTTAAAGCAGTTGCATCCAGATGAGCCCTTAGTTGAGTGTCAATAACCTTTTCGAGTATTTTAGAAAGTGTTGAGAGGATACTAATTGGACGTAGATCCTTGTATTCAGTAGGATTAGCAACTTTGGGTAACGAAGTTACTATAGCACCTTTCCAAACTGTTGGGAATGTATTTGTAAGAATGCAAGAATTAATGATATGGGTAATGAACTGTAATATATAAGGGCAACAGTATTTAATAGTAAGTAAATTTATTCCATCGGATCTCGTGCTATTACTTTTAAGTTTATTTATAACTGAAGATACCGTAGACTCATCAACTAATTTAAATTCAAGGTTATTTATGTTGCCAACAATAATATTTTTTGAATAATAGTCTAACAGATCAGTAATACCATTATTAGTTGTAGGGACTGCATTTATAAAAAATCTGGTGTGATACACTCATACAACTTCCTTTTACTGTGATCATATAATTAGGCAAAAATTTGGTTTTTAATTTTTCAGCATTTGTCATAAATTTTCAAAATTTGCAAATTCTATATAAACGGTGCAAAATAGAGCATTAGATCAAGAGGCAAATTTTCTCTAAAATTATAAGCTGAATTCAGAAATGTAATAATATACCGGATGTTGTATTTAAAATAGGAGTTAATAAAAAAAATAGAAAAAAAACAAAAGAAACCCATTTTAGAGGTATTCAATTGGAAAATCACCTATTTCACATCAATACACATTAAAAATGTAATAAAAATGTAAAATTTGAAAAAAATCGTAAGAGCCGTTTTTGAAAAAATCGAAAAAAACTGAAAAAATTTTCTTCAAAAGCTTGCTGTCTCATCCACATAGTACACAAAACTTATATATGAAGTTTCAATGCCATACCTCTTTTCATTTTCGAGATATTCTGTTCACAGACAGACAGACACACAAGCACACAGACCAATGAGCAAAAACATATTTTTTGGGTTCAGGGGACTCTAAAACGTGAAGATCTGTTGAAAACTCAATTTCGAATTTTTGGGGTGAATCCAATACTTCCTTTATTGTAAAAAGAAGTAAAAAGTTATTGATCTCATTGGGATTAACAAGATACTAAGGTAAAGCATGACATTGGTGTTGCACAATGTTTAAGGATTTTAATTCCCTCCACATTGCTTTTGGGGAGCTATCTCGCATAACATACTCAAAATAAGCTTTTTTTTCACGTTTTATTGCTGTTGTTGTAAAATTGCGCAGCATCTTATAATAGTCCCAGTGGGCAACGTTTTTGGTTTTGTCGAACCTTTTCTTTGCTTTATTCCTCAATGACATAAGCAGTTTAATATTGTCAGTGATCCAAGGAGCTTTTTCCTTGGTTATTCTAACAGTTTTGATGGGAGCATGTAGATATGTTTAATAGTGAAACAATATTAGAATTTACAAAATGTATGTTTTGATCAACATTAACCATGTTATAAATCCGAAAATCAATTTGTCTTAGGTCATTATAAAAGAGATCTAAATTTAACTTTCTAAAGTCCCTAAAAGTTTTATAAATGGCAAATTTATTGATGGTAGGGATAGATAACTCGCAATACACCAATTCGTGGTCTGAGAGCTCAACATCTGTAACATCAGATGCGATACCTGAAATCGCATCAAATACCAATATTGGATCCAGAAGCGTGCCAATGCCATTATGATATCTTGAAGGTTTATTAATAATTTGTTTAATACTCACGTCATTTAGCATAGCATTAAAATAAATTGAATTAGGCTGAGATCGTGTTAATAAATTAATATTAATGTCTCCAAGAAATATGCAATTTTCAAAAATGATAGTGGCTAGCGTGAGGGATTGTTCTAGCTCATCACTAAAAAATGTATAGCATAATTTTGGAGGCTTATACGCCACCCCAAGCACGAATTTAGTGTCATGAAGTTTTAGTTCTACCCATAATTGCTCAATATTACTACTAGTAGCTAATACTTTATAAATATATACATTACGAAATCAAATAGATACGCCCCCGCCTCGGCCACCACGGTCTCTTCGAACAAAATGAAATGCATTAATGTGAAGGAGATTACTGTCGATGACCGCAGTCAGCCAGGTTTCGGTTACTGCCAAGATATCCAAATTTAAATTATTAATACATTCTCTAACTTCTGCAAGTTTGGGAAGAAGAGATTGTATATTAATGTGCGCAGCTCTCATTCAATGAAATCCAGATGCCTAAAAAGAAATTAAATATAAATAATTTGCAAAGATTAAATGATTATATAAGAAAATTAAATTAAATGTTTAATTATGAATATTTAGTCAACGATAAAGTACTTTACAGTAACAGAATAAGGTTATCGCTGCAATATCCGCCAGGCTATGACATTAATAAGTATGCAGGTGGTATCCGCTACAAACTTGCAGTGACCTCAGGCCGTGATACGACATTATTGATATCTTGCATATTGGTTGCTACATGGATAGTAGTACCATATTTTACAAAGATTTTTCTATCAGCAGTCCAAACGTTTTTTCTCGTGTATTTTTCAGCTGCCTTTTCAACCATCTTGAGTCTTATCTTAGTCAGATCTTCTTTCAGGACAAAGTTTGTACCTTTCAGGAGAGATTTGTTTTTGAAAACTAATGCCCGGATATTGTACGACGTAAATTTTATAATTATTGCCCGTGTTCGATTACCATTTTTCACACCAACACAATGCGATCTGTCAGTGTCCTCTTGTCTAACACTAAACTTCATTTTTTCTTGAAAAAGTTTCAAAACCACTTGATCGGTGTTTTCACCGGGAACTTCCTGTATGCCAAACACCCTTAGATTGTTCCTTCTTGAGTACTGTTCGGCAGCTTCACTTAGATTAGCTAGCTTTGTATTTTGGTGTTTCAAGACATCTACTTCTTTTTTTGTATACTCCATGGACGTCTGAAGTTTTTGAAGTTTTTCCTCCAGCTCCGTGAGTTTTGAATTAATCGCTTTTTCGACTGCTTCACTAATTATTTTAATTAAATCCATCTTCCATGCATCATCAAAAACAGTATTGCTAGTTTTAGGTTCTTTATTGGCACGTGGCTCAGGAATTTTAGTACTATATTTGACTTGACTGTTAGATATAACATCAGCACAGACAGCGGACACTCGCGCGCATATTAACTAGAAGAGTGCATCGAGCATAGAATCTTTAACAAAAATTCTGCAGAGCTCAAAGAAACTTGACAAACTATAGAAGAGAACAAGTTTAACCAATGAAAATAAATTCTAATAAGACGAACGAAAACACACGAGTTCATACGGGATGATAAGCTGAACAGAAAACAAAACAAAAAACACTAATAAATAGTACAAATAACAGAATCAGCAGAACGGAGAACTTGGCGGAAAAAAGGGCTAAAGTGAAATAATCACTAAATGTACAGTTACGGACACCTCAAAGTGCACAGTTTTTTGTTAGTATGGATATCTTTGCGATTTTTCGGCTTATTAAAAGTTTTACAAGTAAACAAATTATATAATAAATATTTAATAAATATCTATCAATATTTTATACCAGCTTCATCAATTGCTTCAACGCTTTGCAGTCTGTTTCGCATAGAGTTGACCAATGTTTCCATACTGTATCCTTCTCTCAGTTCCTCCCAAGCATTTTTTATCCCTTCCCATAATTTAACCGCGTTGATTGATTGGGGCAAAATCCTTGGTAAACAGTTTTTCAGTTAAAAATACCCCAAACGTTTTCAACGGGGTTCAAGTCCGCAATTCTTGCAGACCATGGTAACCAATTAACATGATTCTCATCAAATCATCGATGAAGAATCCCTGCTGTATGCACAGGACAGTTATCCAGTGAAAGTAATGTTTTCAATTACATCAACATAAACAACGTTAATTAATTAGGTAATATCTTTCCTTTCGATGGCCTTACAGATGGCAGCATCACATTTTGCAAAATGTTACGATAATTTTCAGCGTTGAGTCTACCATTAATTCTATAGCATGCCCCAGGTCTGTGAGCATTGATCCACCCCCTTACGTTTAATTGCACCTCAAATCTTGAATTTCTAGGTCTATACACCCTTAATCGCCAATTATTATTATTACTATTATTGGTAGTAGAAAAGCAGCTTTAAACTGAAATATCCACATATAATATTACATGATATTGCATTATGTTATCATGTTTGTTAATAGGTAAATGATTGAAACACCTTTTCATCTGAGAAAACAGTCATTCAAATAGTCGATTGCAAACTGTACTCTTCTTTTTCTACGACCACCACTAAAAGTAGGCCTTTTAGCGCTAGCGTTTTTCACTAAAAGTGACGTTTTATAATTTACCGTGTTATAAGTGAAATCAGCTGTTTACTTTTAGCCCATGTGCTAGCGTTATGTAATGAATAAAGTTCAATGTGTACATTTATAATTACCTTTGATAACTGACTTTGACAGCTACTGGCTCCAGAAACATTCACCTGCGCGTCAAGGCCATCTCTTTATTATGACACAAATTATAACTATCATAAATGCAAGCGACATTTATGGATTAATAACAGTAAATTTAAGGCCGTAGAAAAAATATTGTGTGCAAACTCATGCTAAAAGTGTTATTGCACTTGATATGTTATGAAACTCAGCCTCCGGCTTTGTTTCACAATTTTCATGTCTCGTGCATAAACGGCCACTTTTAGCACTTGTTGTACAAATAGCTATTATTTGTTCTCTGGCATTAAAAAAACTTTTCTTGCAGCTGCATGTCGGTTTCAGTTATTGCTTGCACAGCTGTTGAAAAGAGATTCTCTTGAACAAACTGGACTACATCATTATCTTCTTCTAAGGTCGATACTCTCCCAACTTCAACTCTTGGCGCTCTTCATAATGGAAGTCCCTACTGCCAACAATTTTTAATTTCTAAAATCCAACTTTTGCTCACATGCAAATCTGCTACGACTCAACTCAGGGACCAGTTCTTTTCCACTTTTGCGAAAGCTCGCATTTTCTCTGCTTCTGACAAATGTCTGAATATTTTTCAAGTTTTCAGTTCTATTTGTTTTCATGACAAACGTAAACGTCACAACTCGACGTCTATGATCATAATCTCGTATTACAAGCTAAAAATTTTCCGTGCACTTTGAGTTGGCCGTAATGGTACAAGGCTTGTTCAATAAAAGCTCATCTAGCGGGGCTCAGTAGCTCAGTGGTTAAGTATTCTGGCTACTGATCTAAGGGTCGAAAGTTTGATTCCCAACCCCAGGGAGGTGTTTAAAATTTTTTAAAATGCATATGAAAATCTACAGAATGCCATTATTCGGAAATGATGTAAAGTCGTGGGTCCCATGTTACTATGAGGTGTAGCAGCATGGGCATAGCCAAGGAGGGGCTGGGATGAGCAGTTGCCCACCTCTAAAAATGTATAGAGAGCAACAGGCCGTTGATTTATAATCTTTATTGCAATTTATGTTCTACAAGATTTAAAACAAAAGAAACTATAATAAGTTATACATATGACTAGATAAAAACAAATGAGGAAGAAGCATGCTCATACTACTCAATCCACTGTATACCGTACCATCAAGCTGTAGATGTTACAACAACAAGGGTATTTAGTTCTGGGATAAGTACCACTCGTCAACTTGTATCCGTGGCAATACCATGGTTCAAAACTAATGAAAAAATAATAAAAATTGAAATATCTTCAGTTCGAAAAACCAAATTCAATAAGCGCGCCAATTAATGGGTAAATATATAATACGTTTACAACCTGGTATTGTAACATCCTGCTGTGGCGTTACAGAAACGTATCAGGCCTCGGATAGTTCTATGCATAGGCCTTGTTACTGTAGACACATCCAAAGAAAATAGTCTGAAATAAACATGTATTAACTCATATATTACAAAATAAAAATAAAATATGTTTGCTTAATAAAGTGTAACAAAACTGTCTAATATATGCAATTAATAATTCTGTTTACGGACGCTTTTAACGCCTAATAGCGGCTGTAACCCTTTGGTCCTTAACGACTCGTTGAGTTTCGCTACCTTCGTCTAGAGGGCGTGGACGATGCGGTTTCGTTGCCGGCGCTCACAAAATGTTCGCTATTTCTACAAACAAACAGACATTATTTGTGCCAAAAATTACTATGATGTGTTGGGATCAAATGATCTTAATAAGGGATCGGAGTGTCCCAGGGCTTGTGACTTCTAATGGTGAGTTTCCCTCTGTTTCGGTATGTTTCTATGCTTTCGTAACAGGTGATTACGGAGTTGTTTGCTCCGGCGGCCGCTAGATGGATTCGTGTTCTCTCATGAAATACTGGACTTATACGGAGTGCCGCCAGGAAGTCGGATAATTGACGTAATGCTTAACGCCTTAGATTTTAAACTTCCCCGGAGGATTTTGAGTTATACCACGCAGGGTGTCTGAAAGAAACTACGGAGAAGATGGACAGGTCACATGAGACCGCCCCAATGTCCAAATTGGGGTATTCGGCGAATGCTCGCTAACTGGGCCGGGAGCGGACGTAGTTTGAGCAAGTCGCACGATCAGCGCCAAGCTCGGTCAGGATTCTAGGTAGATGCTTGTCACTGGAAGAAGCGCCTAAGTATCTATGATAGCAGGATAAAGGGTGAGCTAATCACACGATCAGCGCCGAGCTCGGCCGGAGTCTAGTGGTTGTGCACGTCACTGGAAGTAGCTCCTTGTGCACAACCCAGGTAGGTTCTTCGGGTTTAGGAGAGGTTACTGGTTCAGACAAATGTACTTAAAGAGTTGTTCATTCTACCAGGAGAGCGTGCTTTTATACGGTTTTGGGACCCGCATTATCTCAAATGCTGATTGGGGATTTTAATAGTGGGGAAAATGGCTGCATTAAAGACGCGCGCTATGGAGCTATGCACCGCGTGACCCCCACTCAAAACGTTCACTAAACATATCGGGCTAAAATGTAGCGAGATGGCGACATGCAAATTTGGAATAATTAAAATTATTTGTCAAAAATTTGCATCAGTATGTAATCAGCATACGCTAGACTAGAATATACGATAATTTCTTGTGCTTAGGTTGCCATTACTGGAATTTAGTTATAAATTTAGTACCACTTTGAAACGTCGTCTGCGTTGATTGTTTATAGTACAGTAAAGATAGCTCAAAAATTGGTAAAACTCATACATAAAAAAAATTCTACCCTGCGGAAAACTATTTAGTACTCTCTTCTTAGCAACTGGTAAAAAGTTGCACGACCTTGTGCGTCGGGTTTAGGCGGGAGGGGTGGCAAGGTGGTAAAATTGTAGGCTTCAACAGTTTTTCGCAAATATCACGTTAACTGTGAGGTTTACCGCAAAACTTTACCTTATACAAAATTAATCTACATTTAATTTACAGTAAAAATAGTCATGCATTTTTGCGCTACAGAAAAGGGTTATGCAGATATGGCGCCTATGAACTCGTAATATTCGCTCCAAGTGTATTTTTTAAAGGGTTCAGGGAAGTGAGTGTAACATATAGATTCAGTAGGTTGTTCATGTTACTATAGAGTGAAGAAATATAAAAATAACAAGTTTTATTTGTTCCTCACTTGTAAACATCAATTTATCAAGTCACTGTATTAATCAAGAAAGTTTATTTTAACAAGTTACTAACTTGTAAAATCTTTACAAGTTAACTGTCAGTTTTACAAGCGTGCTCATAGATAAATAATAGCGTACAAAGCCAGAGTTGTCTTCCTTAGTATGTGTCATATTGATGAATTTAGTTGCTTGTCAGTTTGACATTTTGAATAAATGGCAAATTTCTAGTTATTTACAAGTGAGGAACAAATAAAATATTCAACAATACACGCAAGGTAACAGGTTTTACTGGCCAGTCATATCCTTCTATTTGCCGGTAAAAACCCTCTTACCAAGCTAGTAATGTTAAATACTATAGTCCATTTACTTGACATCTGCACTGTCAGTGTCAAATTTAAAAAAAATGTCTTGACTATACCTCAAAAATAATGTGTTTTTTATTAGACTGTACAGTAATTTAATTGTTAAAATGTGAAAAATAGCAGTGGTGTCAACATAATGTCAGTTTGACAGTGCAGATGTCAAGTAAATGGACTATATAAATGTACAGGAAGACATAATAAAACTCTGGTATAAAACACAACATGGTGACAGCATAGTGGTCAATAAAATGGAAGGATTTAATAAACCAGCACCTCTTGAGATTTCAAATCAGGAAATTGAGCGGAATTATGGCAGAAATGGAAACAAAAATTTGACGTTTTCATGGTGGCATCGGAGAAAAAGAATAAGGCAGAGGATTTAAAGATTGCAATATTCTTAAATCTAATTGAAGAAGGATTGGCAATCTATAATACTTTTAATTTTGCTGATATGGTCAAGAAAGAATAAACAAATTTAAAAACAGAGTGGAAAATAGACAATGTTCACGTTGTGGCTATCACCACGATCCTAGAAACTGTCTCTCATGTGGGAAATTCTGCAAAAAATGGAAACGTCGTAAGCATTTTGCTAAAGTATGCAAAGCAAAATGGATAAATACTTTAGATGAGGATAATTCAGTAATGCAGGAAACAGAAATCGAACATGATTTCATGTTAGATACATTGAGATGTTCAGTGGATGCAAATGAGTGGCGAGAATCTATCAAAGTGAGTGTAACCATAGTATCCTTTAAACTCGACACAGGGGCCGACTGCAACGGATTATATATATAGTCAAAATATGATGCTCTCAGTTTAAAACCTAAAATAAATAATACAAATAAAATAGTTATGTAATACACTGGGCATCAAGGGCGTAGCCAGAAGTCCAGTTAGAGGGGGGCATAAATGTAATTACCCAATCAACTACTACTATTGATAAATATTTTAAATTCAGCGTTTCGCGGGTGAGTGCTACGGAAGTGCGCCGCTAGGGGACGCGGAGTTGACGAGCGGATGTGCGGGAGGGGGAACGCGCAGTCTATCGCCGAACGTGGAAGAACAAGCAGGTTTTGAGCGGGTGAAGACCGTTGTGTGTTTTTAAGTTGTTACAATTAAGGACACAGGACAAGTTAAGAACTTAGGTATTGAATATCGATGTGTTAGATGTGCCCCCTTATTTTTGTATTTTTTCGGAATAAAGAATATTGTCTTAAAGTGGTGAGAAAATATATATTTAACATAGTTCAGAAGTGGGATACTTCCGTGTCTGCGTGATTTCCGGGGGAAATAGAGCAGAGGGACGTGTCCACAAGTGCCCAAGGCGAGCGAAAAAGCAAGAAAAACGGAATATTCAAGTGCTGTGGTAACGTGTCAACATGGCCGACGACGGATGGAGCGCCAGCCTGTAATTTGACCGTTAGGGGCGTGAACATCTTGTGCATCGAGAAAGGAAGTGACGTAGCGACACGTCGACGAGAAGGGGAAAAGCGAACGTGATTGGAACATTTTACGGAAGCGAACGAAGATTCTCGAGAGGATGACCGACGAGTTCGAGAGGTTCCAGGCGCGTTTGCAACTGCGCTGTGAACGCGAGGGACAAAGTGGGGGAGTGAGAGGTAGTGACAGCGAGAGCGACGACCTCATCATGTTGGGTGAACAGGTGGGAAATTTGGATCGGGCGGGAAGTTCAAGCTTTAACACGCCGGAGGTGAACGCGAACGCGGACAATAATCGAGTGAATACTGACAGTGATGTAATCAGAATGATGCAGATTATGACAGCAGAGAACAGACGAAGAGACGCTTTGTTTGAAAGACTTATCACACAAGTGACAGCCGGGCAAACGAGTAGTGCCGGGAGTGCGGTTACGGGAAATCAAATGGCATATCACATAATGCCTGATTTAACGAGGACAATCAGTACATTTAATGGAGAAAGTAAAAGTGAAGCAAAAAGGTGGATAGCTAACATAAGAAGTATGCAGCTATTGCACCGGTGGCCAGATGCTTTCACTTTGGAAACAGCTCGTACACATTTGGTTGGAGGTGCAAAACATTGGCATGAAAGTAACTGGGAGAAGTTAAAAACATTCGACGAATTCGCGGAGAAATTTGAAGAAATGTTCAGTGGAGAGTTGTCGCAAACGGAGAAGTGGAAGCGAATGACAGCGAGGGTGCAGAGCCGGAATGAAAGCATAAATTCCTACTTTCACGAAAAATTCAAATTGTGTAAGGACGTTAAGCTGAATTTTAAAGAAACCAAAGCGCAAATCTTAGTAGGATTGTGGAACAAGGATTTGTGTAATGTGGCAATGGGAAAAACTCAAGGCAACGAAGTGGAGTTGTTACAGGACCTGCAAGAGTGCGAAGAAATCGGTGATGCGAGGAGTGGACGTTTCCGGGCAGAAAAAAGTGAAAAGCCACACAAACCCCAAAACAATAGCAGCAGCTTCGTCGGGGTGAAAAGTGAACCTCAGGAAGCAACGAAACCAGCCATACCGGGTGCACAAAAGCATCCTAAAGTGAAGAAGGAGAAGTGGAAGTGTTTCAACTGCGGTGAACCATCGCATTTAGCCAGAGAATGCACTAAACCAAGAAAAGTGGTATGTTTCAATTGTAAAAAACCGGACCACATCAGCAGAGAATGTCCAGAACGTGTGACGCAGAGAAGTGAATCTGTGAATCAAGTGTGGAGAATAGGGACTGAACCAAAGAATTTAGCAGAAAGTGCGGCAACGAAGTTCATACGGAATGTTAAAATAAACGAGCAAGAAGCGATAAAATGTTTCATTGACATTGGTGCTACGGTGAGCACAGTGACTGAGGAAGCCGCGAGAGATTTAAAATTAAAAGTTGTAAAAACGGAAAACAGACTGACAGGATTCGGAAGCAGTGCGGTAATCAGCAAAGGTTTTGCGAAAGCTAGAGTGAATCTAGATGGAATTAACGTAGAAGATGTGAATTTTTACGTGGTTCCGTGTGGGGTACAGAATCTACGTGTATTGCTGGGGCAGAACTTTACCGAACACCCTGAGTTAGCATATGTGCGGGTAGACGATGTACTGCATTTTGGTTTGCGTAGTGAGGAACCGTTTGCGCAAATTAATTTGCCAGTTTCCACGCAATCAGTAGAGATAACTGCTGCGGAAGATCAAAGTTTGGAACCCAGGAGCATAAACTTCGTGAGTGTGGACATAAATGGAGGCAAATTCACGGTGCCAGTAGCCAACGAAAGTGACGATGCAAACTTCGTAGTGAAAGGCGAAAAGATAGACAAAATTCGGGAATTCGGTGTGAACATTGATTCGAAGAATATTTGTGGACAAGAAATGAGCGTGATGGAAATTGAATTATGCAGAGAAGCGATTACAAGTGAACAATTAAACGTGAGCGAAGAAATATCGGAGCGAGATTTGCGGAACCTAACAAGCTTGGTGAACGAATTTCGGGGGTGTTTCGCGCAAAACTTAAGCGAACTAGGTTGTACCCAGTTAATGGAAATGAACATAGTTGACAATAATGTGCCGGTGCGTACGAGAGCTTATCGGGTGACTGCACACGAGCGAGAAACCATCGCAAAAATCGTGCGCGAGTGGAAGGCAAATGGTATTGCGACAGATACCACTTCGCCATACGCGTCGCCGGTGTTATTAGTGGCGAAAAGTTCACAGGAGCCAAGGCTAGTGGTAGATTTTCGAAAGTTGAACCAACAGACAGTGAAAGAACATTATCCATTGCCGAACATGGATGATCAATTTGAACATTTAGCAGGGTGTACAATGTTCACTACCTTGGATTTAGCACACGCGTTTTTTCAGTTACCGTTAGCGAAAGGGTCTAGGTGTAAAACAGCTTTTGTTACGCCAGATGAAACGGGGGAATTCACGCGAATGTGTTTCGGATTGTGCAATAGTCCATCGAACTTTGCTAGGCTAATGACGCGAGTACTAGGGCCTTTGAGGAACAAGGTCGCGATGGCATTTTTAGATGACGTGCTGATACCAGCAAAAAACTGGGACGATATGTTGGAGCGGTTACGACAAGTGTTCGAGGCCTTCCGTGCCGCGAATCTTACGATGAAGCTACGCAAATGTCATTTTGGTGCTTCAAGCGTGGACTTTTTAGGATTCAAATTATCTGCGGAGGGAATTTCCCCAGGTGCAGCGAAAGTGAAGGTCATAGAGAATTTTCCGCGACCGGGAAATGTGCGCGAAGTAAAACGATGGCTGGGATTAACAGGTTTTTTTAGACGCTTCGTGAAAGGATATGCGGTGAAAGTGAGACCGATAAGCGATTTAACGCGGAAAGACAATGTTTTTATGTGGACAGACAAACAGCAGGTGGCGTTTGACGAGTTGAAGGACGCTTTGACGTCAGCGCCGGTCTTGCAGCTGTATAATCCGAGTTCGTATACAGAACTGCATACGGACGCGAGTGCAGTTGGTTTAGCGGGGATGATGTTACAACGAGGGGCAGACGGGAAAATGCATTTGGTATACGCGGTGTCAAAAAAAACGACAGATGCAGAGTCGAGATATCACAGTAGCAGGCTCGAACTGATGGCGGTCGTTTGGTGTATGGACAGATTGCGGCCATTATTGCTGCATATGCATTTCACAGTGGTAACCGATTGTCAAGCGTTGGTATACTTAAATATGCAAAAAACTACAAACGCACAAATTGCTAGGTGGAGCCATTTACTTCAGGAATTTGACTTTGAGATTAAATTTAGGAAAGGCGAGAAGATGCAGCACGTGGATGCATTGAGTAGATCTCCAGTGGAAGCAGCCACGGACACGATGGAAGAAATCTACGAACAACGTCTGGAGGTTTACAATATAATGCCAGAAGAGGAGTGGATTTTGTTAATCCAGAGCAGCGATCATAAGTTACAAGAAATAATAAGAGTGCTCAAGTTGCCGAATAGTGAGCGTGATAAAGACGAAAAACAGGTTGTTCAAAAGTACAAGTTACGTAACGGACGATTAGTGCGCGAAGTTACTGTAAACGGGAAAATTCGAGAACTTTTTGTAATCCCGACTAGCATGCGGAAAAGTACGGTAATTAAATTCCATGATATGGCGGGTCATTTTAGTGTGGAGCGAACAGTGGATTTAATATTAAGAAATTATTGGTTCGCTGGACTGAGGCATTACGTCAGACAACACATTCGTTCTTGCGTAGAATGCTTGTTGGTGAAAATACCTGGAGGTAAGCAAGCGGGAGAGTTGCACCCGATACCTTCTCCGAAGAGGCCGATGGGAAGAGTCCATTTGGACCATCTAGGCCCCTTTTTGAAAAGTGCGCGAGGGAACGCCCACGTTTTGGTAGTAATTGATGCTCTCACACGGTTTATTAGACTTTATGCGGTGCCGAGCACAAAAACGAGCAGTACATTGAAGTGTTTGCGCGATTTTGTGAACGATTTTGGTCTACCAGCGATGATTGTGACGGATCGCGGAACCAGCTTCACAGCTGACGGGTTCGAACAGTATTGCGCGAGTAATGGGATACGTCACGTGCTAAATAGCACAAGACATCCTCGAGCGAACGGAGTCTGCGAGCGAGTGAATAGGACCATTACGCCGGCGATTTTAACGAAAATGAAAACGGAGCGAATGTGGGACAGTTGTTTAAAGGAAGTACAACGTGACGCGAATAGTGTGGTAAATAAAATTACAGGGAAAACGCCATTCGAAGCATTGTATGGATTTCGAGCTAACTTTCACGATGGTGCTTTACGGGAATTCGCGGGAAACAATGACGATTACGTATTACCAGCGAAGTTACAGGACGAAGTGCGTGAAAAGGTTACAAACGAGCAGATAAAATATAAGGAGCGGTTTGACCGTAAACGGTATAAACACGAAGGATTTAACGTCGGGGACATTGTTTACGTGCGTTCTCCGCCAGTTTCCACGGGGGAACCGGTAAAAACACAAAGAAAATATAAGGGCCCATACACAGTGACCGGAGATTTAGGGAATGACACTTATAGGATTAATACAGTGGCAGATGGTGCGAACAGGAACTTCACGACCCAAGTGCACGTGTCCAGGTTGAAAGTGTACAAAAATCCAGTGGAGAACGAAAGCGGAGAGGAGGAATCTTCGAGCGAACTAGAGGAACCTATCCGGATTAGTGGAGGCAAGAAACGTGACAACGTCGCATGCGGGGAGGACGAGAACGAGGTCAAGGTCGCCGCTTCAAGGCGAGCAACGCGAGATTCCGAAGTGGGTCAAACAACATCAGGTGCTGTAACGATGGCAGCGAGACCGGTTAACCTTCGAACGAAGCGAGAGGTGGGGAGGCCATTGCGGTTCAAGGATTACGTGTTGGAGGGAGGCGGAGATCAACGAGGACATCCGAGCGTTTCCCAAGCAACGAACCAGGAGGTCGTAAAATCAGGAATGGCCGAGTGATAAATATTTTAAATTCAGCGTTTCGCGGGTGAGTGCTACGGAAGTGCGCCGCTAGGGGACGCGGAGTTGACGAGCGGATGTGCGGGAGGGGGAACGCGCAGTCTATCGCCGAACGTGGAAGAACAAGCAGGTTTTGAGCGGGTGAAGACCGTTGTGTGTTTTTAAGTTGTTACAATTAAGGACACAGGACAAGTTAAGAACTTAGGTATTGAATATCGATGTGTTAGATGTGCCCCCTTATTTTTGTATTTTTTCGGAATAAAGAATATTGTCTTAAAGTGGTGAGAAAATATATATTTAACACTATTATTATAGTTTTATTTAATATTTTACAAATTACAAAAATTATAAGTTGAAACATCATCAGTTTCCGCAAATCTGCTGCAGATCGTAGCTTCTTTTTTTAAAAAATGTTGTAGAATGTGAATTGCAATAATGCTTACAAATTAACTGCGTTTTTCTCTTTATAAACGTTTAGGGGTGGGCAACTGTCCACCCCCGCCCCTCCCTGGCTACGCCCATGCTGAGCATAAAATTAACATTTTAGGTATTTGCAAATTGACGTCAAAAGTTGACAAATTAAATCTCATTTTCTTCATAACAGATAACTATACAACCCATACTAGGATTGGAAGCGTGTCAAGAACTACAGTTGATTCATAGAGTGAATAGTGTAAAAACATTTTCTATAATAGATGAGTTTCCTGATGTTTTCAATGGTAAACTAGGGACAATACTATTTCAATATGAAATTAAATTAAAACCAAGAGCTGTAAGTAAAGTTACAAATGCTAGAGTAATTCCGAAAGCTTTAATAACCGAAGTAAAAAATGAAATAAACATTGTCAACAAAAAAGTTCAGAACAAATTAAAACTACGCTTCGGTCTGTCTTCTTTACATACGTGGATACGTTTTTTTTTTTAATTTTTGCTTCAGTTGTCATATAAATTGGTGATTAGTTGGTGGCAAGCTCATGGAGATAGCAATAAGGCAAAAGTGGCAGAAAATAAGAAATATATGCAAGAGGCTTTTAGGTCTCAAATGGGTTTATTGGTCGACAAACCAAAACCGGGATATGGAAGCACCAATAATGAAAATACTGCTCGCCGATTTTTTGAGGATGCTGCAACTTCAGCTCTTATAACCAACGTGGACGAGGAAATAATTAATCGGTTTCGCATTGTTTTATTAACAATTTCGAGTGGATACTCTATAAAAGTAGATTATTTTAAAAAGTACTCTCTGGATACTGCCAAGAGGTTTGTACAGTTATATCCATGGTATGTTAATATGCCAACTACTGTACATAAAATACTAATTCTTAGTGCAGAAATATTAGACTATGCAATTCTCTCAATTGGACAGTTTGGAGAAGAAGCTCAAGATGCCCAAAATAAGGACATTAAGATACAGAGACGGCTTTTCTAGAAAATTTTGTAGGTAGCAAAACATGGAGTATATTTTCCATAATTTCTTGATATCGTCAGATCCAAAATACATATAAGCCTTATGAGAAAATTAAGTGCTAAAAAAATTATAAAAATACCCTCTGGAAATCCTTCAGTTTTTGAAAGAGCCTGAAATAAAAAAAAAAGGGAACTAGACCTACCAGAAGAAGAATCAAGTGATTCTGATTAACCAGTGACCTTATACTTTTTACTTTACAGTGTTTCTAACCTAATCTTTGCCTAAAGAAAAATTTTAATTTTAGTTTGTTCTTTTTTGTAAGTACCCTTTTTTACACAGTAAATAAAAAATATACCTAATAATGTTAAATATTGATATATAGATACAAATTTTACCATAAAATGCACACAAAATATCGTAAATTGTTTTTTTTTATTTTAAATATTTTTTCAATAAATATATGTACCTATATGTCTCTGTTTTGTGGGAAGAGAGAAATAAACACAGAAACGAAACTAAGAGTCTACAATGGAATAGTAGTGCCAACGCTGACATATATGCAAATGAGTCTTGGACAATGTAAAATAAACATGAAGGAAAAATCATTGCTGCAGAAATAAAGTACCATAGAAAAATTACAGGGAAAACAAAGATGGACAGATAAAGAAATGAATACGGAAGACAAAGGGTTCAGCAAGAGGCAACCACAAAGAAAATTGAGAAGAATCAGCTAAATTGGTACATGCATATATTATGAATGGAACAAAACAGATTAATAAAGAAGATAATGGAGACTGGTAGAATTGGGAAAAGAAGAGCAGGCAGACCCAGAAAAAACTGGCTACAAAGAATAGAAAAATTAGGCAGACGAAGAGGAAAGACGAGAGAAGAGATGAAAATTTTGGCAAAGGACCTGAAGGGATGCAGAAATTGGATCAGAAAATCACAAGATAGTAATCTAACACCTTAAGGGTATATGGATCCCCCAGAAGAAGAAGAAGAATACTCTGTTTTGTAGATATTGGTTCTAATGAAATAGAAAAGTACCTACATAAACAAAGAATCTTGTTAGCATTTTTCAATAAAAAACCTCAAAATAAAAGACTACTTAGGTTTAAAAAACTTGTCAAAATTCAACTTCCTTTGATGCCCAGTTTATTTGTCATTTCACTTAGAACGGCGATTAACCATCAAATATGTATCAATATCGATATAAGTATTAGTTTTTTAGCCAACAATGCTTCAATTTATTATAATTGTTGTCTACGATTTTATGAAAATTCGTTTGCGTTGATTGCATAACAATCAACGCAGACGATGCTTTTTACCATGCATCAACTGTGTCTCACTTTACCTCAAATATTTTCCCTCTTGTCAACACTTGTCAATATTGACAAATGGATATTACATCTTACAAACAGTGAAATACAATTGAGACATGGTGAAAAGCAAACGGAAAACCCTGTAATTACAGAGCGATATGTCTTATCAGTATATTTAAAGGTACGCACCAGAAAGTTGAAGAGAAACTGAGAAAAGTGATAAAAAGTAAAATGGATGAGGAGCAAGCGGCATTTAGACCTAATAGACAAACTAGTGACAACATATTTATAGTGAAGAATCTAATGCAAAGAAAAATAGATGAAGCAATAAGTATGAGAGAGATTTGAATGAGTTCAAAATGGAGATACGACTAAAGTAGGGAGACAGTCTGTTTATTGCAGTTGTGGACATAATAATGAAAAATATTAACATGAAGGAATTAGACACAGTAATTGGATACTACAAGAACTTAGAATCAGTAAAGATGAGTATGCCGATGATATAATGATAGTGGCTGATACACATAACAAAATGCAGAAACTAGTAGACCTATAGGTGGAACAAATAGAGAAGATGAAAATGGAAGTAAATACCGATAAAAGTAAAACAATGATAATGAATAAAAAACAAGAGCATACAACAAGCATAATTGCCGAATACCGAGGATGGAAACATAGAGGCAAAATTAACAAATAAAGCAGGGAAGGGAAACAATATTTACTAGCAACTAAACAGATCGATAGTAGGAAAAACAGAGATAGACAAAAACGTGAAATTAGTTGTACTATGCAAGACAAAAAAAACTGGGACAGTTAATATGTTCTGTTGTAAATGTGACTGCCTTAATATGTATAGTTGCTAGGTATTTGTAACTCAATCATCAACTTGTTTAAACGTTGCTATGAAACAAATTGTTATAGTAAATTAATGGTTTCAAGCCTCATTTAAGCTAATCAAATAATGCCAAAATCGCTATCAAGTGTTGTCCCAGTTTTTTTGTCTTGCATAGTACATAACCCCGTCAAGGTACAAGGGGAGGTCCATAAATGAGCTTTCTGAATATCTAGTAGGCCAGATAACAAAAGAAAACTGAATGTTTTCTATTTGCACATCTGTCATAACGGTAATTAGAAAGTTTGAACCATTTCGTGTAATTAGTTTAATTTTAATAAATAAAAGTGTGAGGTGAATTGCATAAAAAAGTAGAAAATGGACAAAATTGAATACAGAGCCATAATAAAGTTTCTGACAAAACAGGGAAAAAGTCCGACAACCATTCGGGAAGAAATGTTGGCAGTATATGGCGATTCTACTCCCTCGGACTACACAATTAAAAAGTGGTCCAAGCTTTTTAAATGGGGTAGAGAGTCTCTAGAAGATGACCCTCGCTCTGGTCGGCCTGTTGAAGCCATCACAGGAGAAAATGTGGAAAAAGTGGAAAATTTAATTTTAGAAAATGCAAGATTAAAGAAGAAAGAAATAGCACAGATATGTGGCATATCAGAAACAACAGTTTTACAGATTCTTCATGATCATCTTGGTATGTCCAAGGTCACTGCAAGATGGGTGCCTCGATTACTCATACCTGTTCAAAAACGAGAGCACGTGACAACATGTAGAGAGTTTTTGGAAATGTGTAGGGATAATCCAGCAGAAATTATTGATAAGATTGTAACAGGGGATGAAACCTGAGTTCATTTTTATGATCCAGAGTCGAAGCAAGAATCGATGCAGTGGCACCGGAAGGGTACAGGACATCCCAAGAAGTTTAAAGTTGCGCAGTCGGCCGGAAAATTATGGCAACCATATTTTGGGACTCACAAGGAATTCTATTAATTGATTACAAGGAAAAGGATACAAAGATAACAGGAGAATACTATGCCAACATTCTACATCATTTGAAAGAGGCCATTAAAGAAAAGCACCATGGAAAACTAGCCAGAGGCGTGTTGCTCTTGCATGACAATGCCCCTGTACACAAAGCTCGAGTAGCAATGGCCGCACTACAGGCATGTGGATTTGAAGAAATTAACCATGCACCCTACAGTCTCGACTTAGCCCCCAGTGATGTTTATCTTTTTCCAAATTTGAAAAAGGAGCTAAGGGGACAAAGATTTTCGAACAATGAAGAACTGATTACTGCTGTAAACAGCCATTTTGAAGATAAAGATAAAAGTTATTATTTTATAGGTTTAGAAAAATTTATTGGTAGATGTAATAAATGTATTAAAGTAAAAGGGGGTTATATTGAAAAATAAAAATATTGAAGTTTTTGTAGAACCTTTTTTTCACACTTAGGGAGCGAATTTATGGACCTCCCCTCGTAGCAATGGTCATATATGTCAGTGAGAATTGAAAGCAGGAGAATAAAATAATAGCCATAAAAACGAAGCATTTGAGAAAGATAGCTGGTAAGACAAAGTGGGACAAAATACGGAATGAAGAAATAAGAAAGATGTTTTAGATCAAGAGTCAATGCAGAAGAAGACGGAAAAAGAACAAATAAACTGGTACACGCACATATTAAAGATGGATCTAGAGAAAATATGCAGAAAGGTAATGGAAGCAAAAAGATTAAAGAAAAGAAGACTGGATAGACCTAGGAAAACCTGGGTGGTACAGATAGCAGAGATAGGAAGAGTAGAGGGAAATACACCAAATGAAATAAAAATATTAGCAAAGGAATAGAAAAGAATGGAAGAATTGGGTTACAGAGGACACCCAGTCTTAAAGTCGACGCTGAAAGGCAAAAGGATAGAATATTTTAAGTTATTAAACATTTAAATGTTTCTTGTAATTTTGGATTTTGACAATTTTTTAACTTTGAATAACTCTTTTTTTTTATAAATTTCCTCGATTAAACTAGGTCTACTATGATTTTTCACTTTTGTCGCGTTTATTTTTGGTTGCAGTAGGTTCTACTGGTTTGTCGTAAAATTATTTAAAAAATATACAAATAATACTATAATACTATAAGTAGGTACTCAAAGTTATGTCGATTATTTTTGGAGTAGTAGTTATCACGAAGGTTCATTGCGTGTTGGTATAAATATTGCACACGCAATGGACATGAGTGATATCACCCCAAAAATAGTCTACCTAACTTTGACTACGATTAGTATTCGGAGGACTATTCAGTGAACCAAACCCATTTTCCAAATTAAAAAGGCTCAACCGTTAGTTACACATGTTAAAATACAATCTGTGATGTGCGGAGCTAGTGCGAATAGATGTTGCAGCCGTGCTTAGCAGCTATTTAGTTAAAATTAGTTATTATTCTAAACAAAAACATGCCTGAACAGCAATCCATGCTCTCTGCAGCTAAAGAGGATGCTCTTATTAAGAAAGTCATTGGAAAAGTAATCGGTTCTTCAGCCTTTGTTGAAAAATTGACCAAAAAAATACGTGAAAGCATTGCAGATCAATTCAAGGTTCAACTTGAGGCGTATAAAGATAAAGTGCTTAAACTGGAAATGGAATTGGCTACGGTAAAGAAGGAATTTCACATGTACAAAGATGAACGCAAACAGTGGTACTCTAGAAAAAACAGTTTACGCTTTTTTGAAGTACATGAAGAACCAAATGAAGACACTAATAAAGTTATCAGTGATTTGTGTCAAGATAAGTTAAAGCTGAATGTATCTCCTAGCCATATCGACTGCAGTCACAGGCTTCCCGGTAGAGAAGGTTCTTATAAACCTATCATCGTTAAATTCATAAGTCACAACACCAAAAACCTAGTGTACAAAAACAAAAAACTTCTTAAAGGCACAAAAACAATCATTCAAGTGCGTGCAAAATTTTTTTTAAACTTGATAATAAAAGTATCAACCATTTTCGCGCATCAGGTGACTTAGATAATGTAAGATAAATATTATACGGTACCTACTATAACAATGTAGCGGCTACAGCAACGTTTTCTGACTCTCCCATTTGATAAACGGCTTGTCTTTTTGTTTGTTAGTATCTATTTATTTTTGCTTGTTGTTTTAGATTATTTTCATGTGTTCCCATATGAGCAACGTAAGTGGAATTTTTATTTCTTGAGAATATGAAATAATCTTATTTAAGAATGCAACTAGGTAGTTTAAAAATTCACTTAATTTGTTCATATCATTAGAGAATATAGAGGCACGTGGAATTACTGCAGCACATATTAATATACAATCTTTAGTTCCAAAATTAAATCAATCGAAATTATTTATTTATTTATTTATTTAATGTACAGGCAGCAGCAGAAAACTGATAATGCCCGAATCTCGTACAAATTTGTGTTTAAATATATGTAAAATAAGTGTAACAATGTGTATATATATAATTTATAAGTTTCGTAGATTTATAGTTCGTTGTAACAATCTTAACTAATATCACAGTGGCTATTACAGTTATATTTGAGATAAATAACGATTGTATAGATTTTTAAATCGCAATAAAGAGGGCGCTGAAACCATTTCTCTTGGAAGGCTATTCCAGTGTTCCACGATCCAGTTAACTAAAATGTTTTTGTGGTTGTCATGTTTAAACGTGGACTTTTTGATTTTCATGTCATGTCCTCTCAAGTTCCGGGAGAGGGACATGTTGAAGAAACCAAGAAGTTCTGGGGAGTCGTAAGAACCTTTAAGAATCTTGTATGTTTCGATGATGTCAGTACGTTGTCTTCTCGTGGATAGTGTAGCAATGTTTAGTTGTCTAAGTCGGTTTTCATAAGGCAGGTTTCTGATATTTCGCACAAGTCTTGTAGCTTTTCGTTGACTCCTTCCAGCACTGAGATGTCTTTTGCATAGTAAGGACTCCAAACGCAGGAACCGTATTCTAGGAGTAGTAGGACATACGTCTGATACAATTTGGCGAATGAGGCATTATCCAGGGATTTGAACGCTTTGCTCAACAAAAACAGAGCTCTATTTGCTTTTTTAATTGTACAAGTTACATGTCACTCCCATTTCAGATTGTCCTGTATTAATATACCCAAATCCTTAATGCTTTTAGTTTGTTGCAGCAGTTGTCCGTTGATGGAATATTGGTGACGCGGATTGTTTTTTTCTATGTGAAGAACAGCACATTTTGATTCGTTGAGAGGAATCAACCATTTCCATGTCCAATCGACGACGTTGTCTAGGTCCTGTTGCAACTCACGATGGCTTACGAGGGGGTTGGAAAATATTTTAGTGTCGTCTGCATATAAGGAGAAGTTAGTTCTCGTGTCGCAGATTATATCACTCGTATATAGGATGAACAATATTGGACCCAAGACAGATCCTTGAGGGACGCCACTCGTAGCAGCTCGGGCGGTGGAGGCGTGTCTACCAATCTTAACTCGAAATGTTCGGCCTGCAAGGAAAGATTCAAGCCACAATAACAGTTTACCTCGAATACCGAAGTGATGAAGTTTGTGCAATAGGCGTTTGTGGGGCACTCTATCGAAGGCTTTTGCAAAGTCTAAGTAGATCGCATCTGTCGGTTTACCATTGTCCAGATCTCTTATCCATCTTTGTGTGGTGTTGAGTAGATTAGTTACGGTGGATCTTCTGGGGATGAAGCCGTGCTGTTGAGGAGGAATGCGACGTGTTCGGCTAGCAAACTCAAGTAACCTGTTAGCAATAAGTCTTTCCATAACCTTGCACACCGCACTAGTTAAGCTGATAGGTCTATACTATTAAATAATTACAAATATGATATACGAGTGAGATTATCGGAACACCGCAAAAATATTAGAAAGGGCGAAATCATCAAATTCAAGATCGCAGAACACGTCTGGAACGAAGATCACCACATACAATGGGATAACGCATCAATTGTAGCGAAAGAGGAAAACAGATTCCGTGGGAATAGTGCTGGCAATAGAACCAATTAGCCAGGCAAGCGTAGAACTAAAGCCCATTTGGATGCCACTACTGCGCAGAGAATTACAAAAATAGTCTACTGTGCATACAGCGGTAAGATATATATAAGTTTATAATTAAAATATACAGGGTGTCCCGTGACTTGATGGTCATAGCCTAAGAGCGTATTCCTTGGACAATTTTAAGATAAAAAGTTCATATAAACATAGGTCCGCAAACGCTTCGTTACCGATCTACAGGGTGTTGAAATTTCAAAACTTTTTAGTTTTTTCTTTATAGCTCCTGCAGTTTTTGAGATATTTAGCTCAAATTTGGAATACAGGTTACGTTGTAGGGCTTACATCATTTGCCATATGAAATGGTTGTGAGAATCTACAGGGCGATATTTTCAGGGGTCATGCCCCCTTTTCTCCCCCTGAACTTTTTTTGCGGTGCGCCGGTGGTAGATTCTAAATTACAAAATTAGTTTTCTGTTTTGTTCTCTTGTAGTTTTTTCGTATCAGAGATGGTTATCAAGAAAAAAAATAAACAATTTTCTGTATTAATTCGCTAGACAAAATAATTTTTTTTTAAATGGTGGACCTTTTATTTAATGTTTTTTGTGCTCTACAATTTATGTTCAATTACTTTTCCACGTACGAGCGATATTAGTCGAGATATCGAACGCGAAAGAAAAGCGTGAATGGGTTGAGATTTTGTTTTGCGCTTCTTTGCTTGTATTTCGGTTCTCAACTTATATAGCGCAAAAGTAGTGGTTATAAAACTGGTAGAGCTTGAAAATACCTGCAGTTTGATGTATTATAAATTAAAATGCTACTAAAATTACGACTTGTAGAGCGGACCAAAGTCATCAAGTCAGCGCATAATTTTGATTTCGTGTACCGTACTCTTACATAAATGACATAATAAACTTTATTACATTATTAGAACCATTATATTTCATAGAACATCTTAATGGACAACATGAAATTCAACTTTTCTGACCCCCAACATTCCAAATAAGGAGTTTAAACTTTTGGTTCTTAAGAATTTGTTGTTTCGGTATACGAGAGTCGTCCATCCTATAGAGATGTGCATGTGAATTGGTTCTGTATTGTTTTATTTTTTTATTTAAATCGGAGATATCTAATTTTTGTCTAATTTCTTTATTGTGTTTATGGTCCAATATTCTTCTTGCCGGGCTTTTAGTCATCGTTCAATTTTCACATTTTTTTAGCAGTACGGGAACAGCCATAACCTTATAGAACTTAAGGCGTGTTTCTATCCTTGTATTTTTTTATTGTTCCACACATGTAGTTGTATTTCGCTATTTTGCTGTTGATGTCTCTTTATTCTCCATATCTAATTTTGTATCCTAGATAACTGAAGCAATTGACTCATGCGATTGGCGTATCATCAATAAATAATCTTCGCTCAAAAGTGATCTTGGCCTTTAAAAGCTAACGCCTCTCAAACATCGTTTGCACAAAGATACTTCAATTCTTGGACCATATTGGCAGTAGAACTGACAACCTAGAGAAAACTATTGTTCAAGGAAAACCACATGGCAAAAGACGAAGAGGCAGATCTTCTAAACCCTAACGATAGCTTGATATCACGCGGGCGGTACAGACTAACCACCTTCAGTTTCCATGGGTTGAAATGCTGAATGCCTAATGGACCACAACACATCAATCATTATGTAATGCTAAGAGAAAAAGATAGTTTATGTATTGCTCAATTATCATTCCAAATAGTTAAAGTAATTAGACATCTTTTAGTAATATGCAATCATATAATGTTATGTAGGTACCGCATGCTTAATGTAGTATATTTATTCTAATAATGTAATAAATATATATTGCAGAATACATAAAATAACATGTTATATCCTACAAAAGTCACATATGAATTTGAGGCTCGTGTTGTGAGTGTACGTAGTACTTTGAACAATGTTTAATAATAAAAACTCTTTTTAAGAACCAAAAGTTTAAACTCCTTATTTGGGATGTTGGAGGTCCAGGAAAGTAGAATTTCAAGTTGTTCACTAAGATTTTCTATGAAATATAATGGTTCTAATAATGTAATAAACTGTATTATGTAATTTATATAATAGTACGATACACGAAATCAAAATTACGAGCTGACTTGTCGATTTTGGTCCGCTCTACAAGTCGTAATTGTGGTCACATTTTAATTTATAATAGGTCAAACTGCAGGTATTTTCAAGATCTACAAGTTTTATAACCACTACTTTTTCGCTAAATAGGTCGAGAAACGAAATACAAGCAAAGAAGCTCGAAAAAAATCTTGACCGTTTACTCTTTCCTTGCGCATTCGATATTTTGACTAATATCGCTCGTATGTAGAAAACTAATTAAACATAAATTGTAGACCACAAAAAATTCTAACTAAAAGTTCCACTTCATTTTCACGTACCGTTAACAGGAACCAAGTTATCGCAAAAAAATCAAACGCATCTTTTTCTTAAGATGGCGGAAATAGCACATAGGAAATCTTGGTCGACAACTTGAAGTTAAGCTTTGCTGGACCCTCCCAACACCCCAAAAAAGGAATTTCAAATTTCGGTTCACTTTCAAGCAAAACTGACATAGTGACTGGACTAATGGTTAAATATGCATAATAGGCGTCATTTACAATTTGCTATTCTTTGTTACAAAATTATTACAACAAAGCTGTCGGCTTACTTACATAATAAAATAACATATAGGACTGATATCCATGCCATAAATTTAAGATTCAAAGGCATAATATCTCCGCCTTCACATAAAACGGTCTTATTTGAGCGTTCTTTTCAATACCAAATTTATAAAATGTAGGTACAATAACCTCCCTCCTACGTTTAAGCAACTTAAGTTAAGAACACTTAAAGCTAATATGCGGGACTATCGAAATGTGCAACCTAAAATTTTATTAGATCAACATGGCGTTTTACCGTCTAGGCCGACAACTTCCAATTTAATTCAATGCACTCAGGATATCTCCGAAATAATTAATATCAAATCCCAAGTTGACGTTATCGTTACTGATTTCTCGAAGGATTTTGACCTAGTGGATCATAGTATATTATTAAAGAAATTTGAACTATTTGGTTTTCACAGCAATTTAATTGAATTTCTTTGTTCGTACCTTACAGGTCGACTTCAGTTTGTAACTTATGAATTGGAAAGCTCCATTGAATTTAATGTTAAATGTGGAGTACCTCAAGGTACTGACTTGGGGCCTCTATTTTTTCTAATATTTGTGAATGATATTTTATGTATTCTGAAGAATAATTGTCATACCATAATGTTTGCAGATGATAAAGACGTAACGTCATTAAATGATTGCTTTCAATTACAAAATGTTTTAAATGGGGTAGGTACCTATACAATTGGCGTCAGAAACATAATTTACGTTTAAATATTCAAAAATGCACCAGTCTTACTTTTACTCGAAGGAAAACACCAATAGTACATCAGTATAAAATTAACGGTCAAGAAATTGGTAAAGTTGATCAAAAACGTGACTTGGGAGTTATATTTGATTGCAAACTAACATTTCATAAACATATTTAGTCAATAGTTCAAAAGGCATATCGAGTGTACGGTTTCCTTGTAAGAAATACTAAAGATTTTAAAACTGTTGCAGTGCTTTGGCGATTATACTCTACGTTTTTACTTCTTTTATTGGAGTATGTCTCTGTAGTGTGGAGTCCTTTTTACTCCAAATTCAATAACATGATTGAAAAAATACAAAAACGTTTTATGCGGTACATTCATTTCAGAGCAACCGGTGTATATCCTAAATGTAAACCATATTTCAATCTTTTAAACTTACCTATATAAAAAGCATTCACTTTGTAAACATCGACAGGTATTTTCATTATTTCAAATATATAAAATACTTAACCCTTAAGAGTTAACGTGCCGTCGTGTAACAACAAGGTTAACGTCGGTCTCTGAGACCAACTTTTTCAAAAATCCGGTGCTGTTACTGTAAATTTATTTTAATGAAAGAATGTAATAGATATGATTGTTTCATGTATAGTTAGTACAAAAATAACGCCTGACAGCATTAGTAACCTTTATTTGTATACGTTATAATAATTACAAATTAACAACGAAAAAAATAACAGCCATTGAAAAAATTTCATTCAAATACTTGAAAATGTTTAATAAAATATATCTGATGCATAAATTTTGTAAAGAACAAAAAAAAAGTTTTTCTCATACAGACAAAGAAATAAGCGAAACATAATGAACTAAAGTTTCTGACGTTTCGAACAGGGGGATGTTTTTTCCATTTCGTTTTGCCATGCTTGTCAGTAAAAGTAGGTTGCATGAAATTTCTTATGGGTTTGTTCGCATCAATATTTGCTGTAGAATCATCTACCATGTCTAACTCTTGTTCAGAATCTGTATCTTCTAGTTGTTCTTCAATTATATATGCATCACACTAATCGTCCTCTTCTTCGTCATCATACTCTATTTCCAAATCAGAACCAATTTCATCATGTAGTCGTTGTACTTGCTCCAGTTTATAATTCATACTGACTATTGACCTAAACAAATTGTTTTCATACAAACTGAACAAAAACAGACAACACACCTTGAAATTACCGTTAACATTTTTTAACACTAAGGATAACGTACGGTGTACGAGACGGAATATGTTAATGACGTAAGCACGGAAAGTCCTATTTCAGATATAACCTAGTACACTGCATGCCATACACATAACTTGAAGGTACTGAACGGGTCAGCGCTTTGAGTAAACGTTTTTAAAAGTTTTCGGATAAAATGGGGAACGTCGGACTCACAGACCGTATGTTAACTCTGAAAGGTTAATGCACTTAAAATCAATCCTGCTATGTTGGCAACAATTCCCCTCCATGTTCCAGCGGTTAACAGACGTATTATTGAAGTCTTTTATTTAACTACTCCTGCATCTAATAGTTCCATCAGTTCTCCTTTGTATAAGATGTGCTTTGTGGCAAACAGAATATTATCCCATATTGATATTTTTCATATGAAACGTAATATGATTAAATCGGTGGCATATAGAGAACTCTAAATTATTCATTAGGTACTTATATTATATGTCTATGTACGTTTCGCAGTCCTTCCTCACTTGAATGTACATTTGTAATCGGTTGTTTAATTATTTTATTTTCTATTCCCGTCATATTGTTTTTGTATAATTAGGCATGTTTATTTTGCATTACATTTCAGCGAGTTTATAAATGTGTCAATTGTAAATGGAATTACTGTTCTGTAATTGGAGCAATAAATTATTATTATTATTATCATTATGTCGTAACTATTGAGAAATAAATGCATTATTATTATTATTTGTATAAACATCTTCAATAAATATTTTAAATTGTTCAAAATAGCCACTTGAGTACATACTAGTACCTACAATAATCGCTGCAATTTGGTACTATACTTGGCGCAGCGAACAAATAGAGTGGCTTATGCAACCCAAATAACATATTTCAAAGCTGACTGGATCAGTATTTGAATAATAAATACTAAAGAATCAGAGATGGCGGTTCTCATAATTAGACTTCATTTCTTCTGACATTAAATAATTTTTTGAGGTTATGATACAAATAGAAACTTAAAAAGCATGACATTTGTGCACTTGTAATATGTAGACAATAATGAGATTTAACAAGCTCCAGGCCACATGCCTACATATTACACGTGCACAAATGTTATGCTTTTTAAATTGGTCGAAGTTTCTATTTGCATCATAACCTCAAGCAATTATTTAATGTCAGATGAAATTAAGTCTAATTATGAGAACCGCCATCTCTGATTCTTTAGTAATTATTATTCAAATACTGATCCAGTCAGCTTTGAAATATGTTATTTGGGTTGCATAAGTCACTCTATTTGTTCGCTGCGCCAAGTATAGTACAATAATCACTACAATTTATTTTGATTGGCTATGAAATTGCAAAATCTGACATTTTCATTGGTCCACTTTTGACAGATGACAGGTGAACTGAATAGTCCATGGAGTTAACTACCTCCATGGAATAGTCACTTTAATTGACCAAAATTTGAAATCGACCAGAAAATAAATAAGAAGATACAATGGTATGAAGGTGAGAAGTGAAACACACTGTATAGTGCGAATTTTTGAACAAGAATGAATGCACGTCTTAGCGTGTACCAGAAACAGCGTAATCAGCTGTTGCTATTTAGTCTTATACATTATAGAAATGTTTGCTTGAAAGCTATATTTTTATTCACTATTCACAATTCCATTGAAAAATAATGTGTTCTTGTAATAAAACAGTCTAACAAACACACCTTGATTTGACAAGTGTCAAATTGACAGATGAATTGATTGCAAGTGTGTGAATTAATCTAAGACACTAATTTTGTTTTCCAGGGCCTCCCTTCTCCAAACATTTTTATGGCCACTCTGTATTGATGAAGACGAAGTTTTGTAGATATAAATGACTAGGATTTTGTAGATTTCAGATGAAAT
The DNA here is from genome assembly GCA_940337035.1 of Agriotes lineatus. NCBI lineage: Eukaryota > Metazoa > Arthropoda > Insecta > Coleoptera > Elateridae > Agriotes > Agriotes lineatus. The sequence goes on from OW679195.1 coordinate 168,372,251, forward strand.
TTGGGAGCGATGCAAATACACCAGTAGATTGGTATTATTAAATTCTCTGCTGATAAATTCGGTAAGGTTAAATTGGAGGGGCGGACGGCTAGGCGCGTGCGCAATGTGTCGATTGGTGGCGCCGCGCATGGCAAAATGGAGACTCAGTTTTGTCCGACATGTTGGATTCACCTGTCTGCTGTCATCAGGTTTGGCGAAACATTTCAAAAGGGGCACAGTGACAAGTGTTTACGTCTTTCTAGTCGTCGATCCGCATCTGCCCGCATCGCCGTTGCAGCTCTGAACCGCCCCGGCGAGATACACACACAGAATAGCCAGTGAATTCGATTTACTGTCAGGGTGTATCAAGTAGTTTTTGAGAACACCGACAGAGGATTCGCGATAAAACTGGAAAAAAATTCTCCCAGTTCTATTTTTAAAGAGACGCGTGTGCGGCGCGAGCCACTAATGCATATCTAGTGCGGTATTCGGCTATTTTTGTAATTCATAACTTATAAATAACCAGTGTCCGAATCTCTCTACACTTAGTTTAGTATGCGGCGGAGCCATTTTTACAAAATATTTTAATTTTGGGGGTATCTGCCTGCCAGCTCGCATCCGAGGGGTGAAGTTCTGTGATACACTCGCGGGGCGTCTTCGGGGGTGAGCGCGCGCCTAACCTGCCTGACATATGTCAACAGCTCGTAGGCAACTATGAGCCCGTGTGTGGAGCAGCAGTTTTGAACCCGTCTGCAATGGCCGGAGAGGAGTGACTGCTCGGGGATAAGCTGGATGTCACGAAAGTGAGTGTGGCGGACACGACGTCGGCCACGGTGGCGACTGGTGGCCCCGAGTGCGGCCCAGGGGCCGCCGAGAAGGGCGCCGGCTGCTGGTGGTCCTCCCTTGCGGCAATGGGCTGCTTCGGGAACCGGGAGTCGCAACAGGCTGCCGGGGGCGACGACAGCAGGTCACAGAAGCGGATCAGCGATCAGATTAACAGGCAGTTACAGAAGGATAAGCAGGTGTACCGGGCAACGCACCGTTTGCTTTTGCTCGGTGCTGGCGAGTCCGGCAAGTCAACAATAGTTAAACAAATGCGCATATTGCACGTCAACGGTTTCAGCGAGCAAGAGAAAAAGCAGAAGATAGAGGATATTAAGAAGAATGTTCGAGATGCCATTCTGGTAAGTTTTGGTTCTGATTTGCTCACTGATATGATATGAGCAGTTTAATTGATTTTATTTGTTGTACAGGATGGATTTCACGTGTATACGTTATATATTGCGGTTTAAACGATACAAGGAAAACTTGATTGCTGGAGCCTGTGGAAAATCAAAGGAATATCTGTAATGTAGTTTATAAGCCTTACCATCGCTGCTTAAATATTCTACTGTGGTATATTTGTAAAATTATTGTATACAAACATTGTGATGTCATGAAAAGTACATTACACAATTATCCTTGTCCATGGGGCTCTTACGGTCAAGCTTTAAATTTCGTTTTTTATTATTCGTTTTAAGTTATTACGGTTTAAACACTGTTCGGAATGGAAATAAGCTTGAATTTTTGTGAAAAAGTTGCTTGAATGTTATTTTTTGAACTTGTTAATTTGTTGCGCTTTTTATGATATGAATTCCTCTATCATGGCAGCAATAATTGTTATTTCTGGTTTGATGTTAAAAGACTTAGTTTTTCAAAGCCCAACGCTGTATCACACCATTGTCTATAGTTTTTCACAACGACATAACACTATCATAATGACAACCTTCAAATGTATTACGCATGATGCTCCACTGCTTTTCTTAATAACTCATAGAATAACTAGTTTATGTAGTCATTTTAAATTAAATTTTCCAACAAATTTTGAATTTTTACGATAACTGCCACACAAAAAGAAGTAGTTACATAAAATGTACATCTAGACCTTTTTATTTACATGAAAATCCGATTTCTTGCTTATTATAAGCAATTTGTGGTTTAAGTGGTATCTTAAAATACCATGTGCACCACTTGTTTAGCTGTTTATATGGGCTAAAAGGTCAACTATAATGCATTCTAGCCAATATCTTACTATCACAGACAGCCAGCTGAGTACGTTAGATATAAAATGTAGTAAGAGGTTTTAAAATTGCTTCTGCCTATGGTATATTTGAAGGCCTTTAACTAGAAAGCTGGGTATCTCATAATGGTTTTTAATAAAATATTTTTTTAAATTCGTGAAACTGCTACAGAGAAAATAGTTTGGTAGATTTATTTGCAAAATAAACTGATTTTTTATTATCTAAACAACATTATGTTCAGCAAAGTAAAAATTATAATAAATTCTTAAGAACCTGGTTAAATAAACTCATATGGCTTAATCACAAATTTTTCGTGGGCCCAAAATAAGATCATTTCTATATCCAAACGCACTTTGTTAAACCAGTATTGCGCCTCAAAATTGTTTTGCTGCATCTGAAGCTTGCTCACATCATTATTGCATTAATTAATTATTATTTTCATTGACCGCTGCATTTGTTCTTTTATTATGTTTATATGTATACATATGTCGAATTCGTGGATTTTCAGCCTTTGCTGTTTGTTAAATTAAGTGGTTTTTTAACAAGACTTCTTAATTTTGTATGTTGTGTGATGTATGACTGACTGGTGATTTATATATGTAAGTTATAATATAACATACCTTTTCTATTGAAAAAACATCCAAAAAATAGTCAAACAACTTGCCAAAACGTTGAACAAAAAATTTATTTAAAAAGCCATAATAGCGAAACCCCAAGAATTCGGTTTAACTTTCCTTATTGTACTGGCAATGTACAGCCTTACAAGTAATTATTATGTTGTGAAGAATGGCACTATGATTACTGGTGGGAATGCTAATTCTGAATTGCAGGTGAGTCGTTCCCTTCAGAAACAATGTTGGTCAGAAAAAATACCTCAAAACCATTTTGGTTAATTATAACTGCAAGTAGCATTAAAAGAAGAATTTTCTGAAAAGGAATTCGTAGTTTTTGTAATGAATGTATTAATTTTAAAATATTTATGCAAAATGCCTTTATTATACAGTTGTTAATCAAAAATACACAGTAATTCTTAATAGTCAACTTTGTTACCATGTTCAGTACTTGCCAATTATATCATAGAGGAGCTTGTGCTTTTTACTTCCTTTTACTACTATAAAGGAAGTATTGGATTCACCCCAAAAATTCGAAATTGAGTTTTCAACGGATCTTCACGTTTTAGAGTCCCCTGATCCCAAAAAACATATTTTTTTTCATTGGTCTGTCTGTGTGTGTGTCTGTGAACAGAATATCTCAAAAACGAAAAGAGGTATGGCATTGAAACTTCATATATAAGTTTTGTGTACTATGTAGATGAGACAGCAAGCTTTTGAAGAAAATCGCATAACCGGAAGTAGGTGTTTACTCTTGTGATTTTTCAGTTTTTTTCGATTTTTTCAAAAACGGCTCTAACGAATTTTTTTAAATTTTACATTTTTCTTACATTTTTAATGTGTATTGATGTGAGATAGGTGATTTTCCAGTTGAATACTTCTAAAGTGGGTTTCTTTTGTTTTTTTTTCTATTTTTTTTATTAACTCCTATTTTAAATAAAACACCCGGTATATTATTACATTTTTGAATTCACCTTAAAATTCTAGAGAAAATTTGTCTCTTCAACTAACACTCGATTTTGTACCGTTTTTGTAGAATTTGTAATTTTTGAAAATTTTTAACAAATGCTTAAAAATTAAAAATGAAATTTTTGACTAATTATAAGATCACTGTAAAAGGAAGTTGTGTGAGTGTATCACACCAGATTTTTAAGAATGCTTTCGAGTTTCGAAAAGGCTAAATGTGTGCAAATATTTAAATTTAAAACCACGTTAGTGCATAATACCAGTAGAATTAATGATAGGTACGAGCCCTAGCAACTATATGTTCGGCCATTTTATAGTTTCTATTTTAAATATTTTTTAACCATTTTTTTTTAAATAACATTTAGAATCTCCAGCATTTTGGCTACACTATGATTACAATTCGTTAAAAACCCTTAACCACACAAATATTTAACAATCGCGAAATACATATTTTGACAGGTAAGCTGTCATTTTCAATAGCACTGTGTACGCTCTGCGAATTGTGATCAGATTCAAACCACAGACTCCAGCAGTGTTTTATTTATACACTATGATGGTAAAATATAATAGAAAATCAACCCCTGCCTTAGTAAGTTCATAAACTTTAAGGGAATAGTTTGCTTAAAAATGACTTAAGGTGTGGCAACTCCCAAAAAAGTGAAAGATTTAATAATCACCATGTTTGGTTGTGGAAAAAATTAAGCAAATTGCCAGACACTTGCAATTATCGAAATCTTCGTAACTGATATCATAAAATCATTTGATAAAATGGGAACACCGATATTAACGGAAAAAGCACAGGGCGTCAGTGTTATGAATTAACCAAAAAGGCAGGTAGTTAAAAGTTGCAAAAATAGCAGAAGAGGCATTTTAAGATATATAAAGCTACCGGATTATCTCTTTGCAGAAACTGGATTCATAAGAGTGGCCTTGGTTTTTATAACAAAATTTTACCAATGTAAAATTGTTCAGATTGATAGTTTAGGTCAAAGAAAAACCATTACTGACCTACCATCAGAAAAGAAAGCATTTTGCTTTTAAGTGCTGAGTCTAAATAACTGAAAACAAGTAATTAGAAATTAAAAAAGGTGTTTCAAAGGGACTGTTGAGAACGTACTGTCAAGTTTTCTTCCGGGGTTATGAAATGAGACTGAATGTGGGTAAAGGGTGTAGGAAATATGCAGTTCATCAATGGAACTGTTAACGCTGTAAAATACCAAAAAATGATGGAAAATAGACTGATTTTTAGTATTGAAAAATTTATCTTTCAACAAGATAACACATCGAGTCATACGGCTAAAACCACCCATAACATGGAAGTAATGGATTGGCCTTCAGGCAGTCGTAATTTAAATATCATCGTAACCCCTTGGTACAGAATGGAACAGAAACTAAAAAACAATCCACAATGAACTCAGAATCTGTGATGGTAGAAGAGTGTCAATCTATTGTAAATTTTATGCTAAGCATTTGGGCAGTAATTGAAGCAAAAGACGATGTTACACCATATTAAACGGTACCAGAAATCGAGACAGCAGTATAACAAAAATGCAGATTTTGTTTGAGTTTTATATTTACAGCGTACAAGTTTATGTGATTTCTAAAATTTTTGTCATTTACTTCGTCACTTTTGTCAATAAGTCTTTAATCAAGCAGTAGTGTCCACTTATTGGAGTTATTTTACTGACGAATTCCCTCATATCAAGTAGACCAATCATTTGATATCAAATTTTCAAATTCCGACTAATCACATTAAGAATAAAGCAACAAAAACAAGAAAAAGTCCCTTGGGACTATTTAAGTAAGAATATAATAACTTAAATTATGAGCGAATCATCATCCCTTAAACTTAAGACTTTGGCCAATAGGACCTTCTACCATACTGACAATATAGCGACTCACGATTTTCGATTTGGTACGAGCTAACTTGGTTTTGTTTTATGTGTCAAATGAACTAATTTAGAAATGTTAGCTGATTTTTTGAGGTTAGAATGTGTGTTTTAAGCATAAAAAAATAGTATTAAACTCCGTCTTCTATATACACATATCAAATCATTATATTCTCTTCCTAAATATAATTCATAGTATGCCTAATAATCTATAATTTTTTAAGAATATCGTTTCTTATAATCCCAATGCATGAAAATACAACTTTCCTACGGACCGTTGTATTTTCAACTTTGGGATTATAACTAGGTAATAGTATTTATCAAAAAATTATTGATAATAGGCATACTACTTATTATACCGGGTGATCAACAATGATTGAATGTGCCGCCTCCTTCAAATAAAGCTATTGTCCACTTAGCACATGCAGTGATCCCAACTCTTTCCAGTAACGTACTGGCGGGTATTTCAGATTGGGCGGGAAATTTAAAAGCTGGTGGTATATTAAAAATAAATATATTATTGCAAAGTTTTAAATTATACATAGTGCACGTTTTGTTACACAAAAAGTAAATACAACTGAACAAGCATACAAGAAAAGCTAAAAAGAATGTTTCTTATATTAAAAACACACAATATGAGACAAAGTGAGCAAAAAAAATACAATTCAATAACAAAATACAATGATATTGATACATTGTTTTCTAAACTCACAATCTAGAAACTAGAAACAGAAATAAGAACCACCCTTTTTTATAATAGATGTTGAAAATGCTGTCCATTATTTTCCATACGCAATTTTACTAGTCTTTTTATGTCAAAGACGGCTTCTAACTGTTGCGGTGTGATTGAATTAACGGTGTTCACTATGGCATCCTGGGAACTTCTCAACCGTATGCAAACGATTTGCATACACAACATTTTTAAGATGACCAAACATCGTCGAGCGGTGTCAAATCAGGCGATCGCAGTGACCATCGACCTGTGATTATTAGTCTATCCAAGAAATATTGTGATAAATATTCCATCGTACATATTAGGTATACACATTACCAGTTTGAGCAGACAGTTGCCTTAAAGATTTATTGGGGCTTGCTTTCAATCGCTCCTGAATACCTTCTAACGCTTTTTCATTAAGCGCAGGCCATTTGCCATGAGATTTACTCTTGAAGACACTGCCAGTATCCTGAAATCGGTTGATAATGCACCGAACATGTGTGAAAGTTTCGTAACGTGATTGTTTGCGAATTGCTGCTGAAACTCGGCGAAGCAAGGAGCTTGTGAATACTACCAAACACCATTTTGGTCTCGTTGCTCAGACCGAAAATAAGCCTCCAATATAAATTTGTTTTCATCATAAATTGTAACCTAAAATGATTCAAATTTTTTCTTATTCAAAGCAAAGCTCTGTAAATTATCTACTTACCAGATAAAGCAATCAGATACGCAGTTTTAGTCTTACTCAAGATTGAGTTTATGAGAACTATAGAAATAATTTCATTAATCTACTTATTGCAACAAGAATGACAGTCTGTCATCAATTATTTTGACAGATCTAAAATTGTTATGTGCGCGCATATGGTCGCGGGGGAAGAAAGTTTTGATAAACAACATATATTCTCGTGGGCCCCGGAATACATTATTGATAACAATGCGACCATAGCGAAGTTACGAACCCTACAATCATTATTGATCACCCTGTATTACCCCTGACAATGCCCCGCACCAATATATTTCCTTAGTTACCATTGGAAAAAATTACAGTTGTTTGACAGTATTTTTGAAGTGTCATCGTAATTTCTTTGTCATCTTATTTGGGAAATAGTCTCATCAAATATATCTCGGCCTCATTATTTTGCAGGTAAAATTAGAATTCAAAACTAAAGCTTTATAATTGGAAAAAAACTATATTCTTTAGATCTTTTATTATTTACCGAAAAGTTATATGTTTGCATAATTTTTAAGTTTTTGATGCAAAGCGCTTTTTAGGAGAAATATTTTTCAATAATAATATTTAAATAGTTTCTAAAAACTCTAATTTACGACTGTTTAATGAATTACTTTTATGTAAATCCTGTACTTATATGTTTTTTACTGTTGTCTAAATGACTAGATTTGTCTTGATTCAGTTTACATGTTCTAAAAATGAAAGGATTTTAATTTCAAAATTGTTAGTCAAAATTTTGTATTTCGATAGAAAATAGTACTTTAAACAACTTTTTTTGGTAATTTTTTCTCTATCTTGGCTAATAAATGCGTTTTTCTCGATTTTTATCAAAAAATGTAAAATTTGACAGATAACGGAAGACGCATGGCAACTTTTGTTTGGTCCAATTGTAATGTTTTTCAACCACCTCCAATCGGCAGGGTTTTGATCGGAGGTGGTTGAAAAACATTACAATTGGGCCATGGTTTTGATTTTCTAAAAAACTTAAATAGAAATTTTTTCCATTTTATGCCAACTTTTTGGCTAACACTATATACAGGGTGCTGCATTGGTGACTGCATGGCCGCAACAGAGGAAATCCCATGGTACTTAAATTAAACCGTTAAAATTGTATTTATTAAAAATGACGGTTGATCTAAGTAGAATTTCAAGAAATTTTGTCGTACTATAAACAAAAAAGGTAGTTTATCTGAAAACAAAATACAATTTATTTTGTTTAATCTAAGGAGTGAGATCTTTCTGAAATTTTGTATAGGGCCATAATTTATCATTCTGAACAACTTTTCTTGGTAACATTTTGCTGTATAATGAACAGAAAGGGTAGTTTACCTAAAAGGAAAATAATTTTTCAAAAACTGAAAATAGCCTTAAAATTCTCTTCAGACCAAGCAAGACCTAATTCCACAACCTTAAAATAAAATTCAAAAACTTTTAGTCTATCTCACCTCTTGTAACATCAATCCTGGGACACACTGTATATTTATATGGATTATTTATAAATATTAAAATAATAAGTCTAAAGAACTCTTATTTTAAGAAGCCGCGTAGCGCAGTTGGGTAGACTTGCTAATAAGCAAGTCCCCGGTTCGAATCCCTCAGGGGCCGGAAATTTTCCCCAACCTTGACGATTGGAATCGGACTCGGTGAGACACCAAATTAACTGTGCTTTACTCAGATCCACAGACCTAAGAGGTAGAGTAACAAGGTCAACACATCAATATGACACACACTTCACACAATGGTTGCTGTGCAAGCACAAAAGGCGCGCTCCAACTTTGTATCCCGAATCCGGGACAAGTTGAGCATTGTACCACCAGATGCAGGCACATAAAGCACCAGCCTCTACACCGCAAGGTAAAAACGAGGTTAACGATAATACGTACATACAGAACTCTTATTTTTCAAAATTGCTTCTAACGTAATATGTAGCTAGAATTTGAAACTTTTCTGTAATGTCTTTTTTTTGTAACTCCGTTTTCCACTTTCTGAATAAACCTTTTACCACCCTCTGAGTTAAACGCATCTTTTCACTAATTCTTAATGTTTTTAATTTTCATATTTGTGACTCCATAACTTACGTAAGAGGTAACCCGCTGCAACAGTAAAAACACACTATAAAGAAAGCATAGTTGCTCAAATATTTAAAGTAGAAAACTAAGTTAGCAAATTCTTGGAACGTCATTATCAGGTCTTATCGATAATGCCGTTGACAAAATAATTTACGTTCACCAAAAGGCGACTGTACATTTTGGGTTTTGCAAGTTCGCAAATCCTTTGAAATGCAAAGAGCATGGTCATAAAGAACTCTTCAGAATTATATTTACTATTTACAGCCCTTCTTAACGTAATCATTAATGCTGAACTGAATATTTGCTTCTAAAAATCGAGTAGTGGAGGAAAAATCCTGTACTAGGTAGTGATATGGGTCGGGTAAATACTCAGTGAGTAGGGTATTTATAAATGGGTATTTACCCCTGCTTCTGGTAAATAGCCAAAAACTGGGTATTTATTCAATTTGTAATATTTATAAAGCTAAGTTAACTTTTACTCACTTAATAGTGTTATTGCAATAAAATAAACTATGTGCATATGAATGTATTCGAATATTGTAACATTGAATAAGCATGCATCCAGGTAGATTAATCATTTACCTAGGAACAACATTGTAGCTGCCGAAGTTTATAAAAATAAATAGACGCAAGAAATTGTGTCCTACAGAATTTACTCGTCCAAGCACATCGACCCTGATAGTAAAGGCTGGAGGTTCAGGCACTGAAAATTATTAAAATAGGCAAAAATTCAGGCACTATAAAAATATAAAATAGGCAGTAAAAACATACATTTATTTTGCCATAAATGTAGTGTGAAGAGTTGTTTTGGGCGCTCTATTTGTTTATTTTATTTTTTGTGCTTCGTTACTTCTACATGCTGAGTTTCAAAATACTTCTTTTAATAATTTAGGGGTTTTTCACATAATTTGTAATACAGTACTGACCCATCACTACCAAATTAATTAATTAATTTTTGTAGTTTTTCTGTTACCGATACGCGTACTTTCGGCATTTTTGAATGTGCATATGGAGTGGTACCATGATCACGGTAAAGTGTAAAACCAAACTGAAGCTAATATCCAATTTTAGGAGTAAAAACATGTTGGAAATTGTGAGTTTCTCTAACCGCTGTTAATAAATATCCCAGTAAATGATTTAATTCTTGTAATGGATGGTTTATTATTGCGCTGTAGGTGCTGTGACCTTCAAAGGTGGGTTCAGCTCTTGTTAAGCTTTTACTATAGTACGTTTTTTTCCTATAAAAATTTTCAAGGTCAAGATAAAATTGGCAAAATTGCTTTTTTTAAATTATTAGAAAATTTATTTTCGTCAGGTTTTTCTGTAAACGACTTTTGTCACTTTGACATTTAAAATTAAATTGTCAGTTTTTCTTTTTTGAAACTGACTACATACGCGTAAAAAACGGAATCTTTTAAAATTAAATATAGGGAAGTGTGCAGAGGAACTGCTGGATCTGCATCTTAACACACCAGAAGAAGACGTTTACGAAAGATTAGCAAGAGCTTTTGATGTACATAGAACTTTAATGCCAGATTTTAAATTTCCCACCAATTTTTAGTTCTATAAAGTTACTAAAACAAATTTTGCCAATATATATTTTTTAAAGGAATCCGAGTTATGCCAACATAAACCCTAAATTCTTTGACCTTGAAAATTTTTATAGAAAGAAAACGTACTTTACCTACAATACAAGATAGGGATTTCTGCTCGTATTTACTCAGAAATGGCTTTTATAGGAAAAAACCTATCAAAATTAGTACTTTCAGGCGGTCTTTAAATAGGTTAAAGATGCATTTCTTTAAAAATAGAACCAAACAGACGGTAATATCTATAAAATGGCATTTATGTAGATAAGCTTCTAAAATAAGATTTTTCAGTCATTTTAGGTGTTTTGCCTAAACTTGCGGTCTTTACTGATAAATAAATGTAATAGTGATATGGTATTTTTCAAATCACAAAATTATATAAACAGCGTTATATATTTTGGGCAGTAAATGATCTGAGTACAGCTATTTTATTCTATATTTTTATTTAATTGGAATAAAGCACTTTTACATACCAGTAAATCATACTGGTTGGATTACCTTTATGATATTTGTAAATCAAGCCATAAATACTCGTTAAATACCCATTTTGGGCATTTACCCGGGTATTTACCCTTAAAAATAGATACCTGGGTAATTTACATCACTAGTTCTAGGGGTTTATAAAATGCTTTGAGGTATAAAAAACTTTGTCTATTTGAAATTCGAATTAAAGAGATTTGTATGTATATGATTTGAATTTGAATAATCAAGATATTCGATTGATTGAACTTCGAGGTATGGAAGTTCGACTGTATAATGAAAATAACAATTTTAACTATACGAGTACATTATTAGTTGTCCTAGTGATGAACAAGCTGTAGATTCTGAACCTGACCAGTAATTTTGATCAGCTCTTGTTAGTAAATGATTGGTTATTTTTATTTTCTCGAGTTCAATTTCAATTGTTTTAGCAGGCTGCCATCCGCAGACAGTTCATGCTTCTGATTTGTATTAGGTGTTAAGAATAATTTTTCAGTTCTGATAAACTCAGTTCTTTTACTTAGTAATTGCTTCAACAGTCCAACAAATAAAATAAGTTGTATTACTTCAATTCTCCAATGAGTACTGAAAGCCATAGTATACTCTGTTCACTATAGTCTCGGATTGTCAATGTCAAAATCCAATTAAAAACAATCCTTTATATCATGGTTAATACTTTTAAGGCAAGCTATGGGTAAGTAGAAACAATTAATAAAGCTACTAATGTCAAAACTATAAATTATAGGTTATATTTCGAACTGATTTAAGCAAAAATAAATAAAAGTTGTCAGGTAACAAAAACCCAGATTTTCAAAATTACGCTTTTGCGTTGTCCAACCTAGTAGTAACAAAAAAACCAATAGAAATTCTGCAGTGCTACCATAAAACGTCATTTTTGACAATCCGGGACCATAGTGAACAGACTATAGCAAGTTATGGCGTCGGTCCATCTCCTACAACCATGATTAAAGTGAATTAAAGTGAAAGATGCAAGAACACCGCAGCTTTTGAATTTTCTTTTGGATCTTTTGTAATAATTTTTTAAAGTAGTCTTCATCTTAATCCTTTATTTTAATTGTTGAAGCAATGCTGTTGTTCAGTTATCTGCATACACTTTTCGCTTTAAGTGAGCCCAAAAATGTTCCAATAGGCCACAGTTGCGGAACATTTGGTAAATTTTCATTTCTTTAAATATATTTAATGCCCAATTCGAATTACAAAATGGTTAAACTAGCATAATGACACGAAGTATATTGTCCATTCAATTAGGATATTTTTTCATGCATGAAAGGTTTTAACCTTTGCTGTATGTATTTTCTGCTTTTAACGTACAATTTAATTCAACAAATTTCAAGAAATTATGAAAATATGACTCATCTTCAAAACAGATGTTCATTTTTCTATCCTCCCGAAAATGTTCGGGTACTAAGACATTAAGTCGTTCCTGATGTTTCTGCTGTTGTTCAGGTGATTTAGGTGCATCAGTCTTTTTAAAATGTTTGATTCTTTTCTTTTAAAAAATTTTGCAACAAAACAAAATACTACAATGGATCTTCTTAATGAATTTCATTTTACTAAATTCTCTGAAACCAACTACATTAAAATTATAAATGTTAGAAACGTTGCTGAAAATGTTCATCAGCATTTAAACATGACTGAATTCTCCTCGTTGTGCTTCAAAGACATTTCTTAGCATATTTTCATTAAATGATCTACAATATCTGCGAATGGTATTTAATAACTCGTCTATTGTATGCACTTGGTGGCGTATTATGACAGAAGCCTGAGAAGCTCGGGCTTTCAGTGCAAAATTTCAGGAGGCGCCAAAATGGAATAATTGACGATTTGTTTCATATTTGTCATAAAATATTAATTCCCAGGCATGTATCTACTGCAAAAGGCAATCTAAAATAATCACAACCAATAACTCGTGGATTTTTTTAAAAATAAGTAAAATTTGGGGGCAAAATTTTAAGGGGCTTCTGGCAGGAAGCATTTTTAATACGCCACTGTATGCGCTGGATTTTTAAAAACCGAATTCTTCAAATAAGGGAATAAAAACTAATCAATCTTGCAGGAAAATGGAAAAATTCTGGTAAATAGTGTACGGTAATGCGTGCAATATGAGGTGCTGAATCCTGTTAAAAGTACCCGGTCTGTAATTCAACTTTGTCAAGTTCTTTATAAATGGTTCAAGACTCAGACTCAGCATTAAGGTTGCTCTCAAAAATTGTTGGCCAGATTAGTGTTTTCCATGATACAGAACACCTTATACTCTTCAGTAAACATCACAGATTAGTTAGAAACAATGAACTCAACATGAAATTAATCGCTATAAATCAGAATAAATAATAACGCTCTTTGATTTGACAGTGACAATGGTTTACCACAACTTGACGTAAGTTAAGACATACAGAGTGATTAAAAAAAGATACATCTAGTCACCTTTGGCATTTTTTGCATGAAGTTTTTATGTGCCACCATATTCTTTATTGTTCTCGAGCTAGTCAGAGCTACTCTATACTTAAATACAGATCTGGCTAATTCAAGAACAATAAAGAATATAGTGGCACATAAAATTTTCTTGCAAAAAAATTTCAAACGTATCTTATTTTTAATCACTCTGTATATGTCTTACAACCCATAGTCGCCCGGGACTGAAAGACTTTTTCATCACCTATTATTTAGATAGTGACAATAAAATTACATAAACTGTCAAAAAAAAACATACTTTATGATTTTTATGGAATTGAAAAAAATCTTGATGCAACATGTTGCAAAATTTGTTTTTTGCGCATAACTTAAAAAAAAACACGATCATTTTGCAACTTATTGCATAAATAGCTATGGGCTGTTCATTTTCTATGTCATTCTAGCAAGGTTAGCATGATTTTCCCCACCCCGGAAAAAACCCCCTGAAGAAACCCGCATTTTTTTTTGACTAAATGTGAGTTTATTCAAAAATTGGCAAAGAAAACTATTCTAAAGCTGTAAATCTTTCATTAATAACAATTTCTATCATTTTTATACTGACAAATCATGAATGAGAGAATCCTCTTAAAGGAAGTCTCTCAGAATTACAATTACAATGGAAACCCCTTACTGTAAATTATAATTTGATAAACCTTTAAGTATACACGTATAATTTTATTTACATGATTTACATATTTAAAGAATGTTTATTTGGAGGTAAATTACAAATTAGCCAAGTATCTACCTTTTACCTAAATATAAAAATTAATATTCATTCAGATTTTTACTTGGATACCTATATGCAAAAACAGGGAATTTTTCTAAATCGAAAAACGCCCAAAAAATCTAATTGGCAGATGATTTTTGAAAGAACTTTAAAAGTATACCCAGCCTCTACACCGGTAGGTAAAAGTGGTTATGGCTAATACTAAATGTCAACATTACTAAATAATAATTTGGTGTCGGTAATATAATGTTGTAAAGTAATAAAACATTTTTTTTTCTATAGCAAATGTTAAAGTGTGCTTTAATCGACTCATAACAAAAGGTCAAGTGTTTCTGTAACAGCAAGGGTAGATAAAGTAGCACTTTAACATCAAGGATAGATAATAGTATATTATGTATCAAGTTTTATAAACGTAATTTTAGTCACGAGATTTATTAATTACGAGCGAAGCGCAGCGGAGCGAGTATTTAATAAAATGAGTGACTAATAAGTTTATAAAACGAGTTACATACTATACTTTTTCTACGACCACAAATTTAGAGAATATAACATCATATTATTTCATTAAATATTGACATTTATTATATTAGGTTAAATTATGCTTGACAAACGTCAAAGTGAAGGTTGAAAACTAACTTGATTTTAGTTTTGGCTGTGGCTAATAAAGCAAATACTATTTGAACCTAACTTCACCCCATGACTAAAACATCGTTGCCTACTTCAGCTCATGACTAAGAGGCTCTTTAGTCATAGGTTATGAAGGCATGATTAAAAGGTCACTTAGCGACGTGTATGTTAGTATGTTAAATGGCATTTTAGTTACAGGAGTAGAAAATAGTATATTATGTATCAAGTTTTATAAACGTCATTTTAGTCACGAGTTTTATTAATCACGAGCGAAGCGCAGCGGAGCGAGTGTTTAATAAAATGAGTGACTAATAAGTTTATAAAACGAGTTGCATACTATACTTTTTCTACGACCACAAATTTAGAGAATATAACATCATATTATTTCATTAAAATTTTGATATTTATTATATTAGGTTAAATTATGCTTGACAAACGTCAAAGTGACGGTTGAAAACTAACTTGATTTTAGTTTTGGCTGTGGCTAATAAAGCAAATACTGTTTGAACCTAACTTCACCCGATGACTAAAACGTCGTTGCCAACTTCAGCTCGTGACTAAGAGGCTCTTTAGTCATAGCTTATGAAGGCATGACTAAAAGGTCACTTAGCGACGTGTATGTTAGTATGTTAAATGCCGTTTTAGTTACAGGAGTAGAAAAAGTAATTTAAGTTTCTAACTTTTATTTAAAATAAATATTACAGCTTCGTATTATTCTAGCAACCCAATCTAGCTACTGAGATTTTAAAATGTGATTGTTGATTGACTTTCCTTATTTTCTTTTGAAATTGTTAAAGTTCTTGCTATAGAAAAAAGAATTGTATTATACACGACGATAAAGTTATTACTATCCACTTTTGAATTACTAAAGTCTCGACGTTAAACGATTCACTCGTGGATAAAATTTAACTTTATCGTTTGTATAATAAATTACTATTGGATTCGCTTTAGGTTGGTCATATAATCATTGAAATTTAACTGTATAACTAATACTCCACATTATTCTTATAATGTCAAAAGTGGAGCCTATGCATATATTTATTGACAAATTTCTAAGCTGTTCTAAAAATTTTAAGAATGATCCGAGCTGTTATACGAGCCCTAACCACTATATATTCGGCCATTTCAATAATTTTATTTCCTACACGTAAAAACAGAGTTTTATGATTGAACAAAAAACGTTGTTCAACTTTTCAAAAATAAAAACCTAAAAAATTTAGAAGATATGTAATAATCTTTTTAACGGAAAAGCAAATGCGGTGCCTTAGTTGTTCTCCGTCCACTCATAAAATCCTGTTTTAACGTTAGTAGAGTAAAATCATTGAAATGGCCGAATATATAGTGGTTAGGGCTCGTATACCTATTTCCAAGAAAATCTATAAATTCAACCATTGGCCTATTTGGCTTTCCTGTGCTAATTAGGGTTTCCAGTCCCGGGATTCGGTCCCGGCATTCTACCACAAAAACCGAGTCCCGGGACCACAGCCAGAACAGGCGAAGTCTCGGGACCATGTCAACATGCGTGCGTATACTCGATATCAAAGAATTAGAAGGGGTATTCACCGGCGTCTGGCGTACTACTCATGCCTCATGCACATTTTGCATTATTTGCGTTTTGCGTAGGCAGGAGAGGTATTATTTTCGGTAGGTTAGAATTAAACCTGTGTGTTGTTACAGCCACATTTGCATATATTCTTCGATGTATGTATTTGTCTGTTTTTTTTTTTTTTGTTGGATTTAGATATGTGCGAAGAAGCTGAATAATTTATATTTTTGAGTTTTAAGTGTGTTCGTTATTTGTCTGCTAAAGCGTTACAATTAGAATGAATTCCGATTCGCAACCTACCTTCCTTCTACATTAAAAAACGATTTGAAGTCAATATGGCGACAATTTTATATATTGAAGATAAAACAATTGGCGAAATGTAAAGTTGGTTCCTACAAAATTATCATAATCAGAGGCAGCTTGACGAAAGGGTTACACAAACACTTTGCAGCTCAAACAAAAGCAAAAGATGAACAGCAACAGACATTTTTAGTACCAGAAGAAAGCAATGAAGTTGTAGACGAGCACCAATGCAAAGTATCAGCACAGAAATACTTTATTTAACTTAAAACACTAGTTTTTCTTTGGATATTTCCCTTTCGGGACCATTTTTGGGATTTTTGGGACTAGTCCCGGGACTTGAAATTTAGCTCGTAAGTCCCGAAAACACTTTTGGTCCCGGGACTTGGAAATCCTAGTGCTAATGCCATGCCGGAGTGCTGCTGCCGTGTGCTTCAGGTGGTATTGCTACGTGGTGTGTAATTACATTTGAAGGGTTAAGATGCAAAACACGACATGTCCTTGTTAATGGCTTATGCGAAAACCGTAAAAATTGTCGCAATGGTATTTTCATTGATATTACTTGATTTTTTTATGACCTTAACCTTTTTATTTGGTGACGCTTTAGTTACTTCTCATTAATTTAAATATCAAAATAAAATCAAAAATTTGAAAAAACATTTTGACTTGTGCACTTTGCATTTAAATGATGGAACTGCAAAATATTACTACATGGGTAAAATAATGCAATTTACTAAAGGTAATGCAATTTTCTCAGAATTAAAGAAAAATTAGGCTATAGTCAAAAAATATTTATTAAAGGATCAAAGTTTTTTTCTACAAAGTAATAACAGGAAACTTACGATAAAATAAATAATGGTTATTCTGATCTTCATCAGATCTGCGAATGAAAAACTAAACGGCTAATTCTTTATTTATTTCTTCATCATAAATATCAGGAAGGTCACTACTAAGAGTAGCATTGCGTTCAAAAAGCTCGCAAAGTATTGAAGATCAGGAAGTTCTTTCTCATCAGCCCCGCATTTGTGCTTTTAATTTTATTCTTTTTCAAAGCAGTCGCAATTTTCAGTTTTTCCAGCTATATTGACTCCATCTTTTTTCTTTTCTTAGAAATTCCTTCTGTATGTCTTAAATCACTTTTGTATATTGAGTTTCCGCGAAGTAAAATTGATTCAGTATTGCATTTTGTAAATATAAATCTTTTAGTAGGGTTAAATTTGAAATGCCAGTTTGTTGTAACTTAGGGAACTTCTTTACTTCAGATTTCCAGTCTAGAACTCGATAATCACGGCTAATTCTCAACTTTTGCTCGTGATTCTATTGTACTTATGTACTAGACAGGGCTTAGAACTTACCTTTTTCTCGATGTTGCTGAAGACTCGATCTGGAGCAATTTAAAAATTTAAGGTACGGAAGGAGTAAACCAGTAACATAACATTCCCCTAATGGTAGAGTTTTTATTTTGACCTTCACATATGTCACGCAATTACAATGCCACTGATAAAAAAACTCATAAGCGATCATTCTATGGGTTTATGTACTTTCGTGCACACTGTCGCGACTGCGATGCGAATACGATGCAACTTGCACAAATAATTACTGGCGACTGTCAGTGCCAATCACGAAGCGATTAGTTACGTTGAAGTTTTGGAGTAAAATGCTAGGAATATAAAATTAGTTAAAAATGTCGCGTCTTTTAATAAACGACTTAACTTTTTCTACAAGTACACAAATGCTAGTATTTCTGCGATCAGCAGACTCTCCATAAGCCAAGCACCAAAATGAAATTTGGCCCCCAGATATCTCCCTCCCTGGAATTTGTGGGTAGATACTGACTATGAGGTATCACTTATAAGTAAGAGGGAAATATCGTCTGTGAAAATGATCAAAATCGTTGCAGCTATTTTTGGGGAAACATTTTGTTTTTTTTTGACATTTTTTTGGGGGTATTTGGACCTTCTGATATGGTGCAACACAATGAAACCAAAGCCAAGTATAATTGTTTCAAGGCTTCATAGAACTCCTCCATACATTTTCATGAAAATGCGTGAATTACTTGGAGGGAACATTTATACATACATAGGTACTTAGATGGAAATGAATTTTCGCCTAGTGATTTCGAATTCCCTCGCTTCACTTGGTCTATTAAAGCTTTCTTCTGGCATTCGGTAAAATGACTAAAATTTTGCTCATGTTGGGAGAAGTCTCTTTTGCTGCGATACAATAAAAGTATTGCACTCTTTATTATTTTTGATATAGGGATGGACCCAAAACCCAAGAGCCCTAGCCTGCAATTTGGGCAATCTATAATTTGTTATCTGAGATTTTTTGGTGGTAGTATCAATGCATTTCTTTATTTTTTCTTTAAAAAGTAGACATTTTGAGCAAAAATCACTTTGGAGATTGCCAAAACCTACGTTGTAGTGGCAGCTGAAAAAGTTTCTGAAGTAACATTTTGAACTTTACACCAGAGCCAATCAAAATTGTAAAAGCATCTTGTGCAATTTTAGTTTTATTCGAATAAAAAAGCATATGAAAATTCTTGTTATCGTTCACCGTTACACTGGTATTGTTGATAGGGCTTTCCTTTATGTCCACATGGAAATTGTGGCGAAGTGAATATCTTAAACATGTTTTTTTAAATTTTAAATTATTTCACTCACAAGCCAGAACACCTACCTCGCAACTTTGCTCTCTGCCAATTCTCTGGGTGCATTTGTCTTTTTCTTCTTATCAGGAATTATACTGCCACCAATGACTGCACCTTTCATTTTTTACTTTACACAAAACAGCTTAAAATTTGATAAAAATACGTTTATAAACAGCAGAACTATGATCCGGTAATAAATAACCACCATTATGGGAACAAGATCTGGTGACATTAATCCTGTTTGGTTAGGAAAACAAAGATAACAGCCAAAATTAATTTCAAAAAATCCAGGATGCTTTAATGGAATGAATTACGTTTCGTTTGCCTTGGCAAACTTCTTCAGATTCAAAATTATTTACATTTGTATATTTACATGATTTAAGGGTTCCTAGAATGAGGGAATTAGGTTAGAAAAATTAAGCATGTGTTTTGATAACAAATCTTACCTTGGATTATTTAAAACATTATGAATAGAATAAAAACACTAAATTCATTGTTTGGGGAGTGTTAATTCCTCCCTTTAAAATTCTTTCATATATATTTAGTGTTTTTATTCTATTCATAATGTTTTAAATAATCCAAGGTAATATTTGTTATCAAAACACATGCTTAATTTTTCTAACCTAATTCCCTCATTCTAGGAACCCTTAAATCATGTAAATATACAAATGTAAATAATTTTGAATCTGAATAAGTTTGCCAAGGCAAACGAAAAGTAATTCATTACATCAAAGCATCCTGGATTTTTTGAAATTAATTTTGGCTGTTATCTTTGTTTTCCTAACCAAACTTTTAAATGTTTTAATATTCAGCCGTATAATTTTTACATCTTCCTTTAAATTAATCCTGTGTTTCTACTGGCTAGTATACACATATTGCACTTTGCACTTGCAACCATAGGACTGATGTCACGCTTAGTGCATTTCACCACTATTTTGAAGCTAGTAAAACCATACAATTTTGTCGCATTTTGCAGTTGAAAGTAACCAAAAATTTTGCATATTGAAGCGACAAATCCAATGATGAGTATAGTTCTCAAAAATAATGAATGCTGTGTCATGTAAGGACATATGCCAGCTTGTCTTCACTAGTGTGATCGTACTCTGTTGCAGCAGTCAATTACCATCAGGTGACATGCCATCTTGCATAATCATAAAACTTTTGGTGAATGAAAATGTTGCTTCGTCTAAAATTTGTACCAGCCTGAAAGCACAGTTCGAGAATAAATGTTTTGAGAGGGGCGAGACTGTGTTGCAAAGGCGGCCCCACATTAATGTCAATATTCCCCATATAGTTCCAACTTGACTCACTCGGACTACCACTTGTTTGGACCATTGAAAAAAAACCCTTTGGGCATCTACACTTCAAAACTAATGTTAATGTAATAGATAAATTCTCATTTATAGTTGAACCACTTTCGTATATCGACTTCAAAAATGTTCAGTAATATTTTGCTATAACCTTAAGTACTGACGTACAAAATGTTAGACTTAATCATTGTACTTTGGTCTGAGAGACCACGTCCTTACAGTTGGAAGGGCAAAATTGGCAGAACACATTCTGCATAGGTGGAAAATAAAGGAGTGTTTATTAGCATATCCAATACCCAAAAATACTTTTTTTTTTAAATAAAGGTTCTGCAGCTTTAGATAAGGTTCGAACAATTATTTATTACTTGAAAGAGATACCATAAGCTGTGACACAAATGTTCATAGTTCTTGATATTTTTGTATAATTACAAGTTCATAACTTTATGATATTTTGGTTGTCATATATATTATTTTGCATACTGTTTTGACTAACAATAAAAATTTGAATATACCTAAATCTACTGTGGCAGACATCATTAAGAAATACGGAGAGATAGGTTCACTTGCAGATCCTGGTAAAAATTCGGTCCGTCCGCCTAAAGTAACACCCAGAATACAACAGCGCCATAGTCAATATGAAAATAGATGTTAACAATAATAATAATCAAGACATTTAATTTTTTTAGAATATAGCCGCCTTTTTTTGAAGGTAAAAATTCGTTTGTCGATCGGGATTAGTCCCCTTTAATTCCCTTTCTATTTCCTTCTACAGTTGCCTGTGTGTTTTTGCTTTTTCTGTTATCTTTTTCCATTCTCTCTTATTTCCTGTTTTTTTCCTTCCAGCCCTCTATGTTCATGGTTCTTAAATCCTCTACAGTTTCATCGTACCATCTGATCTTTGGCGTTCCTCTTTGTGTGTTTGCTATTGGTTTTCGTAATGTTAGTTCTTTTATTGCATTCATATCTTGTTTCTTTATGTGTCCCAACCATCCAATTCTTTTTGCTTTCATTGTTTTTACTATTATCGCCTCCTTCCATAATTTCTAATAGTTTGTGTTCCATGTATTGTCTGTGTCCATTATTTCCTGCTCTCTTTTGTCCTACTATTGATTTGAGTACCTTCCTACCTATTCTTAGTTGTTCTCTTTCCGATTGTGTAGGGCACATTATTTGCATATAATACTTTATATCCTTTTTGGATCCTATCTCTTATTTATCTCTTCTATTTGATCATTATAGTGTGTTATTTGTAGTCCCAGATAGTTAAATGATTGTACTTTTTCTATTGTATAGTTTCCTTTTATTTCGTTGCTATTGTCATTTTTTCCTCTTTCACATTTCATGTAGTTTGTTTCCTTTTCGTTTATCTCCAATGCAATTTTTTTTCTTCTGTTAGTTTTTAAACATTTCCGTTGGTTCTTCCATGTTTTTGATATGATTACAATATCATCAGTGCATACTATAATTTGCGCTTCTTTGGTTCTTATACTTTTATTTATATTTATTCTCCTAATCGATTCCTCTAGTGCGAGGTTAAAAAGCGTTGTTGAGAGTGCGTCTCCTTTTCGTACTTTGTTCATATTAAAGAGTTCTGTTTTTCCTTCATCTATTTTCACTAAGGCCTTTGAATTTCTCATAGTCATTTGGATGCATTTCTTTAACTTTCCTGGAATTTCCAGTCTCTTCAGTATTCGTATAAGCTCTCTTCTGTCCATCTTGTCAAAAGCTTGTTTATAGTCTATGAATATCATTAATTCCATATCATATTCATAGCTCTCTTTCCAATAATTAATACATAATATGCAGTGGACCTCACTGATCGGAAACCCATCTGGTAGTCTCCGGCTTCTCTCTTCGCATATTGTATGAGTCTTCTCTGTAGTATTGTTGTGAGTACTTTATAAGTTGTGTTTAGTTTTGTAATTCCTCAATAATTACTACATTGTTGTAGATCTTGTTTTTTCGGTATTGTTATTATTATCCCCATTTTCCATTCTGCTGGCACCTCTTTCCACCAAATTTCTTTTATCAGTTCATATATTCTTCTTTTTAGTTTATCCCCTCCGTATTTCAGCAGTTCTCCATTTATTTGATCGGATCCAATTTTTGATTTTTCCTATTGTGCCTATCGTTTCATCATATGTTGGTTCTTCTACTTCTTCTATTTTTTCCTGTTTTCTTCCTTCTTTCTTGTTGTTCTTGTTCTTCATTTACTTCTGCTTCATCATATAATAATTTGCAGAAATACTCCATCCATATATCTTTCTTTTTAGTCCCATCATATTCCATATTACGGTCCTCGTTTCTCAACTTTCTTTTTTGTTTCTGTATTCTTGTTTCAGTTTTGCAATTACTAAGGAATGGTCTGTGTCGGCATTAGCGCATCTAAATGATCTGACATCCGTTATTTATTTACTTTGATTTTTTTTATTAGCATGTGATATATCATCTGGTTTCCTCTTGTGGATCCTGATATCATCCATGTCTCTTTGTATATTGTCGTGTGTTTGTGTTTCGTGCTGCTAATAACTATATTTGTTGTTGCTGCAAAATTGCTAATTCTGTTTCCATTATCGTTTGTGTTTTCGTGTATAGTATGAACTGGCCATGCGTAATTTAATATTTTCATATGCCTGCTGTGTTTTCTCAAGCATCACCAATCTAACAGAAAATTATCACAAAATATATTACAAAGAAAATAAATTTGACAAATCAATAAGTAAGGCTTCCGCTAACTTTCCAATGCTCCCAGTGTTAACAGTAGTTATTTGTACAAATAATACAAGCAATACTTTTTGTCATAAGTTTGAAGTTTGATATATGACAGCGAAGGCTGTATCAATCAAACAAGTGAAAAAAAGATACTTCCGTACATGATGTACCAATAGCAGCTCTCAGGCCTCAGCTCTCCGTTGTGACGTCAGCACAACTAGATCGAATTGGCCAATGATTGAATTTTATCGAGACATCTCAAGGCTCGAGCGGAGTAAATTCGACCTACCTGTGCTAACGTCAAACCGGAGAGTTGAGGCCTAGTACTTCAGATGGTATTGGTTGTACACGTTTTTTTTTTTGCAAAAATAACTTCAGAATTTAAACTGTCTCATAATTTCAATAATAGTTATTTATGTTACAATACTAAATTAAGGACTTTTATGGACCACTTTTGTACAAGTTACATACATAATTTTTTGTTCTACTGCTTTGAGAACATTTTTTCTAATTATAAAATGACAGTTTAATTGAGGAGGTCGGGAAAAATCGAGGTCATGAAGTCATGATCATACCGCGAAATGGGAGTGTCTATTTTGATGTCGACCAATGGAAATGCTTGTTAGTTATTGTTGCAATGGTTTTTACTGCCAAAAAGTAAAAATTACTAGTGTAAGAAAGTGGGAATTTCCGGCTGCTAAATGTTGCCGAAGTTGATATGTTTTCGATGCAGATGAACAAAAAATAGTTTAAAAATGAGTTACTGTTTCTATGATTTTTTGTTAAAAGAAGACAACTTTGTAGAAATAGATATCTGTACAACAAATAATGAAAGAAATACTTTTTCATGAGTTTAACACGCTACTCATGCTATTTTTCTGGGTATTTCGCCACACTACAAAATGAAAAATATTAAAACATGAATGTTTCGGAAGACAAATGTGCTTTCGTTATCAACATTAACTAATTAAATTAAAAATCAACAAGAACTTAGCAGCTTATTTTATTGGAGATCTAGCAGAACACGACTAACCTTCGCAATAAACAGTGTCACACTGTGATAACGGAAGCAGATTTGTCTTCCGAAACATTCATGTTTTAATATTTTTCATTTTGTAGTGTAGCGAAATACCCACAAAAATAGCATGATTATTGATGCGCCACAAAGAAGTTTCAGAAATTGTCTTAACACTCTTACTGCTAAACCGATGTGTATCAATCAAACAAGTGAAAAAAATGTGTTTTTATAGGTGTTGCATACATAATTTTTTTCCGTAGTGATATCTTGTAACTTGAAAATTGGTCAAAATGGACTGAAGAATTTCCAACTGTCAAGCTGACAATTCACAATTTCAATAAAAAATTAAAAAGTTGTTAACTTCAATTCCAACAAAAAGAATGGTGCTGCAGGTTGGAAACAAATGACACAACGTTAGGTTTGACTGCACAAAGTTTTAATTTGGCTCGTGGTGTATTTCAGTATGAAACTTATTTCGTATTGAAACTTTAGCAGAAAATCCAGCTTTGCATAAATTGGTAAAAAAGTGAAGGTAAAATCTGTAAAGTATTTTTAGATAATGGTGGATATTCAATTCTTGCTCTTAGTCAAAATTCACATAAATGAAATTTTGCATATTTCATTTTTAAGTCCCCATCGCAAAACAGCTCTATTAAAGATTCTTTGTCGTTACTAGTTCTAGGAAGCATATCCGTGAATGGGTTTCTTACCCTAATATAATTGGTATAATCTACTTTGAAATAGTCTTTACAATTCTTGGCAAGCATTTGGCAATGGTGTTGCATATCACTGAGAAAAATTTTATTAGTTTCTATTTTGTGTTGTGTTACAGCTCGCACACCAATTGAAATCTGTACACGTACCACAGTTTGAGAACCTTTGATTTAGACAGCACTAATTAATTGTGAATTGCGATGAGGCGAATATATTTTTGGCAACTAGCAGTAATTTTTGTGTTTTATTCAAAAAAATTATGATTTTTTTTGTAAATTGAGTTTTTCTGCTTACAAGGTTGATTTGAGAATAAACCAGGTTAAGGCTGTTACTGTTACCTTATAAATGCTTGCATCTATTTTATCAGTAATATACAGGGTGTTAATTAAGTACGTAGACAAACTTTAAGGGGTGATTCCTTGATCAATTCTAAGATAAAAAGTTCCTACAAACATGGGACCTAAACGGCTTCGTTTTCGAGATACAGGGTGTTGAAGTTTAAACAAAAACAGTTTTTTTCAAAAATTTGGAAAACGGATAGAGGTATTCTAATGAAACTTGGTGTAGGTTAGTATTTCAGAAAGTGGCATTGTTCAGTCAAAATAAATTTAATTTATTTCCACCAGTGGCGTGCATCGGGGCGATCTCAGTTACATTATTTTAGAAAAATCTGATACGCCACTGTTTTGTAGAAAAAAGTTTTGTAGCTATTGTAAGATTGTGTTTTATTAAATAACATTTTTTAAAAGCTTCTTTAAACTGTATTTTGAAAACGAAGCCGTTTAGGTCCCATTAACGTCCAATGTACGAAATTGCTGTTACAGATTTTTCCATTTTTCTCGCAAAATGTTTATTCTATCAAAAAAATAAAGGATACATCTTTTGTATAGTTTCAATGGATAAAGCTAAAAAACTTGTCGTATTGACTAAAAAACAGTGGCGTACCAGATTTTTTTGAAATAAGGTAGCTGCGGTGGCCCCGATGCACGCCACTGGTGGAAATAAATTACATTTATTTTGACCAAACAATGCCACTTTATGAAATACTGATATACACCAAGTTTCATTACAATACCTCTAGGCGTTTTCCAGATTTTTGAAAAAAAAGTAATTTTTGTTTAAATTTCAACACCCTGTATCTTGAAAAGGAAGCCGTTTAGGCCCCATGTGTGTATGAACTTTTTATCTTAGAATTGATCAAGGAATCGCCTCTTAAAGTTTGTCTACGTACTTAATTAACACCCTGTATATAAATTAGCTAATTTCTGTACTTTTGATTTGGAAGTACGGTTAGAATGTGTAAAATATTATTCCATATTGCTTATAGAGAATTATTATGTCAGATACAGTGATTTAACCATGCAGAATTTAAAAATCATAATGTTTTTGTAAACTACATTAAATACTAGTAGTTTTTAATATTGCTTATCCTAAAATTTTTGTTATAAGTTTAATTCCATAAAATTCCTGATTAAATATTGTAAATGATTGTATATTGAATAGACCTTTACAGACATGAATGTGTTAGTCACAACACCACTGTTTCTATAATTTTGCTCGGATAAAAACTATTTTTGTAGTTTTTGTGTGCCCACTAAAAATAGTATAGAATATTTACGAGCAGCAGAATATAGGAAGGTATGGTAGACAACAGAATTTTAAACGACTGGCTGATTTTATGTTAGAGGCACCTATTAAGTGTAGGATTTTATCTTGTAATACTATTTGTATAGAATATGTGGACTATCTTCAAGCTTTACTATGAAGTGATTCGACCAGAATTGAAGCTAATTAAATAACAGTCATTATATAACAATAATTGATTGTGTTAATGTAGATATTAAATGCTCTATTAAGGTGAACGTTGCATGCAATATTTACGATAGTTTGAATTTAAAAGTACCAGTGAATTACTTGCCACTTGCTTTGGCGGTAGAATGCTGTTAATAATAATAAAATTGGCATTTGCATGCTCAACCATACTACTTAACATCAATTTTTAGTTTACATTTTGACCACCGATGTTAACATTCAGTCTACAAAGTACTCAAAAATTCTCTAATAACAAACTAATAGTTGTCAATTATATTGCAATAAACAACGCTATTTTGAAATTAAAGCAATTGAAGGTTATAACAATTCAGAATAAAGCTGGTGTGTTGTCACAACTGCTGTTTAATAATGCCTGGCGAATTGAGACACACATTCAAATTTATTTATCAACCTGCATGGGACACCACTTAACACTATAAAGCACAGTCAACGTGATGTGGAATTTTTGAAAAACTTAAATCAGTCAATAATGACTTAGCATTTTCAAAATACTTGAATAATGTAAATTTAAAAAAGTACAGGAAAGAAGTAAAGAGGTTGCATAATTTTGATCGAATCTTAGCAATCAGATTAATTAACAGTTTTATTTAAGTTTTCTTTTAGAACTCTTAGTTTTCGATCTACAAAAGCCAAGTCTTTAATGTTTTCGATGGTTTCCTTGGTTCTTGCTCTACATGCCTTCCACAGTTGGGGTTATCTTGAATCAATTCCTCTTCTTATCAAAGTTGTTTGGACTAAAATATTATTTAGAATTGTGACAAACCCAATCATTCTGCAGTGAATAGTTTTTTAGTCGATTATACTTTTTCTTTAAGAAGCTTAAAGCTTATTTTATTTTGTTTGAAACATCACCAAAACTGTCAAAATCTTTTTTTTTCAAAGTAAACTCGGGTAAATACCTTCAGAAATGTGACGGTTACTTAATAACAAAAGAAGGCAGTTGTTTTTGTTTATTTTCGTGGTTTAGTAAATATTTAAGTCTCCCCTCGTATTTGTATTTGTATATTCAGTAGGTTTATGTTTACAATAAAAATTATAATTGTTCTCATACTTCGTTATACATAGTTAGTATTGTAATAAGAAAATTAAAAATATATTTCTTGATTCAACAGTTCACTAACAAAAACTGCTCTCATTCTATTTTTACTTCCTTTTACTATAAAGGAAGTATTGGATTCACCCCAAAAATTCGAAATTGAGTTTTCAACGGATCTTCACGTTTTAGAGTCCCCTGGTCCCAAAAAACATATTTTTTTTCATTGGTCTGTCTGTGTGTCTGTGTGTGTGTCTGTCTGTCTGTGTGTCTGTGAACAGAATATCTCAAAAACGAAAAGAGGTATGGCGTTGAAACTTCATATATAAGTTTTGTGTACTATGTAGATGAGACAGCAAGCTTTTGAAGAAAATCGCATAACCGGAAGTAAGTGTTTACTCTTGTGATTTTTCAGTTTTTTTCGATTTTTTCAAAAACGGCTCTAACGATTTTTTTTAAACTTTACATTTTTCTTACATTTTTAATGTGTATTGATGTGAGATAGGTGATTTTCCAGTTGAATACTTCTAAAGTGGGTTTCTTTTGTTTTTTTTTCTATTTTTTTTATTAACTCCTATTTTAAATAAAACACCCGGTATATTATTACATTTTTGAATTCACCCTAAAATTCTAGAGAAAATTTGTCTCTTCAACTAACACTCGATTTTGTACCGTTTTTGTAGAATTTGTAATTTTTGAAAATTTTTAACAAATGGTTAAAAATTAAAAATGAAATTTTTGACTAATTATAAGATCACTGTAAAAGGAAGTTGTGTGAGTGTATCACACCAGATTTTTAAATATAAATTAAAGGAAATTACAATATGATAGGTGTATGATACAGCAATTGTTATAGCTTTGGTTCTTTGAAAAAATATTTTTTAATTTTGAAAATAAAATACCTTAAAGTTCAATCTGAAAATTTTTTGTTTAGTATCAGTCCGCAAATTTCACACTGAATAGCAAATTCGGAATCATTAATTCTTTAGTTCCATTGAACAATCTTTTTTTACTTTCACAACCGCATGAGCAGTTATTCAAATCGTCAATTGGCATTTTATAGCCGAGTTGTTAGAGCAAACTTTGTTTCATGTTTTAATTTGAATACTGATTTGTCTATATATGTTAGGTTGAAGGATACTAACAACTTAAATTGCTTTCGATTTGAAAGAACCATGCTTCTAAAAATAGACTAAATTGGTTCAGATCAAAAGTTGTGCCTAGATACAATTTATGCCGTTCGCCAAATTAAGAGCTACAATACTGTTCACAATTATATTGCAACCCACAAGTCAGCTGTTTATATTTTGTAGTTGATACATTGTTTTAAGTTATCAGCAGCCACACATCAATTATCTGACACTCCATATGTGTGATACCAACCAGGAAATTTTACGAATTTATCCAAAATCTTTATGAGCTGATTTTATCAGATTCCACTGGATTAAGTCAGCAATATTTGTGTCTGGGATACGTATGTTTTTACAAAAGCCCTGGTAGGATGAATGAAAACAGCACAGCGTCATTTGAATTGTTGCCAGTTAGATTTGAGTTGGTGTTTTAGAATTACAAAAGAGAGGAATCTGTTGATTGGCAGCATAGTAGTAGAAATTCTTCCCACTAATTTGAAGGTTCAACTATATTTGCATCGTGACTTCTATCATTAGATAATTACTATGTCTGCGTCTTAAAGTACAAAATCCTTGGAGTATAACAAATGATAATGTGGAACATTCTTACAATTGTTTATTTAACCCTTCATATTATTAAAATACTGGTAATATGTAAAGGTTGTACTCTGGATAGTACAATTAATCCCTAGGACATTGTAAAACAAAACTTAAAACTGTAAAAAGAAAACAAAAACCAGTTCATAGAGAAACATATTGTTAAGAGATATTAGAACATATTCTTTTAGGAGCTAAACCGGTAGATAAATTAAAATTAACGTTTATCTATTGTTTAATTTAATAACTTTTCTAATTTATCTAGAAATAAAATTGAAAAGTTTGTAAAATGGCGCTAGAAGCAATATCATATCATAACCACGCCCGCCGATTCATAGAGGTTTAATTTTAGTACAAATGACTGCAACGGAGGCTAACCACCCAAAGGTAGCCTATTAAGTTACAAATTTGCAACTTTGATATAGAATATGACATCAATTGTCCACCACGGGAACTGATTTCAATAACTTCAATAATTGCTTTTGAGACAAAAAATTGTGTAAATCTATTCAATGTTTATCTTGAAGTATTTTTGCACTCTTTGAGTTTTGGTTATTAAAAGTTCACGGTTACCAAAGCAGGTTAGGGGAATCACAGTCGAATTGGCATTAGATTTTGTGACCATCGAAGTCACTGGGAATTGAACACATATTCTCTGGTCTAGGACCAGAGGCTGTATGTTTGAACCACCTCCACACAGACTGTTTGTATCTCTTTCTATAGTTTAATAAAAAAAAAATTCAGACAAATCAAATGTGTGACACGTTCTTTCTTTATAATAAACAACTAATGTTAGAGCTTCATGAGGAGTCTAACAAACCTGAGGTTTTCAAGGTGTTTACAATTGGTACCATTATAAAAGAACTAGCTTAGCATGGCCATCATAAGACGGGAAGGAGAGGGACTGTCCTCAAGTTTCAACCTCAAGAAGGAGTTTTTGACTACCTTTAGTCTTTCTTCTTCTACCACTTTAAGCTTTTCTTCGAGACTGAACAGTACACCTACCTTTCAGGTTGTTTTTCAGTCTCCCCTGTGCACCACTCATCTTCTACAATTTCTTGTCTGTCTTTACTAATTATTTAAATCAGTTTCTATAAGTAAGCACATTTAGGACTGAAGTAAGTCTGATTAGTGATGATGCAGCCTGAATGCTTTTGTATATATTTATAATGAATACTCTATATCCAAAGTTTGAAATATCTTACGTTGGCAAAATTACTTTCAACAATGATGTTTTTCTTTTGTCACCATTCTAATCTCTGGTTTTCAGTGCATAATACTCTTTCCAAATTTGAAGTGTTATGTGATTAGGAAATTTTTCGTACATTTTATTAGTGACGAAGGCAATACTTTTTTTATGAGTTTGAGGCAGGATTGATAATTTTTTTTTTAAATTGAAAAAATCGGTTTTTATTGATTTATATCGAATTGTTTAAATTTTAATGGGTGGTATTTAACAGTCTACCAAATCTACGCAATCTTCTCGTACAAAAAAATACTTTTGTTTCCCAAAAATACTAAATGCTCACCAAAATTAAGAAAATACATAATCTGAGAGCGACAACCAAATATTGACATCATGCTAGTCTCTAATATTATTTGTTCCTAAAAATAACTTTCGTGGGCTAAAAATGCTAAATGTTCACCAAATTTTATTCCGCATTTCATTCTAACATGATAGCCAGATATTTAATTTTCGTTAGTGTCTTATATTATTTAGCAGTTAAAAAAACTATTTGTTTAGCAGAAATACACAATGTTTACTATATTTTATAGCACATTCAATTTCAAACGTATACCCAGATTTATAATTCTCGCCAAGCCTAAATATCACTTATAAGAAAAAATGTATCATGTTTTATTAGGTCTTGTTTATAAATGGGGATATAGAAATAAGTCTGAAGAATTCTTGCATATAAATCTACCATAAAATTCACAAAACAAAAATGAAAATGAAACTTATTAAGTCTTTTCGTACAGCAATACACTGGTTACACTCGCTGTAAAAGCTACCAAGCACAATGTGCGGCTGGAAGATGAAGCCTGCAAGAAGTGTGTCTGGAAGCGACAAGGGGAGATGCGCGAGCTTATTTAATTTTTGGAGTAACAGAATAATTATTTGACGCACAAGTAGTTTTTCGAGAAAGACTAAATATAAATGGATAGCGCGAATATTTATTATGTACAGCACGGGCGCGTAACTTGAGCGTTCTAAATTTGGTGAACATTTAGTAAAATTGATAGACATATAGAATTTAAAATGTAAGCAATGGTAAAACAACGCGCAACATAGCTATTTTAGTGGTGCTGTTCTCATTTTCCGAAGTATAATAATTTGGGTTGCATTAAGATTTTTTGATGTTCCTTAAATTTTTTGGTGGATAGCGCTAGGAATGTATGGTTTAATTTGGTGTACATTATATTTGATCCCAATTTTAATCAAACATATATTTTCTTATTTTTCTTTATTTATGTCAGTTTATGAAAATGTTCGTACACTAATAAGTTAATTTACAGATGCACAAGGTACCAGAGTGTTATCCATAATCAGTGTTGCCACCGCTTGTAGATTAAATTCCTACCAGAGTATTTAAAAATCCTTACTTTTTCCTATACATCAGAATGATTGGGTTTTCTATGTTTTAACAGTAGCTTTTTATGTGACCGTTCTCAGATAGAATTGTCAACATTAACTGTTTCAACTTTCACACACTAACGGCCGGTCTTATAAAGGCCACTAATCTGATGTTAACTTTAATTCGCTGTTAAAATAAACAAATGCGCATAAAAATTTCTTTACTAATGAATAATATGTCATAAGCGCCAACGTTTTGATGAGCTTTTGTTTATTTTAACAGCGATTTAAAATTAACGTCAGGTTAGTGACCTTCATAGAACCGGCCGTAAGCAAATAAAGGAGACGTATGCGGTTGATGTCAAGAACACTTAATTTATCACGAACTTATAAATCATTTAGTTTTTGTTTTGTCCGAAAACCGTTTTGAACATAGGAAATTAATGAGTGCGACAAGGAAGACATAAACAAAATAGGTAGCAGGACAAAGATAGAATGTAAGCATGGCTAGATAGATTTTTAAACTAAAATTAAGTCAATGAAACAAACACTTTTGTCAAATATTTTATCTGCACACTTTGAATACACGAATTGCTCCTATCAGCAATTTATTTACTATTGTGTACTATTCACATAATTATTTTAATTATTTAAACCTTACTTTATGCTTTTAATGACAGATAAAATATTTGACAGAAGTGTTTGTTTCATTGACTTAATTTTAGTTTAAAAATCTACCTAGCTTAGCTATGCTTACATTCTATCTTTGTCCTGCTACCCATTTTGTTTATGTCTTCCTTGTCGCACTCATTGATTTCCTATGTTCAAAACGGATTTCGGACAATCTGTATACCATTATAGCAGCGCCTTATTCAATGAAGCACCTTGGTTCAGTGGTAGAATGCTCGTCTGCCACGCGGGCGGGGTTTGATTCCCGGCTGATGCATCCTTTTTTAATTTTTTATTAATGAATCTCTCTTAAATTAGCGAACAAAAGCGTAACTCGGGTGATTCACCAGTTTCTACATAATAATTTACAAAAATTGAATTTTCAATATTAGATAGTAGTTGTATTTTATACTCCACATTGTTTACATTATATTGTTCATATATTAAAATATCAAATATTGAAAGAAAATTTATTTTTGCCAATATATCGGCAAAAGGAAGGCCGATATGACCGATACCGATACCGATATATCCCTAATTCGGCCGATATGTCGATACCGATTATCGGTATCGGTCGATCCCTAGTAAATACCTATATTAAGTCTAATAGTGGCATGCAAGTATAAACACTAGTCAATGTTTTCAAACAAGTACTATCGACTCGTTCTTCCAAAGTGTGACAAATGTAAACTGCTAATCCAATATTATTTGTCACTTTACATAAGTTTTCAATATTCTGTTTGGTTGCATTCGTTATTTCTGAAGTACTGGTGCATATTTACAGTTTTGTGTAACACGCAATCTTGATGAGATCTATTATAAAACTCAGGTTGTCAGGAACGAAACTTTGATAACAGCCTTCACATTTGACTTATGCATTGGGAATTTTGGAAAACAACGTTTTCTAGGGAAGTATTAGTAATCCCAAAACAAAATAGGACCACACCAGTTCAATTGGGTTTAATATACAATAGTATGATAGAAGTCGCAAAACTTTGTCCTTGACATTTGGCCAAATCATCGATTTTTTGTGCTCTAAAATTTAATAAAGCATTATTTTTGTTTTTAAGAGTTATTTCCAAAATATGGATCTTCATAAAATTTTAAATATCTGCTTTTTATACCTCCATTTGGAATTTTTTGTGATTGTCACGAGTGGTAGGAAGCATTATCAAGAACTATTACTAAGTTCGCTGGTAATTTCCGTAAAAGAATACTTTCAGACCAATTTTCAGTGTTTAATATTTTTGGTTGATAAGAGTAAACAGCCTTCAACCCAATCATTTTCACTTCCTACATGTAGTAGGGGAAGGTGGGTATGTCTGGGCCAAATTTTACATTTCATTTTTTCACACAAAACTCCTTTTTTTCGCAAAACTGCATTGGTTAATATCCATAATTTAATTTTATTATAATTTTTATAATATTATTCTCAGTAATATATTGGATATCATTAGATAGCAAAAAGGTGAAAAACGTAACAATGACAAATTTATTTTCGTTAAAATCTCTATCATCTAACTCTTCTTCTTCTTCATTCATATACGGATAATTATAATTTTGTTGACAAACCTCATTAACATCTTCTGACGTAGTTTTTTCCTCATCTACAATTTTTCTTCTTTTTTTGTCTTCTATTCTTATTAGGATTAGGTCTAACAAATTTTTTTATAGCACCCACCATTAAAAGTTGTCTCAATTTCAAGCTTTTTGGGTGTATCTGTTAAGAGCACTATACATGGGTCTATCAGAATTTTACTTCTCATTTTATTATTAATAGGAATTTTGCAAAATTATCTTAACATTATTTTCTCCATGAAGCAATATGAATGTGCCAAGCTAATTTTTTTTCAATATTCCAAAATTTTAAAATAAAATTAATTAAAACGATTTTTTCTAACAAATAAACGATGCTACGCACAATTATCTAGTTTATAGAGAATTTTTAAGGTGCAAATTTCTGATGTCCCATATAAGGGAACAACATAAAACGTCAAATTCGAAAATTGCTAAATACAGTCCGCACTGGTTTATTACAAAAGTTATGACGTCACCGACTATTCCTAGGTACTTATATCTCGTCTAGCACTGATTTGAGACCGCCCACTGCATCTCGAAATATTACCTCTGCCCACACCGTTGCCTCGCAGTAGAAACTTTGGAGAGGGTATAGAGCGCTCTTTAAGACACATGCTTTTTCGTATTTACGTCCCCTTTGCAGATTTTTTCTTAGTGAAGCTTTCGGATATGGTCGAATAGATTCTGGTGCAATAATAATGGCATTATCAGTGGCAAATACCACTGGTGCAACAGCATCAGTAGTAATCTCAGCTTTGGTCGATGCTACAGGTATCATTTTTTTGGGTTCTGTGCTTCTGTGGTTCTGTTGGATCATTATGCATATTTTCTGGAGTTGGATCATTTCTGTCTGTAAGAGCAGATCACATAAAATCAGAATCTTCAAATATATTAGGTTTAAATGGAAATATACCGGTTTTTTAAAACCACTTTCAATGTTTGTTTTAGTAAATGATGGCAAATACGATTCTCCCGAGCCACTTGATAAATTGAAATAGGGGTACGAGGATTATTTACACGCCAATTAACTGCGGCAATGTTGTAGCATCGTTTGAAGGCAAAATATACTGCAACGTCAAGAGGCTGCAGTTTGGTGATAATGTAACAAGAATTATTTAATTTTTTCTAGCAAAGCCTATTACGTCTATAGATATTGGCTTTCATGGTTGTCATAGATTGATAATATAGGAAATTAAGAATTCACTATTTATCCCATCAGACGGATTTGCTGCCTCACTTGAGCCAACAGGAGCGCTTGCTAACATAAAAGCCTTAAAACATGCTCTCGGAAAAATAAAGACTGGTGGGATAGTTATCAATTGCATTAATACCACAATATAGTGTAACCAATACTTCCCTTTCTCCAGATGTTATTTTGCCAATTTGTTTCTTCCCTTTTTTCCAGAGACGTGTACAGTGGTTATTACAGTTTCATCTACGTTTTATATACTCTTTTTTTCCAGGGACGTGTACAGTGGTTATTACAGTTTCATCTACGTTTTATATAGATGATGGTGGAAATTTATATTTTTCATATAAGGTGGTCCACGGGAGCGGGAAGTTTTGAAAATATTATTATTTCGTAACCATGCACAGTTGGCTCTGTTAAAAAAAAAATGATTTGTCATTGTATGCCATTGAGTAATCACGGAACAGCAGTCCAGTAAACTACATGCTTATGTGATTAAATAATAACTCGGGGTTTGCGCATTAGTTAACTTATGAAGTATTCTTACCTGATTGATTAACAGCCCACGTTTAATACTGGTTGTTTCCTGATGAGCAAGTTGACATTAAAGTTGAAAAGCTTGCTTTTCAGGTGCAAAACACAAAATATTCTTGTAACTTGAAGAAACGTAATTAACATAGTTTAGGATATGTTTTTCGGACTTTTTCCACTGTCTAGGGTGTAAATCACACAACGTTTCGGGAGTTTTGATCTACTCCCATCTTCAGGTGTTCCTGGTTAGTCCTGAGAAGGACGCGTTCAGACAACACAGCTGCTGTAAAACAGCAGTAACAAACGCTGACTACACTGAAAGTAAGCGGTTACCGATTTTCTGAACAAACCGCTGTGATGTATCATAAAACCACATAAAACTGAGTAAAATCTACTTTTGTGGAAGTTCCTGCTTAACCTCACTTTTAGATAGCACTACTGACACGAAAATCAAGAATTCCAAAAATATTGAACGTGATAGATTTTAGGTTATAAATATCCAAAATACGTTGCCACCACCACTACCGTCCGAACCGCTGGGCAAGTCAGCACAAATAATTTCCGCTGGGAATAATGAGCATTGCTGGAAGTCAGCGCATAAACAGCAGAACTGTTCAATAGACACCGCTAAATCAGCAACTCAGCTGCTGCGGTCATCTGAACGCACCCATTGTACGTTCTTCTACGTAAATTTGTGCCTCCCCCGTGGTTTGAACCTGGGACCGCTGAATGCTGTGATTACTAGTCTGCCACTCTAACCACTAGGCCACCAGGGCGGTCCCGGGTTCAAACCCCGGGGGAGGCACAAATTTACGTAGAAAAACGTACAATATCAGTCCTTCTCAGGACTAACCAGGAACACCTGAAGACGGGAGTAGATCAAAACTCCCGAAACGTTGTGTGATTTACACCCTAGACAGTGGGAAAAGTCCGAAAAACATCATAATAGACCACTGCCAAAAATGATATTCAGAGAACAACATAGTTTAGACAACCCACTCAACACAAATGACAAGTATTTGCCTACATAACACCATCTCTACAGGTTTTAGAGCGTATGTCCCAAAAATACCGCCGGCCTAAATATCCCGGTTTTCTCCTATGGTTATTGTTGGTCCACAATTTAATGGAGTATTTAAACAGCATTCTTTTTATTCATCAACCCATTCGTTCATTTTAACATAATGTCTACCAAACCACGTTTCATCAAGGTAGTTTTATTTCTATATTTTTTTTTCCTCCCTTAATTGTCTGATTTTACTAATAATTGCTGCTTATTGGGTTTGCAATTTCACTGATTCCATAACATTTTGTCACTTATTTAGTGTTTTGTACGTAAACCTAATTTGTTTCGAACATTTTCGAAGTATCTCGGAATTATAAGGGAAATGAAAGCAACGAGCATGTAAATTATGTTTAATTTTGTGTCCACAGTTGGCACTTTTCTCTTCATACATTTAATATATGATTAATTTCAGCTGTACAATGTGGTCTCGTTCTATCCTGCTGGAAATAGCCCTTGCGTAATTCTCATTGTAAAATTTCCGCTCTATATCTTTCTGCATTTATGTTTCCGTTAAAAGAAATTGGTCCGATTAAACATCTTGCTTTAATAGATGCCCAGACACCAATCTTTTCAGCACGCAGAGGTGCTTCAACAAACTCATGAGGATTCTCAGCGGACCATGTCCGATAATTTTGCGAATTAACAAATCCTTGTTTATAAAACCAAATTTTGTCCGTAAAAAACGTTTTCCTGAATACTTTGATTGTTGTTAAGCACATTTAAAAACCATTAACAGAAACTTAACCTGTCATGAATATCATGTGGTAATAGTTCATGAACTGCTGTTAAACGATAAGGGTATACGTGGACATCTTTGCGTAAAGTTGCATGACAAGTCCCCACAAACACTTCTGCAATAGCTTCATCTGTACGCTTTTCATCCACTATCTTTTGTTACAACAGTGCCACTCTAACCAAACCTCGCTACACATCTGTTTAAAGTTTTTACAAATTTTTGATGCACAAAAACATTCGGATAGTTATTATGGAATTCTTCGATGCAGTTTTCTACTGAATAGGTTCAAACTCCGTTAATTTTTGTTGCATTACGAAAGTAACTTCCCATTATGCAAATTTTTTATTCTTACGAAAAAACCATTTTGTAATGTGCACTGGACAACAGATATATACCTAAGAGGAATAATTTTTGGTAATGCAATTTTTAGTAAATACAATAATTACTTACAGAGAAGAGAGAACGAACTTTATTATAACTTTAAAAGTCAAATGAAGTGATTGAAGGATTAGCTGATTGTGTGGCTAGTGAACCGACATACGGCTACCGACGTTCAACCGAATCAGCGCCAACTCCAAAGTGGTTGTGTTTGAACACTAATTATGAAACCAACTGAGACATGACTTACATTTTCCATGATGTATGTATGCATTATCTGTAACCTCATTTACCTTGCGGTGTAGAGGCTGGTGCTTTATGTGCTGGCATCTGGCGGTACAATGCTCAACTTGCCCCGGATTCGGGATACAAAGTTGGAGCACGCCTTTGGTGCTTGAACAGCAACCATTGTGTGAGGTGTGTGAATTGATGATGTGTTGACCTTGTTACTCTTATCTATTAGGTCTGTGGTTCTAAGTAGAGCACAGTTAATTTGGTGCCCAACTGTGAATGGTCTCACCGAGCCCGATTCCATGATGTACTTGATTTAAATTTACATTAAAATTTTTGGTTGGAGAACATACACCATAAGTTCTATATTGTATTGATTACACATATTCTTGCCAACTTTATTTAAAAATTCAAATATCCAGACTTACAACAATGTAACTAGAGCAAATAAAGCAAATATTATTTTTAGAAGTCATTTTGATGACTCAACTTTTTACCGCTGTAAATTGAAGTAACCTGTGCAATATATTCTTTGGTACCATTACCATTATATTGTTGGACAATATTGGTCATAAGGCATATAAATTTCTTGAAGCAATTCATTTTTAACTTCACGTTATTTATAAACTTACTGTTATGACTGCAGAATACATAAAATATGGCATACACATAATCAAAGGTCATTTAAATTAGTTGCTTTCGAAATGAATTAGCTGGTGATGGGTTAGATTGAACACACATTTGTCACTTTCTTGCTTGCTCTGTACGGAATAAATTATATACAGTGAAATCTCCCATAAGCGGACACGCACGGTGCCAAAGTTTTTGTCCGGTTATTAGAGGCGTCCGCTTAAGGGAAAAATCCATTTTTACGTTTAAAAAAGTTGTATTATGCAAAGGTATACTATACGTGCTAACAATACAGATAAGACTAATAAAATATTGAAACAGAGTTATGTAATAGTTGTTACAAAATCTAAAATACTCGTTTGACGTAAGGGTTTTTTCTGTCTGCTTATTATACTTTCCACATGTATTTCTAAATATTTTGACAATTTGAATACTTTAAAGTCATTACTTTCTTTAGTAAAGCATTTAAAATTTTTCACTGTTAATGCTTCCGTGTAGGTCTTGATTACATTTTCACAAATTTCTAAGTCGCCATTGTTTTCTAATTCTGCCAACTGCACATCAACGGCAGCTGATTCACCTGAAATTTCGGTTACATCATATTCCACGATTATTTCTTTGTCAATGTTTAAAAATTCGTCAGGGTCGACGTCTTCGATTTCTGGGATATTTCTACACAGTTCAGCCACTACTTATAAGGGTAAATCATCCTTTGGTTCAAATTGAATACAGCGGCATAACTTGATACCCACAGACCCCGCGGCCGGAGGAGCCTGAGGAAAAATTCTTCCTATTTTTATTTTTATCATAATGGGATGCCCACGCAAAAGGCAAAGTAGTTTTGAATTGCAGGCCTCTAAAATCAAGCGACATGGATTTTTTTGTAATGATATCGTGCATAAGGTAATGCAAGTGTCGATTTTCCTGCAATCATAACGCTGATTTGAGTTGATTTAATACCACCCGTATTGCAAAAGAATTCTACAATTTAACACGATCATTAAATGTTGGATTTATGGTTTGTTTTGACGCCTCACGACAGTAGCTGGGCCTGCATTTAGAAGTGTCCGTTCAAGAGACATTCACAGTCTAAAAATTGCCGAAAAATGGTGTCCGTGTCCGTTTAAGAGAGTGTCCGTTTAATAGAGACAATTTTATTAGTAAAGTTAATGCAAGCAAGTTGGTTCCCAACAAAAATGTCCGTGTAAGAGAGGTGTCCGCTTATTAGAGGTGTCCGGTAAGGGAGATTTCACTGTACTTATATTCAATCCTTGATTTTGTATTGGTGGTGCTGGAATTTAGTAGAATAATGTAAACCTGTTGTGATGTAATTCCCGTATAACATTGCATTAGTCTTATTGGTCCTATCTCATCTAAATTGGAATATTTTGATCGGTGT
Organism: Agriotes lineatus; assembly: GCA_940337035.1. Taxonomy (NCBI): domain Eukaryota; kingdom Metazoa; phylum Arthropoda; class Insecta; order Coleoptera; family Elateridae; genus Agriotes; species Agriotes lineatus. Next base: position 168,412,990 of record OW679195.1, read on the forward strand.
TGGAATATTATAGTGTTTTTATAGTGTTATAAAGATAAAATTAGTGCATTTTTTTTTTAATTTCTAACTCAAAATCTCTCTTTAACTTAGAATTGCTTTGCCTGTACCAAATAATTTTTATTGCTAACATAAATGATTCTATAAAATTGCAATATTTAAGCTAGTCTTGTAAAAGTACTTTTTCATTAGGGTTATAATGTTAAAGCCTGAGTACTACTTTGCGATAGGTTTGTTTTTTCATTTAATAGATTTGGTTTAAATTTTTCTACCTTAGAATTGTTTAACTAAATCAGTGATATCATTATTGTATTTGTTTCTTTCATTGTTAAAATTTGCTTAATTTTGAAAATTTTGAAAAATCCCAACCACCTTTTTAAAGCCCAGAAGGTAGGGACCCGGACCCAAATGAAATAAGGGTTCCGGTTTGGGTTCTGACCACACCATTCTAAATAGATTTCGGTCCGGTCCGGTCCAGTTTTTTTCGGTCCAAAGGGTTTTTTTTCGGTTCGGACAAAAAAGTGATTACTTTAGGTAGACAGCCTTTTCCCGAGCTTTTTTCATAAAAAATAAACCTGGTATCATATAAAATGCCTATATACGGGTAGTAGTGTACCTAAATTAATTTTATTACTATTGCAATTATTATAGCGTTAAAATTTGAGTCGAAAACTCGAAAATAAACATTATAAACAGCAGGACCCGTTACAGTTTTTACTTATTAAATACTAACGTACTTAAAGAAATATTAACTTTGCGTTAGAGTTAGGAATTATAAAAAATAAAATGTAATAGGTAGGTAAGGTACGCAAGTAACTATATCTCTATTCAATTAGAAACATCAATAAATATTTAGGTAGAAACAGTATTAGTATCTACTACCTATTATAGCACTGTGGTAATACAAAAAAATGAAGAAAATACAATACTCAATTACTCAATTAAAGTTTTCATGGAAAAATAATTTGTGAGTAAATTGTTTTATTCGCAATCACATTGTAATGTGTCAATTTCATGACATTACAATAGCTGGGAACTAGATGATTACTGAAACTAGCCGGGAAATTATTACATACCTCGAAAAATATTACATACCTGAAGACTAGGTTGTTTTCATGGTAACAAAAATATTTATTTACAACCATATATGTAATGTTAACATTACTGACCTCATTTGAGTGCGGGAAGTCGTACATTTCCACCCTTACATATATGGTTGTAAATAAAATAGTAGACAAACCTCGACAGGAAGTTTCCTTAGTCTCGAGATAATAACTAATCTCTCGACAGTAATGAAACACTTCCCATCTCGGGCTGTAATATACTATTGCTACACCAAGATATCTATTATTCAGAATTCAATTGTAGTTATTTTTAAAATTAGAAGATTGAGAATAAAATAGTATACATACCACTGTGAAAAGTTTCATTCCTGTCTCGAGATAAAGTTAACCTCTCGACAGGAATGAAACACTTCCCACCTTGGTATGTAAATACTATTGTTTTCTCCTTTTCATCTTGGCTTCTACCAAGGGTTTAATTATTTCGACTTCAGTTGTTTCCGCTTCTTCTTCATCATCATCAGAGTCATCAGACCGACTTGCTTGTGCTTGTCTTTCTCTCATTCCTGGCTCGGTCCTCTGAGGAGTTTGAGGTTTAGTCTTTTTTCTTCTGATTGTAAAAGTGTAAAACTGGCCCTTGCTGTGAGGGAACAAATTAGGCCCAGTTACACTACTCAAACTAAACTTTAAGCTCGGTTTGATTTTTAGTTACTGTGGAAATAATTGTTGCAAGAATTATATCTATATGACAAATCAAGCCGAGCTTAAAGTTGAGTGGTGCGCGCCTTAATCATTTTCAATGAAACACCTTCAAAGTTTCTTTACACAATTTGCATTTTGAAATGTTTACGGCTGCCACATACTCAAAATGTTCATGCACAGAACTTTCGGTTCTTTGCCCCATGATGCTGCTGACAAGCTCTTGCCTTCGTCTGACGGAGACGCGCTCAAAAATTGAGCTACGATAATATAATTATTTAGATAACAAGACCTAAAAAGTTCGCAAAAAATATTTTAAGGGTTTGGGTTCGTTACCTATGATTTATTAAAAATAAAATATGGGTTCGGTTTTGGTTTGGGTCCAGACAAAAATTACGGTTCCGGTCCGGTTTTCGGTTCAAAATCGGTCTGGTCCGTGTCCCAGAACTGACAAAATATTTTCTATACCAGTGCAAATCTGTTGTGAATAATAAACAATAGTATATTTAAACCTCACTTTATACTCTTAATGACTGATAAAATATTTGACAGAAGTATTTGTCTGTTTCATTGACTTAATTGTAGTTTAAAAATTTACCTAGCCGTGATTATATTCTATCTTTGTCCTGCTACTCATTTTGTTTATGTCTTCCTCGTCACACTCATTAATTTCCTATGTTCAAACGGTTTTCGGACAATCTGTAGATCAAATACATGGTATTAGAAATGTTTCTTAAAGATCCGGCTCCATCCCCGTCTGTGCTACCTAATTGTATATTGAATTAAATATAAATGATACGTCCGTCTAACAATAAAATAGACAAACGAAAGTGTCATGGCTATTATTTCCACCAAGTCTCAAGGACTTTCTGTGTTTGTCATTCAGGCCTTATTAATATTAGTGTATATGCTGTAAACAAGTGCAAAACTTTGAAATTTGTAACATCTGTTGAATAGTTGTCTCTTCTTTATTTTTTTGAACGAAGGGGTGGTAAAACTATATTGCAGTAAGAATATATTTAGGTAAATAAATAATTCCTGTCTATATTTTTCTCTAATTTTGACCTAATATAGGTAATGACATTTTGTTGTCGTTTTCAACGTAAAAATGATGCATATATTCGCACTAGTTGCAATATGAGATGTCATATTGACACTAGTGCTAATATGAAAATTTAAAACAACTTTGTAGATTTAAGATGACTCAAAATTACAGAAAATCTTGCTTGCAACACGTTGCAAAATTAGTGTTTTTCACATACAACATGTTGTCCAACTCTCTCGTGCTTGTAGGGCAGACTTCATGTCTAATGTGAAAAACACTTTTCATTTTGCAACTTGATACATAAACAGCTATTTTGATATGCTTAGAATTTTTTTTTGACATGCTAAATGTCTTAGCTTTGCGTAACAAAACTTTGAAAAAAATTACAAAATATTTAATTATTTACTACTGCCTCGTTCCAGGTGTGTTCCCGTTTTTTGTACTACCATTTCAAGTTCACTTAGGTTTTCATCTTCCACTTTTACCCGCTGACTTTACTTCTCATATCTTCTTAACTTGTCTATTACTATCCATACTGTGTGATCAAACCATCTTGTTTTTGCAAATTTAACTGTTCCTGTAGTGATTCAAAATTTACCTTTTTTCTGAGGTTTTTTATTTTGTCTGTTTTGCTGACGCCTAAAATAATTATGATGCTTGCAGTCTCTGCAAAGTAGAAGACGTAGAATTGGTTGGTAATTCGGTTACTTAAAAAGTTATACATATAACGCTTAAAATATTTTTATTAATTATATGGTTGGCAAAGACATATAGTTCTACGATAATAGCTTACAGGTTTCTATATCAGTTAATACATTTCTTTGTTCGTGACTTACATTCTTTTATTACTGAGTTGTAACGAAAATTTTGGTTGTCATGTTCACACTTCTTACATTTTCTACCGTTTGTTACTGCTTATGACCTTTTTATAGTTCCTATTACGTCAAGGTCAACAATTTTTCCTGTTTAGGCTGTTCCATATTTTGTCTTCCGGTTACATCATATTCCTTCTACCTGTGAGTGTTCTCCTATTTTTAATCATAATTTTGTTTAGTTAACTGCCATAATGTGATCTTTTGCATTGTCTCCGGCCTTTTATACACTATGAAGTTGAACACTGTCTGATATTTTTTTTCATAAATTGGCAAGGCAATTGCAGTGCTTCATTCTCTCAGTTTCCATGCCAAGTTGTAAATTTCATTTAGCTTTATATTTCAGGTTCTACTTTGTTTATTTCTATGTTATTGTCAGCTGTATCATTGCTTATTCTTCGATCCTTGCCTGTGCTTTGCCCTGTTGTTTTGTGGTAACAATTCTCAGAAACACTCATTCCTTATATCTAGTATATCATCTTTTTATCTGCTTTAGCTTTACCACCTTTTTGTTCCATTAATATTTTATTTTAGAACTGTATACAACATTTCTGGTTGTTCTTGTCTATTTCATTCTTAAAATCTTCGATCGGCAACTTCTTTCATTTGTATCCATTGGGCTTGATATGCATTTTTCTTTTGTTTAACTTCAAATGTTCCTGAAGAATCCAATACCTGGGGATCTATCTAGAACAGCAATTCTCAACCTTTACTCGTTGACGGACCCCTTGGTAAATTGTTTGGATTGTTGTGGACCCATTACATGGACTAATAAAAAGGTATTTCAACAACAACCAACAACCAACCAAAAACCCAGTGACGCTACAGCTGATAATTTTGGCCCATTCTTCTCTGTTCGGTGCTTTTCGCCTCCATCGTCTCACCCCTAGCTGTCGTAAGTTCGTTTCCACATCTTCCAACCACCTTTTCCTGGGACGCCCCTTTCTCCTTCGTCTCCCCATATAGACTTTCTTTGCTGTCCTATTTGAGCTCATCCTTTCCACGTGACCCAGCCACCTCAGTCGTGCTCTCTTCTGTTGCCAAGTCTGGGTTCTCATACATATTTTTAAGTTCAGCGTTTGTTCGTACTCGCCATTCTCCATTAACTTGTATTGCGCCAAATATTTTTCTGAAGTCTTTTCTTTGTCATGTATTTAGTGTGGTTTCATCTTTTTTCGTCAAGCACCAGCATTCCGCTCCATATAATACCACTGGTCGTATTCCCGTTCGATATATGACAAGCCTTGAGTTTCACGAAATTAGCTGTGACTTCAGTAAACTATGCATCGCATAGTAGCATCAATTTCTGTCTGTTATTCTTGCCTTAATTTCTATATGTTTCATTCTTCTCCGTTACTAATATTCCTAAGTATTTAAACTCAGACACTTTCATAAATCGGAATTCATCTATAGTGAGTGCTTGTCTGTCTACCTGTGTTTCTCTTGACATGACCATATATTTTGTTTTTGCCTGATTAACTTCTAAACAGACACTCCTTCCTGCCCTTTCCAGTTGTTGAAACCCTTCAGTCAGATCTTTGGTTGTTCTGCTGATCATGTCAATGTCATCAGTAAAGCTGATATTATATAGCAAATGCATATTTTGTATAATTGACATGCCGGCGAAACTTTTTTCATAAGTATACTAATTATGTGAAAACAAATTGTTTAAGCCAAGTTTCATTTTGCATATTTTGCATATTTATACGGTTTTGAGCATACTTTCTGGATTTTGCATATTTGGTTATATTTAGCGATAATTTGTAATGTATGAACTTTTTGAGATTTTTTTGTGAAATATACTATTTCATTAAATTTATTAATACATTTTTGTGTGCAACTAAGATATATACTTTCACTTTCTGCCGCTGTAGTGCAGTGCGCGTATCGAAATAAGCAGAGGAAAGGGGAAGTCCCTGGTAATCAGCTAACAGAGAATCCATTTCAAAAGTCGAACTTCGAGTGTTGGGTGAATAATAGTCTGGCGGGGTTAGGGGAAATCTCATTTTTATGTTGGCTTACAACATGAAGTTGGCGTTGGCAGTCCATATTTATATAGTTAAACGTTAAAATTAATGACGCCTTTGAGTAAAAATTAGAGAAATAAATATTAGGGATGTCGGCGGGTACCCGGGTAATGGTCAACTCGGGTATATTTTCAGGACCCGGGTACCCAACTAGTAAATTATGTAATCTCTAGTAAGTGAGTTTTTTTCGGAGAAGATGATAAAAACTTAAAAACAGTAGGAACAAGCTCTAGAAAAACATAAGCATGCAGTAATAACCAGAATCACCCCATCCCATACTACATAATGTTTCTTGTTTCATATAATAAATCCCCTTTACGGAAATATTCAACCCGTCAATAGTACCATTAAATCGCGTCAGTATGTGATGAAGTAACGTAAACAACCTCTGTATGATTTTGATGGGAGAGTAGGTTCCGATGTACGCTAACATTTTTTAAATATATTTCGGGTACCCGGGTACTGTTTTCGGGTACCAGGTTTGATTTTAGACCGGGTACGACATCCGTAATAAATATACTCATACAAAATAATTAAAATTATTACATTATTTAGAATACTCCTACTTATTTAAAAAAAAAATAGAACATATGGGCATATATTATAACTTTGAGTGCATATACTCAACAAAATGTATGCATATATATGCGCATATTTTCGTACATTTGAGTGCATATAATTATCAGCTTTAGTCATCAGCATAGGCCAGGTACTGTAGATTTCTGTTAAATAGTGTACCTCCTGGGTTGAGCTCAACGTGTCTGATGACATACTCTAGACTGATCTTATAACATAAAATTCTTGCTCTCTTTGTATGTTTGCGTGTATGTTTGTTTGCTATCTCCTTCGAAGATACTGGCCCGATTAAGTTGTATGATGGCTTGAAATTTTGCTAATTTGTTGACTTAGATCGTAGGCCGGTTTTTATTTTCAAAAAAAGTGAAAAAAAGTTTTAATTTAATTAAATCGTGTACGTGGGCATGGGCTGTGCTGCGGCAGCTGTTGCCTCGGGTGATTCACTATGTTCATATGTTATTACAGCAGCTGCTCATCAAGCAAGCATAATTGGTCCAGTGGCAGAATGCCCGCCTACTACGTGGGCAGCCCGGGTTTGATTCTCGGCCGAAGCATACTTTTTTAAAAATGTATATTAATGATATATTAATTTAGCGAACGGAAGCATAGTTCGGGTGACTCACTAATATTAAATAAGATCGTCGACAGCGAGTCCCCCTGACGCAGTCCACTTTTGATAATGAACTCTGATGATAGTTCTTGTATTTTTATTTTACCATTACTGTGACTGAGTGTCATTTTTGTCAAGTTTATTAGTTTCTGGTCTGTTGTAGATCTATTTCTGCAAAAGCCACATTGGTAATCACCTAGGGTCTCTTCCATGTATGTTCCATTCTTCAAAAGGGTAGGGGGGGTATTTCAAAATCGGTAAAATTGTTATTTTTGGAAAGGGTAGGGGGGTATTTCAAAATCGGTAAAATTGTTATTTTTGGAGACAAAATATCGAACTTTTTTAATATAAAATAACATACAACTTTTTCAATATTTATTTAAAAAACTAAGGGCCGGTTACAGAAAGCGATGTTAAGTCTGGTGTTAGCTAACACGACGTCAAAGTGAACAAAAACGAATCAAATCTCAAATGCTTATGGTAACTAATACATTAGTAAACAAAATTTGATGCGATTTTGTTCACTTTGACGCGATGTTAGCTAACACCAGACTTAACATTGCTTTCTGCAACCGGCTTTAAGAATTACAAAAATGGTAAAATTCCGAAAACATAAACTGAATAATAATAATGATGTTTATTTCCAATTTAAAAAAACAATTCTATAAGAAAAACTAAAAACAAATTACATATGTAAGAAAGAACTTAATCAAAACAACTAATACAGAACGAATAAAAAAACTATTCAAAAGATGTAACTCCAAAAATGGAAAATCAGAAACTTTAAAAATCAAACTGACATTAACTAAACTGCTTTTGCTATAATGGGAAGGTTGATGCTACTTCTTGGAAACAAATTTATTAATGTTAGATTCAATATTTGCTGCCTAGCGCTTTGACTCGGAATTTTTTTAAATGTATTTCGTTATTTATTTTTCAAGTAAAATAGCTGTGAAAATTCACTCTCACATAGATGTACCGTTGGGAATTTGATAGCTTTCTCTGCTAACTCAGCGTAGTCGTCTGAAATTTGCAGGAGAGAATTTGATTTGAAATTCTCCTCGAATACCTCATTTGTCGATATTTCAACCAAACTGTTTTCTTCCATCTCCGTCAAACCTGTGAGATTACAAGAGTCTGTAGAAAAAGAATTTCTAATCGTATTTCTGAATGTAAATGGTATAATTAACAAATTTAAAAAAAAAATTAAAACACCTTTCTGAACTATTTTTATTTTAATATCTTCAGTAATGCCTTGCTCTGTATATATTCACTTACATCTCTCTCAAAAAACGTCAGAGTAAATCGCTAATTATAATTCTGTTTACATTTTCTATGATTTATCTTTGATACAGACCACTTTTAATTTTAAACTTGAAATCTATTCAATCATTGTAATGTATTATTTGTATTGCAGACCATCACTGGAGCAATGTCTACCTTAACACCCCCAGTAGCACTGCAACATCCCGAGAATCAGGCCAGGGTGGATTACATACAGGATTACGCATCGGGACCTGATTTCGACTACCCACCTGAATTCTACGAGCATACGGAAGCTCTCTGGAAGGACAGGGGCGTACAGGTCGGTTGATTTCGAACCAAAAATTTACAATTTCAATGGAAAGTGGACTAACAAGGTGTGAACGTTTTTTACAGACTACGTTTGAACGAAGTAATGAATACCAACTTATAGACTGTGCGAAGTACTTCCTAGATCGGGTAAATACTATCAAACAATCGGATTATACGCCTACAGAGCAGGACATCCTGCGCTGCCGTGTACTTACCAGCGGCATTTTGAAACGCGCTTCCAAGTTGACAAAGTCAACTTTCAGTAAGTATGTTGCTGCCAATATTAATGCTAGTTTTAGTGTGCTTTGGGAACTGTGCCTCTGTAGAACACTTGAATTGAATTTTTTGTTGAATACATGTCGAGGGGTTGTAATTAATAAAAAACAAAATAGCTTTAGTAATACTCCAACATATAAACAAAATTACATTTTCTGAAAAATGATTAACCAAATATACCGGGTGTAACTGAATTCTCTGGTAGACCCCAAATATCTTTTGCATTTTTACATATATCTTGATGAGGTTTAGTATGGTGTTTTTTGGGAATAAAGTGTGTCAACATATGGACTTTTAATAAAAATTCCATTTCTGGTTTAACCGGAAATTACCTTAACTTTTCTATTTCAAATGGAACACCCTATATATGTTTACATAATTTAATTCGTCTCTAAATTTTGAGTTCATAAGTGACCTTTTGGTTCTCAGTTTTTTGTTTTAATTTAAATTAAATTAGAATAAAGGTAAGTAATATTTGAATCATTTATTGAAAAAAACGTTTTATTTCAAAAACAGGATCATTTAGAAAGAACTAAGAAATTCCAACTTTCCTGTCCAGTGATTGTTGAATCTGTTATTTAAGTGTTGAGCATTTCTAGCATTATCCTGAAAATACATCTGGTTTCTTATAATTAATGGCAATTCATCTAAACCCTCTTCTATTTGATTCTGAAGAAAACCAAGGTACCGGTCAGCAGTTAATTGGCCTTAAAAAAAAATTGGGCCTACTATTCGCGTACCCAAAACACCCATCCAGCAGTTAAACCCAAATCTCTCTTGAAAATTAAGTTGGCGAACCAATTTTGGATTTTCCCATGCCCAGTATCTAAGGTTATTCCTGTTGAACATTCCATTATTCGTAAAACGTGTTTTAAAATTCTCCAAACAGACTGATGACTAATTCCTGAAATACTAGCAATTGCTCTTGTTGATAAAGTAGGATTCAAATCTGTGTACTCCAGAATATCCGTTTCTGTTTCTTCAGAAATATGAAAATGCTCTCTTGGATTATTATTGTCGGGTTCAGTACGAAATTTCCTCTCAAGTCTATTAAAATAATTTGCAGTAGGACAATGACGATCAGGGTACCTTGCGCATACAAGGCGCAAGCTGCCAGTGCATTTCTTCTGCACTCCCAATAACATATCTACCTTTTCAGTACGAGTATAATAGTAACATTCCATTTTACACACCACCAATGGTTTTAATTGATTAATAATAGTGTAATTTGTCTACCACTGCAATGACAGACAAACAAACAAATATGCAAACAAACATTTATTTGTTTTAAATCTTGACGTTTCATAGTAACCTTGTTTTCATTTTCATTATTAATTAAACAAAAGACTGTCGGTTCAAACTTGGGCATGTTGTACGTCATTAGATTCACAATTTAAGAGTAAATCAAAAGATTTAAAAATATACAGGGTGTTCCATTTGAAATAGAAAAGTTAAGGTGATTTTCGGTTAAAGCAGAAATGGTATTTGAATGTCATTTATAAATATTTGTGTATTTTACTTTACATAAGCACTTTCCCAAATTTGACGTAAATAGTAGCATAATTGTAAAATATATTTCAGGTCTACCAGAATCCAGTTACACACGGTATACTAGGTATTCTATGTATTACCTTCATACAACAATCAAGGAACTGTTCAGATAAATTAGTTATTAAGCAATTGCAAGTTTGAAGTTTGTTTTCAACTGTTGAGAAGCGACGCTTATTGAAATCAGTGTTAAAAAAATAATAAATACTGCGTGTCTGACTGCTATTTTGAATTTTCCTATGTGATATAGACAAGTTCTAGTGTCATTTTTAGTAAAAGTCGAAGTAAAATGATTAGACGAGTTCTGTGTACTGAACTAAGTAACTATCATAACCATACTGTCCTTTGCACTAAACCCGTGTAGATAGGACAATTTCAATTTTTATTGGACAGTATTGAAAGATGTTGGGGTCATCCTCTTGCAATTTTGATATTCATATTTTAACTAGTCACTCATTTTGGAGCTTATGTAAAATACTAAAATTGCGATTGCTAAACCACTCGCTTTTAGTACTGGATTTTAGTTACTTAACCGAGTACTAACACTTTGTAACTGAATTTTTACTCATAGAAATTCAAAGTGCTGCATTTGTTTTTATGTATATCTTCAACTTATATTTTGTATATTTTACACAAGGATAATGTATTGCTTTTAACTCGCAGAAGACATATTTAGCCCACTGTATAACTGTGATTTGTGCATTTTTTCATAACAAACACGTTCGTTATGATAACGACTGGTGAATGTGTGTGGGCGCGGGAAAAATATTACTGTACTAGACTCAAAGTAGCTTTGAAAGTTTGATTGTTTTAACGCGTTCAGCTAAAACTATTGTATATATTGTAGTTATCTAGAACTTTTGTCAATAGTTTTTTAAAGTAGTTTTTAAATAAAATGCAAAATAAAATTTTTACGAGAATTAAAAGAAAGTTTTTTGAGGGCCACACCCCATTTTTTATTTTGTAAAATATCAGAAAATACACTTGAAATAGTTGACAAGTTTTGATTCATTTCATCTACAAGTTATTTGTAGATCACTAGACAGCACATAACTTCGTTAATAATCAAGATATTGAAAACACTTTCTTTTATTTTCAATGCCAGTAAACAACTCACAAATTGTCATAAACCAATTTAAACCATGGCCTCCTATTTTTACCTAGTGATACACAACTTTGGTTTGTAAATGGAACACCCCGTATATTTCTAAATATTTGAAATAAATGCTAAAAATGCTTTATGATAGCATGGCTAAACTAAAATTTTGATACTCATTATTTAAAAAAAAAATTATCTAAAGTATGCCATAACTTACGAAAAATCACTAACAATCGAATAAGAAATCCAAAACAATATCCACTTGGCTCTAAAAGTTTCTTCTATAGGTATATTTAAGTATTTATATTTAAAATAAATTAGTATTATTAATATATTATTTTTAAATTATCTGCATATATTTTTGTTTTCTTAAAACCTACTTTTAAACGAAATAGTGAATATGGTACATCGTTGGAAAGTTCTTTTATTGTAGTTTTCAACTGTTTAATGAAACTTGCACTGTTCCATTTAAAGAAACACAAGCAAACTGCACGCTACGCGCACGTGAAATAGGATACGCGAAAGGTCAAGCTCCGAGCCGAGCGCTAAGATAAGAAAAACAAAACCTAAACAAATATAAACATCTGTGAAGCCGGAACGCGAGATTTTATTGTGCCACAGACACACATTAAGGAAAATTATATTATAGATAGTTTTCAATTGTTTCAGTATACGAAAGTTGTCAAGCTTTACTGTACTTTTACTTCGTCAGTTTAAAAGTAAAGCATTTACCTTGTCTGTTAAGTCACAAAAGTTGTCACTTTTAGGACGTTTGAAAATAATAGTATATTATGTTATTAGGAGTAAAAGTGATATTTTGTGTGGTGAGACTGGAGGCGTTTGACTGAAGGCGTAAGCGAATCAGACAAATCTGGGCGGGGCACATAAAGTCACTTTTACTTATAATAACATAATATACTATTGTTTTCAAACGTTTGAACGAATATAAATGAATATTTATTTTAAAAATTACGATTATTGAGAATTGACATCTACATAAATTCACGACAATAAAGAACCCCATGTCAAAAATATTCTGTAGCTAATCAAGTGTTAAAGTACTTTTACTCCTCTAGTGTAAAAGTAATCACTTTTATGCATAGCCATAAAAGTAACGCATTTACCTCGATTGTTAAGTCACATAAGTTGTCACTGTCATGACGTTTGAAAATAATCATATATTATGTTATTACGAGTAAAAGCAAGACAGTTTATATTGTTCCAGGCCATGACACTGGCTCTGTTGCCAAATTGTGTGCTAGGCCATTCTAGGACACACTAAGTTTTGTTTGTTTGAAATATATTTGACATTAAACACTATTTTGACAAGGCAGTTCATCATATAAGTTACAAAAATGCTTTTGAAGTGTTGCGTACCAAGCTGCAAGTCACCTTACGCTTCATCAGTTACTCCATATGTTAGCATGTTCAACTTTCCATCTAATGAAACGGCAAAAAAGTAGAAAGAAGTTTTGCATTTAGAGAACTGGCGGGTTGAAAAGGCTAGTGTGAAAAGCACTTTAAAAGAGCAGATATAAAAGATAAGATGAAGAGATTTGTTCCGAGTGTAATATCACTATCTTCCAGGCAAATTATTTTGAAGAAAATTACAGCTTTAGATAAAGTCAAAATTATTAGCAATGAAGAATTATGTACCTACCTATTAGGAATTGTTTTTAAATCGAATATTATGGTGAAGTAACACGTTGTACGATGTAAATAGCAGTGATTTTATAGATTATTTTTTCAACTGGCATGTATCACAATGACAAAAAATGCACTGACAGATTAGTCATTTAGTGACCAAAACTAGTAATTTTTTGTTAAAGGTTAGCGAAGCCATGTTGCCAGATTGTGGTAGGCCATTCCAAAGGTCACTTTATAGGCTCAGTGTCATGGCCTGGAACAATATACAGAGAGATTTTTCTTACTACGAACACGGCAGACGATATGTCGAATTTACAAATGCCGAGAGTTTGACTTTGACAGTTCGCGTATTTTGTCAGTAGATAATATCTGCTGTCATTTCTATTTTAAAATCGATAACTACGAAGCAACGGTTCAGTGCAAATTGTAAAATGGTATTATCAGGGTCCAACGGTCCAGGAAATTCAAAATTCTTTCACAACATTTGAAAATAGGCGTTCTTTATCGTTATCAACGTTACATGGAGTTATTTCAAATTTTGGAAAATTTGGATGTGTTTCTCCCCAAAAGCACAAAAGGCCTAATGTTCCCAATGACGACAGGAATTTAAAAGAGGTTTGTATTACCGCTAATGACTATCCAGATTATTCATTTAAATAAATTGCAGAACTAGTAGATTTAGCTGCGATATTCTTCCCGTTGGCCATTTCAGAAGTATGGAATATTGTGAAACTGTGACAGAAATGCCTAAAACTTCGTCTGAAAAGTCGTTTTCACTACAACTAACGATTTGAAGAACTACGTTTAAAAATTAAAAGGGTTGTTCAGAGTACTAGCACTAATACGTCGTCGGCTAATGTGCGAAGTTTCTATGATCGTTTAGGATATTGTTTAGCGCAATAAGACAGGCTCTTTGAACAAGAGCTAATTTAAACTTCTTGAATTTTGTTGTTTGAAATAAAAATAGTTTTATTTTTGTTTGCATCTTTTTACTTTCCCATACCCATAGGTATAGGGAAGTATTGGAATCATGAAAATTTTGGAAATCGAGATTTTCACAGAAATATCCGTTTTGGGACTCTAGGAACCCAAAAAAGTGGTTTTTAAAAAATGTCTGTCTGTGTGTGGGTGTGTGTGTGGGTGTGTGTGTGGGTGTGTGTGTGTGTGGGTGGGTGGGTGACGCTCCTACAGCCGAAAGTATTGCTCCGATTTTTATGCGCTTTGGAATGCGGGGGTGTATCGAAAATTCATCGACAAAATAAGCTTTTCAAAAAAATCTGAAACCGGAAGCGGAAGTTACGCATGTTTTTTTGGTATCACTGTTTTCGTGATTAAAATTTTGAAAATTTTATCGCGGATAACGATAGAGGGTCATAAGACAAATCTGTTAGTTTTTTTCCGAACTCGTTAGGTTTAAAATGAAGGGCGCTAGGATTTTTTGAAAATTTTGAGTTTAACGCCCTATTACTCAAAAACGGATGAATCGATTCAATTGATTTTTGTTTTCTGAATAGTATATGAAGGCTAACATGAGGTGATATAAAAAGTGTTTTGAAAAATATTAAGGGGCCTAAATTACAAATTTTCAAAATTTTGGAAATTTTCTAAAAATCATTTCTCAAAAACTGCCCACAGGAATTTGTTTAAACTTCATACACTGATAGACCCCGAAAAGGGCTATCGATCTGTTTTTTAAAGAATCTCATGAATTATCTGTGGCGCCCTCTACGAAGCTTTGAAGTTTGAAAATTTAAACCCCTTTAATTAATAAACAAAACAAGATAGGTAGCTGGGGTTTTCACTGGATTGTTCAGTGCATAATGGAGCATATGAATATGCAAAAAAATATTACACTCGTGGATATATGTAAGCGCACCGGCCCCCTCCCCCCTCTATTTTTGAAAAATAATTTTTTTATTCTAACGGTTGTTATATTTTTGCGTCAAAGAATCTTTTTCCGCGAAAATAAAAAAATCGATTTTGTATGCCCTAGAAAATATAATTTCCAGGTACTTAGAAAATTTCACCTCGGTGCTACAGCCGTTTTGAATAAAATAACACATAAATAGCACAGTGGCGGCTTGTCCACTTGGCGCCATCTACAGAAGCTCGGTGGTCACGTTTTGAACTACACATCTTATAACATAAAATCGTAGCTCTCTTTGTTTGCGTGTAACTATGTTTGTTCGCTATCTCCTCCGAAGATACTGGACCGATTAAGTTGTACGATGGCTTAAAAGTTTGCTAATTTTCAGACTTATTTAATTAACTTCTCTAGGCAGCAGTATAATTTAATTAACTTCTCTAGGCAGCAGAGCGGAGCGCCTATCGCTGTCTAGTATTAGCTCGGGTGCGCGCATTATTTAAACAGGAGAGTGTGGTTGTGCGGTAAGCGTGCTGGCCTATCACGCGGGAGCCCCGAGTTCGATCCCGTCGATGCATCTTTTTTTTTAATTTATATTAATGAATCTCTCTTAATTTTGCGAACCGAAACGTAGTTCGGGTGACTCACTAGTTCTTTTATATTTACCCGCAATTTACGTGAAAGTGTAAACGCTTATCACGGTGAAGACGTGAGTCATCGAGTTGAAATTTTGATATGTTGTAAAGACTGTTGAATAAAGACGATATGAACAGTTTCCAGTATGGGAAAGTCCAGGGAGGTAGTCACGTCCACTTTTTTTTACTGAGTTAGAAATTATTTCTTTCTTCAGAATGCGTTTTACTTTGAGAACCACCTTCTTTTACTGTACTGTTAATCTCTAAAAATCCTGTTTTTCAACTCTGAATTTATCACCTGAATTAATTACAGAATAACAGTACCTTATACATTCTATCTGTGATATAATAATTAATTTAAAAAAATTACACAAGGCGTCTGTGTTGAACAATTACTTAAACAATCAACGCAGACGACCCGTGGATTAATATCAGAGTACCTTAGATCGACTGTCCATCGGTCTTGGCGTATTTTTAGGCAATCGTAAATTCGCCTTGATTTACTCGTGTTCGCAGTTCATGAATTTTCACTGTAGACTGCCTTGGTAAAAGTGATATTTTGTGTAGTGAGACCGGATGTGTTTGATTGACGAGCGCTAGCAAGACGGACAAGTCAGTTTTACTCCGAATAGCATATGCTACAAATATAAATAAAATATGTATTTCAAAAATTACGTCAGCTCCCGACAATCAAGAAGGGCAATGTCCAAACTACAGGCAGACCTCGCCGTTTGTGGATTTGTGTTTCGCTGATTTGATTTTACGCAGGGCACTTATGTGCTCCCTTTTCTTTGCCGTTCGCGGATGGAATTGCCAACGTTAACTGTTTCAACTTTCACACACTAAGAAAATAAAGCAGACGTATGCGGTCTATGTCATGAACACCTAAATAACATTTATCACGAACTTGTAAACACACTTATCGAGCCTACTCCTTTGAATCTCTTATAACCATTATTGGACCTGAAATAAATTGTAAAATTATAACGTGAATAAAAAAATGGACGTTCGAGCTTTAGATTCAAGTGGCAGACTTATGTTACGTATGGAATTTTAGTTCAAGCTTTACTGTTTTCTTGAGCGCGTCGGCCGAAAATTTTTGAATATTTTGAGGTTGCATAGTATAAATAAATCTAGTTTATGGAACCTAATCCCGTTTTTATCATTTATGTGTTTACTTGCGCTTTGCGGCATTCTTCTGGAACGTAACCCCCGCGAACGGCGAGGTCTGCCTGTATTCGAAAGCTAATCAAGTTTTGAAGTACTTTTACTCTGCCAGCTAGGTATACAAGTAATGCATGTACCTTGTCTGTCAAGTCATAAGTTGTATGTAATAATGGTGAGGCACTAACACCCCATGAAGGAGCTTGGCCTGCAAGGCGGAAGGTTAGAGCTTCCGTATCTGCGCTCTCACACCCGTTGTATGTATGTATGTATTATCTGTAACCTCATTTACCTAGCAGTGTCGAGGCTGGTGCTTTATGCGCTGGCATCTGGCGGTACAATGATCAACTTGCCCCGGATTCGGGATACAGAGTTGGATCGCGCCTTTGGTGCTTGCGCAGCAACCATTGTATGAAGTGTGTGTATTGGCGATGTGTTGACCTTGTTACTCTATCTCTTAGGTCTGTGGTTCTGAGTAGAGCACAGTTAATTTGGTGCCCAACTGTGAGTGGTCTCACCGAGCCCGATTCCAATCACCAAGGCGGAAAAATTCCGACCCCCGCGGGATTCGAACCAAGGACTTGCTTAATGCAAGTCTGGCGCTTACCCAACAGCGCCACGCGGCTTCTCTCACATAAGTTGTACAAGACAAATACCTCCAAAATTAATTTTAATATTTAATTGGCCCGCTCTTGTTTTTGATGATTAGTTCACATCTTTTGGGAATGGAATTTAGCAGCATTTTTAATTCTTCCCTCAAAATGCCATGAAACCAAACGACAATCACAGATTCGATCAATTCGGTTTTCTTTGTAGGTTTTCTTCTAGATATGATGTTTGATATCCTTAACCACAAGTTCTCTATAGGATTCAAGTCTGAGCATTTTGCTGGCCATCATCCACGATTTTACCAGTTTTGCTCTATAGCAAGGAGCATTATCATCCTGGAAAACCTTGGAAAATAAACCTTTCTTCGATAAACAGATTTTTTCCGGTGGGTAGCATCTTACCCTGCAGTACTTCGATGTATTTGATGGCGTTCATCATTCCATAGACGACATGTAGGCGACCAACTCCTTGGAGAGATATGCCACATACCATAACGGAAGTTGTGTGTTTAATTGTTGGAAGAACATGGAGAAAAGTCTTTCTTGGGAAAGCTTCTGGCATACGTATTGCCAGCGTGATTGTTGATGTTAAAGGTCGATTTGTCATTAAATAGTAACGGGTGTTCATTTAAAATGTGTCATCTATTGAGCTTTGGTGTTTTTATAAGATTTTGACATGTCTTAGTCATGGAAATGTCACTATAAAATCTCCAATTTGTTCATTTTAATTCATTTTTTAACTATTTCAACCGACACTGGCCTCTGGCAGTAATGTTTGCCTTGGCGGCTTACGTTGGGTTTGTCCTTGCTTTTACCGGTGTTTTCTAACCTAACGTAACTTACATGTTTCCAAGAAAGGTACAAAATTCTAATTTACTCAATTTATTCACATTAAAATTAGAAGAGTTGTTGAATATGTTGACTACCTTCGTCAATACACTTCATAACCCTGCGCTGGAAATTATTGATTACATTTTCTAGCATGCTGGGGGTGTTATTTATTTCAAGAATATTTTGCTATCTCAAAAAGTAATTGTCGTAAAAGACAATTTATGACTAAAGCGGCCAAGAGAAAATGCTGGAAATTATTTTTAAGTTTCTAGAATGGCCACCAGGGGGCATAATCGCATTCGTGAATTTTAAATTCCGTTTTTTGAGAAATATTTTTATATTACAGATAGCTAAAATAAACACCGTTTTAAAGCTGGGATAAATTCCATTCTTTTTCGTTATATGCTTTTTGCTCTATCTCTTAAGGGAAAGTGGTGGGGGGTGTCCGAATATTTTCTGAAATAAATGTCAATAACTTCAAAATGGCTGAACGGATTTTGTCAAACTTGGAGTCATTGAACAGGGCTTTTCTTAGGCTATCAACGCTGCCTTGAGCGGATCCACGGCCTCCTGGATTGGTGCGAGACTGACGTCTCTACGCGGCCCGCCACATTTGTATAATTTTTGTGATTCTGAGACCAACGTACTTTGGCACCATCTGTTGGGTTTTTGATAAATTATCTGTAACGTAGGCACGACTTCCTAGATTAATATTAATCCAGTAGGCGGTGGACGTATGCAACCAAGAGCACAAGCGCAACGTACTGTAGCGCCTCTACAAACTATAAAAAACGCCTTGAACTAAAAATGCGGCGGGCCGCTTAGAGACATCAGTCTCGCATTAATCCAGGAGGCCGTGAGCGGATCGATTTAGATTGCTTGTGTCGCCGCTAGAAGGCGTTTTGCAACAACAGTACAAATGAAATTAATTTTCTCAAAAAAATTAAGTGCAACGATATCAGTTTTATTGCAATAAAAGATAGCCAAATAAGGGTCTAACATGCTAGTGAAAACCGCATTTAGATATTTCATTCCTAACCTAAAATATCAGTAAAAAAAAAAAAACCTGAAAATAATGTCGCATCTTTGGGATTATTTTCAGTACACCTGCCATTATTAAATCCTAATTATCGTTCTTTTAGCAAAATATATATAAATTTACTATTAAAATACCAACATTATATTTAAAATGTCAATAATAATTAATATTCATATTGCCCTTCTAGCCACACGCGCCTATCAGGATACTCCATCGTATAGATTCTAACAGAAACAGTTGCGTTTTCATTGTTTTGAAAATAAACACGAAACATATCAAACACTTCTACAGGTAGAAAACGCTTTTTTTACAAATAAGGCCACCAAAATACACTATAAATAGCTGCAATCTTAATATGATTGACACTTAAACACCACTATTATAATTTTTGCTATTTTGTTTTACAAAGCACACTTGGATTTTTAAAATTTCGAATTTCGTGTGGACAGAAGGGCAATATTCAATCATATTGAATGAGTATTAATTATTATTGACATTTTAAATATAATGTAGGTATTTTAACAATAAATTTATATATATTTTGCTAAAAGAACGATAATTAGGATTTAATAATGGCAGGTATACTGAAAATATTCCCAAAGATGCGACATTATTTCGAGTTTTAATTTCTTTTACTGATATTTTAGGTTAGGAATGAAATATCGAAATGCGGTTTTCACTAGCGTGTTAGACCCTTATTTGGCTATCTTTTGTTGCAATAAAAGTGATATCGTTGCAATTTAATTTTTTTGAGAAAATCCATTTCATTTGCAGTGTTGTTGCAAAACGCCCTCATCAGGCGAGACAAGCAATCTAAACCGATCCGCTGAAGGCAGCGTTGATAGCCTAAGAAAAGCCCTTTTCAATGACTCCAGGTTTGACAAAATCCAAAATCCCCAAGTCTTTACGGCAATTACTTTTTGAGATAGGATCGCGTGGCCTTTTTATTTGGCCATCCGGTACAGTGAGGAGTCGCATCATCTTGGTTGATAAATGGCTCTAAAATGTTTGTTCAGCTCTTAGTATACCTAAAAATGATTAAGATTGTAAAATTAACATATTTGTGATTTACTTCTTGTTACCCTGAAAAAATATTGGTTCAATTATTCTTCCATGACTAGAGCCTGCTCATATCCCTATTTTTTCTGCATGCAACGGCTCTTGAACAATTTCATGTGGGTTTTCAGCACTTCAGATGCGCATATTTTGTGAACTCATGTACCCATGAAATGTAAATCCATGCTTCATCAGTAAAAATGATTTGTTGCAAAAATTCCGGGTCACTGTCAATTTTAGTTCTTGTCCAATTGCAAAAGTCAAGGCATAATGGGTAGTCCACTGGTTTTAATTCTTGTACAGCTGTCATACGATAACAATACAAATGCAGATCTTTATCTAGCAGTGCATGTGTTGTTCCAACAGAAAGATTAATTTGTTGACTTAAATGTCGAGTGGATGTTTTTGGTGCATTATCCATGACTTCGTGGGCCACAGCGACAACCTCTTCAGTACGTTATTCAAGTGCCCCACTTCTAGGTTTTCTTAAAATGTTGCCAGTTTCACAAAACAAATAAACCATTTGATCTATATTTTGTTTTCCCGCTGCTGATCATGTAAGTCAGTGATACAGCCTTAGTAACAAAACGTGTAAGTCGGTGATTATATTTGTTTGCTGCTTTTTCTTGACAACGGAACTTAATATTATTATTAAGTTCCTAGGATAATAAAATTAGCAAAGCAAGATGCAGATTTAGACGTTATGTTTATCAATTGCAAGTGTTTATGTGACATGTGACACTCACAGGTAACACGACTCACGAAAACTAATCCTGGTGACAGGTGACAAACCAAACGATTTTTTCAAAAATCTAGCAAAATTTTGAAAAGCAGCGGGAAAAATATAATAAGATAACTCGGAATGTATCGCCTATTAACATTTTCGGCAGGCAACAAGCCGCGACTTCGTCTTGGCTTGTACTTGCTTACCTTAATAGGGCCTTACATTCCTTGTTACTTAAATAGCTATTAAGTTGCTGGTTCGGAAATTGTGCTTGAAATTTTTCCATTCAATTTTGTCCATTAACAATGGTTCTGGTTCCGAAATAACTTTCAAGTAAAACTGCTTTTTGTTCTACAGAAAACACCATTGTGGCACGTTGCAATAATAATGATCAATTGTGAAAGCAACTGATTTATAATTTGAAAAGCAGAGCGAACTGAAAAATTAAGCAAGAAAACACAAAAACAAAGAGCTTCTGCACACCAAAAGATGCTAACAAGAGATTCTATCTCTGCTGTCATACGTCAAAATTGAATGTCATTTATTACGCACCACGATACGAACTACCTACAACATCCCTCCTTGGCTCTGTTTTCTTTCATCAAAATTCCAAAGATCGCTAGATTAGGAATTTAAATGAACACCCGTTACATTCTGACCGCAGTTTGGTTAACTCGGTGGAATTTAGAATTCTGTCTGCCAGACTTGTTCTGTTTAATACAGAATCATCTCGAACTGAGGTTTTCTTTGCTTCTCCGCTAGAGGGTTTGTCTTTGATTTTTTCAAATTTAGCATACTTGCTAATAGCTCGAATAACTGAAGATTGATTACATTCGACTATGGCAGCAATTTCTTGATTAAATAATTTTGTTTGTATAATCTGGGATGTCATTTAGCAGAACAATTAATTGAATGTCGTAAAACAATTGCAGTGTTTGTTTATATACTCATATTATTGAAAATTTTCATCCTCATTAGTTTTAAATGGATTTTAATGACTTTAATCAGCTAACTGTTTTCCTCCATTATGTGAACTCACTAAAGCCGCCTTCCCACGGCGTGTGGATCGGCGAGCGGCGCGTGGCTCGCCAAGCCACCCCGAGCCAAGCTTGGCCGAGCTTGGACCATTCCCACGACTCGCCGAATCGCGAGCACGTTAATAATAGCATAGAGGCTCGGACACGATAACCCGATAACACTTCTGTACGTAGTTGAAAATGGACAAGTTCGTACTCTTTGGAACGTTATCACGAGCCGTAGTTAGGAATCAGGCTCCCCAAAAAACACTTCTAAAATGATAGGGTGTGCACCCGAAGATATAGTTTAAAAAAAGTACACTACCTGGAATAACCTTGCGGATCTAAATGTGGAGGGCTACATTTTTTTTGCGATTGCAAAGCAGAAAAAAATATTTTCCGAAGTTTTTTTATTACTAAAAATTTCTGAATTTTATGCGTACATCGCATTTGCAAGCTTAGTTTTTAATATTTCTCAATGATTTTTAAACCATTGGAAAGATTATTCTTTCTGTATTCAGATGATGTCAAAGTAATCACGAAATTATTTTTAGCAAATGCTACAGAAATTGTTTAAATAAAGCGTAATGGTAATGCGCGATATACATTTCGGCATCGAGATATGTTGAAAACAATTGCATATAAAGACATACTTCCAGCGTATGATATGTATAGAAAAGAATGGAGAAATTTTTAGTGAAAGAATTATCTCTATTGCTTTATTGTTGTAAAAAATACGATTTATTTTTGTACATCGCTCCGTTGTTTTCCGCTGCTTGTTTTGAGTTAGCTCAGGCATAATAGATATCTACCTCAAAAAGAATAATGTAGTCCTAAGTATTGGAGTAAATATTCCTTAGTACCATAGGAACAACCCTCTAGGGTGCCGGCGTCACATCAATATCATACAAATATTTTGTGTTCAGGTAAAGTACCTTTTCATTCTCTCCTCTACGAAAGTGCCACTTTCGATTTTGATAAGGCAATTGAAAGCGAAAGTAAAACCTGCTAAGTGATGGGTTGCTAGGTATGAAAAACTTTCGTGCTCTGGACGACAAAAAGCAAAAATGTCAACTTGATTAATATTTATTTTGAAGGAAAATTAAATGTAAAATTACAATTATTGTATGTTCCAGAAAGATTTAAAGGTAAATGTTGATTGAACTCTTGGCCAAATGCAACGGCACTAGAAATATTTACTTCTTTGTCGATTTGCATGACATGAGTTTCTGTTTCTTGAACCGTTTCTTGATTTTCGTTTTGCCGAATCTGTATCGATTTTTCGGGCATGATTTTATTAGCAACTTCTATTTTATGGCTCATGGCTATATATCCTTCCGCCACCGCTGACGACTTCCACTCCCCATGTCTTTTCATATCTAAGATGTCCACGTCTGGGGCATTGGCTAATAATGTAGAAGACATTCTGCGAAACGAGTGGCCGGTATACTGATTTGGGTTTGGGATCTTAAGAAATTTGGCTATTTCACAAAGAATTTTTGAAATTGTATGTTTGCCAACTACCTGATTTACACATCTGCCATGCTCATACCGATAAAAGAAGCGTCCATCTTGAGTTTTTTTTGGCCGGAGTTGCATATAACGATCAACAAATGCTACCCAATCTTTTGTGACTGCAAATCTTCTTTGCAGATTGTTTTTTGTAGTGAGAAGCTGGACCAACATGACACAATTTTTATATTCCACATCCTTCACTTTTAGATTATACAGCTCGTCAGTTCGGCATGCCCCACCTATCCCAAAAATAGTTACCACTTTTTTCAACAAATATATTTTATCTGGAGCTTCTAACAAAAACTTTGAAATTTCATCCTTTGTAAATACTTGAGACTTTCGAGGCTGATACCCATCATTTCGTCTTTTTATAAATGCCTTTAAGCGGTTAAATTTCGATATGTACTGGTTTTTATTTATAGAAATAGTCAATTTCAGCATGGAGTATTCTGACCATAATGTAGGAGGCGATAATGTTTTTGATTTTTCTAGAAAAAATGCCAATAACACATCTTCAGTTATTGTGGAAACATCATTCGTTGCACACCACTTCATGAAACTTTCATAAGCTTGATTGTATCGACCTTTGGATTTGTCCGGCAACAAACTTCTGCACGCAATATTTGCAGCTTCTTTAATGAAATTCATGTTCATTTATGACAGAGTATTCAATGATATTTGACAAATGTCATAAAATAATGCTTTTGTATTGTTATCAAAGTAACGTTAACGACAAGCCACCTGTTATACTAATTTTATTATAATCACAAAGTCATTGTATCCTTTATCTAATAGACTTGTCTGTCCGGGACGCTGTTTCAGCAGCCAAACCGTAAGAGATAGAGAAAAAAGTTATGAAAGTTATATGTTTGAAATGGTCATATCAAGTCAAGAACCGAATTTCAGTCACGTGACACTTCCGGTTTTCGAGAAACCACGTGATTTTCGTCCGTCCGGGACGCTGGTCCGTCCGGGACGCTGTTCTATTTGAAAAACGGTCTTTTTTGTTTTATTAAATGAGACATTTGTCTCACTGGTTGCTAGTTTTATTAAATATCGAAAGGAGAATGAAAAGTTTAATACATTACACGCTGCGTAAGCTCTTTCAGTTGCTCGGAGTTTTTAAACAGCCTCGGCTACGCTTACGCTTCGCCTAGGCCATTCAAAAACACCTCACACCTAAAAGTAAGCTTTCGCAGCTTGTAATGTAAATAACTATTTCTGTTTCGAACATGACAAAACATTAATAAGAAAAGTTATTCAGACTCTAGAATTATGGCCCCATGCAAAATTACAGAAACATTGAGTTACTTTTATAAAACTTTGTTTTTCTAGAAGAATTTACAAGTCCTTCATTTTAAATGTTAAATGTTTTTTTCTAGTGAAAATTTTGTAACCTATTAGATTAGGCCTATATGGAAAATAAAACTTAACTATTATTATAAAAATAAAGTTTCCTCTTGAATTTTCTTGTGGTTATAGCTGCTTTATGAGAAAAACACTGCATTAGTTTTATATTTTTATATTTTCTCCTTTAAGTTATAATAAATAAATGATATGGGCATAAAAAAATCTTTGAATATGATTTTTAATTATTTGAATAAATTAAACAGCCCTAACTAACATCGTTTTTGTAATTTTCCTGGCTATACTGTAATAATGCTTACATTTGTAATTCTAATTTACCCTCATCCCAGAGTTAGGTCGCGGAATCTAATTAAAAAAAGAACGAATATGAACTTGCTTTTGCTATCATTACTAATTTACTACGTTTGGCTATCAAAATTATTTATTTATGGTCCTATTTTAAAATGAATCATTTAATTGTAAGCACTCTGTATATCGCTATTTTTCAATAGGATTTAACAAGTGGGTTATATTTTTTAACTGATGGGAATAAATACAAAACCAAAGTGGTTTCCTTGCTTCGAGAATACGTAAACAAGCTGTTGCTATGCGATAACAATGGAATGTAAGTATTTCGCGTCATAAACAAAACACTTCCACCCACGCCACGAAGCGGAAGTGACGCTCTAAGGGACGCTAACCAAGCACATTCACAAAACTAACACTTTTAGGAGGAAATTCTGACCTTTTGATGACTTCTCCGTTAAAAATAGGGCTACCTGCCCCTCGCTGGAACTTCCACGATGCTCTGGGTCACTCGTTATTGTGTGCCTGCAGTTAGTAAAACTCAAATCTACGCTGGAACCTACCTGGTAAACGGCTGATGCTCTCGGACATCTCTCGAACCGCTTCCAATGAAGTTGGGGCCCCAAATCTCGTGCTCCGCTGTGGTATACTCCCGCTGCTTATTCACTCGTATAAGAACTTATAAAGTTGTCTGGACCTCCGTAGAATATGCCCAAAACACCACAGCTTCCACTGGACCACTTCGACGCCTCGTATTTTACCTGCCCGGAAGCCCAATGCAAGGCAAAACTTCCACAAGTAACCCAGGACACAATCACTCAATTAAACAACACTTTTAATTAACTTGGGTATTTATTAACTCATAAAATAACTTTCTTTTCTGGGGCAGCTTGGCAATTTCACAACCAAAGCTTTCGCAGAAGCTACCCCAATTATTTTATTTACCGTTTACCCATTGTTACATGAATTGCCAAGCCTGCTCTGATTTTATTATGTTTTAAACAAAGATAAAGCTATTCGACAACGTCATTATGCAATTATTTTCATGGCCTATGCTATTTCTTAACAATTCTGAAATTCAATTACTGAACATTCTTATAATAAATATTTGTTTTGCTGGTTATGTTTTTAATTACTATTAATGATTATACGAAATATAAAGGCAAATCCGGAAAGGAGTTCCTTTATCGCCGATCTTATTTAATGCAGCGTTAGAACAGTTATTTATAAAACTGAAATGGAAAAATTATCGTAAACAGCAAACATATTAACAACAGCACAAAAGCAGCAGTAACAATTAATAGTAAAAACTTGAATATGCAACGAAAGCAACATATCTAGGTCAGATTATATCATTTAGAAAAGCAGAGGAGAAAGAAATCCAGCACAGAATAAGTAAAACCTGGAAGAAACTCTGGTCACTCAAGTATGTTTTCCAAGGGAGTTGATCAGCAAATATTAAAAAATAAGTGTTCAATAAATTTGTAATACCGGCTTTGACATATGGAGCACAGACGTGCACAAAATCGGCTATTAGTGAGGCAAAATTAAATGCTGGGTAAATTCTAAAGTTAAAATTAAGTAATCGTATAAAAGTCGAAGAAATAAAAAGACGTGTAGCATGCCGGGATGTGCTCAAGTGGTTTAAAAAGCTCAAATGGAACTAGGCCGGTCATGTGGCCAGGATGGCAAAGATCAACCACGGAATGGCCTCCAGCATTAGCGAGAAGAAAAAGATGAAGACCTAAAACCAGATGAGAGGATAATATCAAGAAAATACCAGGAACACAATGGATGAAGACAGCACAAGACAGTCCGAGAAGGACAAAAGTCGGGGAGGCCTTGGCCCGAACGCGGGATGATTAAATGCTATTATTATTATTTATATTAATCTTTAAATTTCTGATTTTTAGTGATTACCGGTGACATTACTTACGTATAACCAATCAGCGTAATATAATTATGGGTAGGTATAATACATACAAATGATTTGCAACGCACAGTATATTCGTATCGCGATGCAAATCAGTGATCGGCAAAGCGCGTCGCGCGTGAGACGCAAAACACGCAGCAGAAAATAAATCGTATTTTTTGCAACAATAATTCAATAGAGATAATTCTTTCACTAAAAATGTCTCCATTCTTTTGTATACATTTCATACTTGGAAAGTATACCTTTATGTGAAATAGTTATTAAAATATCTAGATGCTGAAGTTTACAACGCGCATTCCCGGTACGCTTTGTTTAAACAATTTCTGCAGCATTTGTTAAAAATAGTTTTGTGTTTAATTTGCATCATCTGAATACGGAAAGAATAAGTTTTCGACTGATTTAAAAATTATTGAGAAATATTCAAAAATAATCTTGTAGATGCGATGCATGTATAAAATTTATAAATTTTTAGTAATAAAAAAAATGCCGGAAAATATTTTTTCTGCTTTTTTGCAACCGAAAAAAATGGAACCCTCCACAATTAAATCCGCAAGGTCATTGCAGATAGGGTACATTTTTTAGACTATATTTTGGAGTGCACACCGTATAATCGCATTTATGTCCCCCGATTCCTGAATACCGAGCCAAGGCGAGCAAAAAGGTCGAGGCGCGTTTCCTTTGACTCGTGCAAAATTTACCGCCAGTCGACGGGAAGCCCGAGCCGCGCCAACGCGCCACGAGCAACTTCCTTCCCACGGCGCGGGGCTCGGCGAGCTTCTACCTGTTTTTGGCGAGTCTCGCGGCTTGGATGCCAATATTGTGCAATTATTTAACGAGCCGCGCCAACGCGCCGCGAGCTACACCCTTCCCACGGCGCGAGGCTCGCTAAAAGCAGGTGAAAGCTCGCCGAGCCTCGCGCAATGGGAAGGCGGCTTAAGACGGCCATCTTTAATCATTTTCTCTTAAGAATTTCAAGAAGATAATTAGCAATAACATTAGTAATATACTAATTGGACCAAATAGTTGAAGTAGTTAGCAAAACTAAGCACAAAATGTGTGTTAAAGTTCAAAAACCATTGTAAGCTTGGGTGATGCAGGACTCCCAACCGTTTTTATTTATAATGAAATTCAAAGAATAATTTTCAGTAAATCTGTCATTTCAACATAAAGGCACTAAATATCCACTTCATCTTTTCCTTCGGCAATTGTGCAATCTTTTCTGCAGCAGCTTTTGCATGGTAATTACATGGGAGTCCATATCGGCGACATGTAAATTTCATATTATAACCAAGTTCATCAGCTGTAATTTTGCACGCACAATGTACCATATTCAACAGACTATCTGGTGCAGGGGTGATGTTTGTCATAATTGGTTGAACTTCTTCATTTACCTTCTGTAATCCCCATAGCATAAGATCAGTGATCCACTGCAAATACACTCGTAATAGATGAAATATCAATACATTTTCCATTGGAAGCACACAGGAAATTTCAAATTCCTTCTTTGTAGAAGCTATTATCTTCATGTAAATTTCATAACTAATTACCGGACATGAATTAATTCTAGAATGTAGATTCGGTAAGAAAATCGTAGCGACACGGCCATAAAAAGTAAAATATCAAGTGATATCAAAAATATATCTATAGTAAATTGTTAATATGTCGGTGGTAACTGTAAGTTTATGTCAAATTCGAGGTTAGCAGGTTAGGTTTTGCGTCAAGTCTGTGTCAAAACTCACGCAAAACCTAACCTACTAACCTCGAATATAACATAGACGTACAGTGCCACCAAGATATTAACAACAGACAACAGTGAATGTCAACAAATTATCGCCTAATAATTGCAATTAGGTTAGTCAACATAAAAAAGATGATCAAGAAATGTTTTTGTTGGCTTGGAAAGCTTACTAAAATTAATTTTTCTATTGGTTCTTAATTAGTGTCGTGCGATTTTCAAGAAATAAATTGGACCTAGTGTTAGTTTTCGCCCAAAAAATCTAAATGTTTAATTTGCTTTGGTTTAAGTCGATAGTTAGTACAGTACGACCTCGATCATCCGGACTAATTAAAACCGCGTTGATCCGGATAAGTAAATAATTTGGATTACTGAAGGGAGACAGTTTTTTTATTGAAAAAAGAAAAATTTAATACAAAACAACTAGATAGTAGTACATAAACAAAAATTATTTGAAACAGAAGCATATTTATTAAATTTTATATTATTTTGTGAAGTACTTTGTAATTGTTTGCTTGATCCTTTTCTGGGTCATTATAAAAGCCGTTTCTTTTAATCTTTGAAGTACAAGAACATCATGTAGTCGGATATTAGTTACTTCTGCCAACTTTATGCACACATTAAAACTTTTAACTGCCTCGTCATTCTTAACAGTCTGGTTTGTATTATTTAACTCTGGACCTTCATTGTCACTATCATGATGTTCGTCTGTATCATCTATGTCTTCCAGTGGCAACAAATCTTCATCATTTTCAAGCCAGTTGCATATTTCCATGTTTGTGAGATTTTGCTCAGTGAGAACATGAGCATATCTGAAACCTCTGTTAAATATTTATGGATTAACAAAAAAAATACTAAAAAAATTTCGCGAATCGACTGAGAGGAATTAGATCTTCAGCATCATATTTAGTGCCTGGGTCGTTATTTGCCCCATGACCCATAATTTCGTGCCAGCACTTCTGCAAGACTTCGTTCTGGATTACCGAGTACTATCAAATCCGGATTATAAAGTACACAAGGCAATTGAAATGCTTGGCCAGATTATTAAAGAATCCGGTATAATGAAGGTCCGGATTATCGAGGTCGCACTGTACTAAAAATTATCTTGAAGATGACACTCATTAATGATCAATAGAAAAATTAGTTCACGAGCCGTAACCAACATTTCCTGGAAATTTTTTGTAGGTAGACATTACTTCTTTTTAGGGTTTGTGTCGTTACGATTTTCTTACCGAATCTGCATTCAAGCATTAATTCATATCCGGAAATTAATACGACGTTGTTGGAACGCACTCAAAAAAATTTCCGAAAAGAATTAATGCTCCTATGAGATTATATGTGATAATATTAGGACTTCTTTTCTGGAGAAATTTGACTCTGATTTTAGGTTTTTATTTGTCAACTTGTAGAAATATTGTCAAAAAAATCTAATCATATATGTACAAAGGAAATACAGCAAGTCGATGATTCTTGGAATTAATTTTTCTTTTAAGTAAATTGTAGCCAGCTCTTCTTCAGTTATTCACATCAACAGATAACTTTACTTCTTAGCTCACACCCTCATTTTCGCCTACATTTTAACAATCATAGGTGAAAATATACTGAATCACCAGTTATGAATCCACATTCAGCAAATTAGTTTTTTTGTATAGTGATCAAATCACTCGGGTTTGTTTGTCAAAAAATCGTATTGCAAGTACCACTTTTTTCACTACTTTTACTTTTTTTTTTAACCATTTTTATTTTAACAATATTTACACTCATTTATCAAATATGTATTTGGTTTCATCTTAAAACACTTTGCTATATGCTGCTTGCACAAAAAGAATAATAAAATCTGAGGAGCTGATGATAAAAACACTGAAAACTGTCAGAAATAACATTACAACTCGAACCAGCTAATGTCAGTAAAATCGTGAAATGTCAATAACTGAGATTCTTTCTCATTTTTGGTGTGCAAGGATCACTATCCAAAAAAACTACGTGTACAACACGTTTTGCCCTTTGCCCATTTTGCCCTCGATAATCAAACTGCAAATTCATGAAAAAGTGTGACTTTCAAAACTAGTTGTACAAATAACTATTAACAAATACTATAGAAATTGTTTAAACAAAGCGTACCGGGAATGCTCGGTATAAATTTCAGCATTGAGTTATTTTGAAAACTATTGCACATAAAGGCATACATCTCGCCTATGAAATGTGTAGAAAAGAATTGAGACATTTTTAGTGAAAGAATTGTCTCGATTGCTTTATTGTTGTAAAAAATACGATTTATTTTCCGGTGCACATTTTGAGTTTCACGATGACACACTTTGCCGATCACTGATTTGCATCGCACAGGCTACTCAGGCTTCATTACTGCTTTCTCCTGCCATCCTCTTCTCGCCATTTCCTCAATTTCATCAGCTCATCTGATCCTCAATCTGCCTCTTTTTCTAACTCCATCTCGTGTCTGCCACACTGTTGTTTGCATTGTCCATCTCTTGTCTTTCATTCAGCTCACATGACCTGGCCAGTTCCATTTGAGATTGCGCATTTTTGAACAATATCAATGATACCGGTTCTCCTTCTTATTTCTTTTATTCGTATTTTATCTATGAGCTTTATATTTAACATGGCTCTTTCCATTTTAGACTGTGTTACTCTCAATTTGTTGTTTAGTTTTTTGTTTAGTGTCCCAAGTTTGGGATCAGTATGTTATTGCAGGAACTATACTTACTATACTATAACACCTGTTAAATACTTGGCTCTTTAGACTGATAGGGATTTCGTTTTTGAAAACCTTCTTGAGAGACCAGAACTTTTTCCATCCGATGTCAATCCTTTGCACTTCTCTTTTCATTTTGTTTTCTAGTGTTATTAATTGTCTTAAGTGGGTGATCTCATTTGCCATTTTTATTAAACCGTTTTGTATTTTTATATCCCCTGAAGTACAGTTTGAAATTATCATGGTCTTCTCAAAGATGACAGTTAGCCCCGCTTTGCTGCTCTCTCTGCGCAGTTCTTCTAGCATTGTTTTCAGGTCCTTTCCACTCTCCGAGAGTAATGTTACGTCATCAGCGAATCGGAGGTTTGATAGCTTCTTGTCCTCTACTCTTATACTGTATTTTTCCCAGTTTGTAAAAAAAACTTTTTGTAAGATGCTATTAAATAAGTAGGGAGAAATTGGGTTGCCTTGTCTGACTCCTCTCTGTAGCTCGAAATATTCTCCTTCTTTGTCTAGTTTGATCCTTGTTTTTCCCTGTTTGTATACAGTGCCAGCAAGCACACAAAAACCCTGAGTAGGGAGGTTGGCGCTAGCTCTGTTTTATAAGTACACTCTGTAGAAAAATTATAAACATTTGTAAATGTGGGAAATTTAAACTTTTATTTTGAAAATCATCGATTTTTTTTACATATAACATTGTTTAAATGACTAAAACACTACTTATGAAATAAATTCATTGTTACGAAAATAATAGTAAATAAAGCAACCGATAATGCAATACATACGAGGCTTGTTCAATTGAAACCCATCTTTGGTCCAGAAAAAATTTATTGGCAAATATATTTACAAATAATTACCACTACAATTAAGGCACATATCCCATTGTTTCACCAACCGATGTATACCCTGCTTAAAGAATTCTTGTGGCTGCTGCTTGAAGAATTCTTTTACGGCATTTTGTACTTCTTCGTCCGACTGAAAACGATTACCTTTTAACGCCTTTTTCAGTGGCCCAAAGATGTGAAAATCGCAGGGCGATAAATCGGGACTATAGGGTGGATGCTCTAATATCCTCCATTTCTTTCGTTGTAGATTTTCTTTCACTACTTTGGCAACATGAGGCCGAGCATTGTCGTGCTAATCGCTGTCAAATACAAATGATAGGAACTAATCAGTGTGACGTTTACAAACACAACTAACATTGCAAAACGTCAGTTGAGTGATTACAATTGTTTCCAAGGCTAACCTGACCAAAGATGGGTTTCAATTGAACAAGCCTCGTACTTATATTGTATTTGATTGCCTAATTATCAATTATCTTAAACATCAATGCAAAATACTACGACATTTTTTAATAAAGCAAAAAAAGATTATGGCTACCAGAGCAAAGGAAAGCAACAATGAATCTTGAAGAAATAGGTATCTTCATTTGACGTTCCCGTATTAAATGAAGATACCTATTTCTTCAAGGTCAAGTGTTGCTTTTCTTTGCTCTGGTGACCATAATCTTTTTTTGCTTTATTAAAAAATGTCGTAGTATTTTGCATTAATGTTTAGGATAATTGATAATTAGGCAACCAAATACAATATTTATTTTGTATAATCTCTTAGTACTTACTGTTCCCGTATTGACAGTAAAAATTAAATTTTCATAATTTATTTCGTTCATTAAGCCATATTCTCTACACGTTTTTCTATATTTAAAGCATGGTCAAACTCTTTCGTCTACACATTTTCCACAGTGTACATTTCGTGAACCGTTCTTCACAAAACTCACAAATCAAAATAATAGAGAACAATTTTCGTGAGAGTCTTCCTTCAATTTCTTTTTTTCTTATGAGATGTTAAAGGAGTACCTACCTGGAAAAAGTAAGGACGAACGTATTATCTGCATTATGTTTTGCAGTAACATTTCAGAGAAATAATATTGTTATTATTTTCCGGATTACCTGTTGCAGCATACTCCTTACAAAATTTCTTTATCAGAGAGGTTGATTTTGCAGTTCCTGGGGCTGCTAATTCTGTATCTTGTTCTATCTGAAATATCTACGTTTCTGAAGCCTTCTGTTAATCAAAAAACGCTATAACATTTGCAATTATACTTTTTGCTTCTGAACGCACGAGTTTTCTTCCTTTACAGCTCATTGTAATCCTACGTAACAAGGAATTAAGTATTGCGTAAATATATGATAACAAAACGTTATTAATGCATGCTAATAATTATAAATTAAGGTAAAATTTTTGAAAAATGTAATAATTACGATTTGAGGTTATAGAACGAACGCCCGAAATTAAATGGTGAATAGGTAAACAATAAAGAAAATATTTATCGCAGAAGAGCCATACTAACAATAATAGCGATAATTAACAAAAAACAACAAAACTGGAAAATTAGACATTCCTATATGATGCGATAGCAGCAATAGCGAAGTGACGGTTGTTATTTTCGTGTGAATGTACCTCGATGCTAAGCTTGCTTTTTATTGGTTCATTAGTTCCTCTTACTTGAAGTTTACTTTTAATTTATATATTTTTCGCGGTTTTTGTGTGCTTGGTGCTTGCTACTGTATCTCCTCTAATACTTTCAAATATTTTTCATGGACTTCTTGTTTTAGAGCTTCTAGCATAGGTTCATACTCTATACGGTCGAAGGCTTTGTTAAAGTCAACAAAGGCCAGATGCATTATTTTGTTGTATTCACTGCACTTCTGAATGATATGATTTATAGATTGTAGATGATCCATTGTAGAATATCACCCCCTAAATCCTGCTTGTTCAACTGGTTGGTTATTTTTGAGGGTCTCTTTTATCCGGTCTTTTATAATTGTTATGAAGGTTTTGTACATATTTGAGGTGAGGCTTATAGGCCTGTAGTTTTTAGTACAGTAAAATTGTCGGAAAATACCCCGTCACCTTAAAAAAATTGGCCGCGGCGATTCCTCTTGCCCAGTGGTTTAAGGACATTAGACAAGTGTAAAACCAAAAAGGCGTCACCCCACCCCTTGCCAAACAGCCGCCATCTTGATAACAATTGAATTTGTTTTTTCTCGCGATCCATTGGTCGCACAGAAAAAGTTATTGAACAAAAAATGTTGGTAATAAAATTCTACACATTTTCTATCTGTGTCGCGATACCGAGAAGTTGGTATTTCAATCGGTAGAGGGCAACAAAGTTACCAAAAATCTGTTTCCGCCACTCTAGCTCCGTGGGGGTGCTTTTTTCCGAAAATTGCAAATGTGAAAGTTGTAGTGCTTGAAAAATTATGCACGAATCTCTTTTAATAATGGGATTGATTTAAATAGTCTCCGAGTGACAGCCCTTCAAAGTCCGCGCAGCGTGGGAAGTGTACGATATATTCCGGCGTAGCGAAGTAACCATTTCTCTTTTGCGAGATAAAATCGTCACGTCACTCAAGTAGTTTCAATGTGAATAGGTTTTCACAACCTACAGAAATTCTACACATTTTTGGTCATTGCCGCGATACCGAGAAATAGGTATAGATAAAAGAAATGAAAATGATGGGAAAGAAGTATATGAGCCCAGAATGATATAATTTGGCTCAGATCCGTAAAGCTCTTAAATTTGCTGGTGTAATATTTATTATATAATATGATAATTGCAATTGTTTGTAAATTTTGCCACAGGAATGACCAAAATTCAACAAATTGACAATTGCTTTACGACGTGCCATTTCTGCAAAAATAATACAGACACCCCACTGTCTATATGTTATTAAACAACAAACAGCTTGTTTCACTTCAACTAAAACATGCTAAGGTGAACGAAATTATATTTTGATCGTTTGAGCCAAATGAAATGAATCGGTAATTTATTTTATTCAATTTTGACAGTTTAAAGTGACATTATTAACTCCATAACCTTCATAAACAGTCTATAATTCACAAGTGAAATAAAAGTGTTTTAATCCACTAGAGAATTAAAAAAGTTTAATTCACTAGAGAAGGAAAAAAGTTTTAATGAAGAACAACATATTTTTATTATCTACAAATATTTACATCCAATTATTCTTTCTGTTTGTAGTGTGTAATATATAATTACTAAAATTTAGATCAAATCGAAGATGAATGGAAAAATTTATATCTTAGTTTGAATATTTTTTAAATTTTTTATTCAAAATTTCGTCAAAATTGAATAAAAACATATATACGTCACGTGAATTAAACATTTATTAACTCAAAGATATGATCTCACTCGCACTACGTGCTCGTGAGCTCAACATCTTTTCGTGAATAAACATATGTTTAATTCACTTGGTGTATAATATTTATTAAAGTTAGTGTTTCCCGACTACTTTTTGTAATTTGTTATTGTTAAAGCTGTTATAATACTGCTAAAAACGTCTACAATTACGATGTAAAGATATTGACAAGAAGATTTTCTTTTTTTGGAGCTGGTTCTTCGTCTTGGTTCGGAGCCTCGGACACAACCGAGTCATTATCGACCACGATAGAAATGTTGCTAAAACTTTTATTGAAAAAAGAGCTCATAACTTGTTATAAACGCAATCTGAAAAATTCTTGGAAAAAATCCGTGAATACGATTGCGAGTGCTGTTTCGTGATTGTATTCTGATTAAAAATGGATAATAGTACGAGCGATAATGGTTTTATTTATGTTAACCAAATGGCAGACATGGCATCTCGTTAGTTATAATAAGTGCGAGATATAAATAATTTACATCTCTCCACTTCTCCGCGCTGCGCGGACTTTGAAGGGCTGTCACTCGGAGACTGTTTAAATCAATCACATTATTAAAAGAGATTCGTGTATATTTTTTCAAGCACTACAACTTTCACATTTGCAATTTTCGGAAAAAATCACCCCCACCGCGTTAGAATGGCGGAAACAGATTTTTGGTAACTTTGTCGCCCTCTACCGTTTTAAATACCAACTTCTCGGTATCACGGCAAGGATAAAAAATGTGTAGAATTTTATTTCCAATATTTTTTGTTCAATAACTTTTTCTGTGCGACCAATGGATCGCGAGAAAAAACAAATTCAATTGATATCAAGATGGCGGTTGTTTGGCAAGGGGTGGGGTGACCCCTTTTTGGTTTTACACTTGTCTAATGACCCTAAAACCACTGGGCAAGAGGAATCGCCGCGGCCAATTTTTTTAAGGTAAAACGACAATTTTACTGTACTATTTTGTATTTGATCTGCTTTTCCCTTGTTGTATATTAGGATTATTGTTGCCAACGTCCATTCCTTGGGGATTGTTCCTGTTTGTAGTATCTTGTTAAATAACCCTTTCATTTATTCATATACTTCTGGCGTCAATAATTTCAGTGCCTCGCTCTTTATGGCATCTGCCCCTGGGGACTTGTTCTTCAGATTTCTTATGGCGTGCTACCCCTGCCTCCGCTTCTAAGCTTCTGATCAAGCTTTGGTTATTTACGAGTGTGCTTGTGTACAATTGTCTATAATAATCTGTTGCTATTTCCAGTATTTCTTTCCTTGTACTTCCCAGTTTATTTTTCCACTTTTCAGTATCTTTATCAACTTTTTTCCCTTGCTGTGTTCTTTTGCTACCGTTTTAGTAGCCGCATTTCTCGATTATGCTCTCAATTTTTTGTTTTCATATTTCCTTACATCTTTTCTAATTTCTCTTTGGACAAGTTTGTTTACTTCGCAGAGCTCAACCTTTTGTAGTGTGTTGTTTTGTGCTTTTATTCATTCACGCTTCTTCAATAATTCTTTGGTATTGTTTGATAACTTGCGTTTTTGTACCTCTCCTTCTTCTGTTGCCTCTCCTTCTTCTGTTGCCTCTGTTTGTGCTTTTTTTATTATGTATTCAAGTTCGTCATACCTTTGTTGGATATCTTCTTTGTTGTTGGCAAGCCCCTTCTTATTTGTCCATACTAACAAGGCTTTCTCGAATTTTTCCTCATCTATCTTTTCTGGTTCTTGTTTACTACTTTTGGTAAATTGACGTTTTCTTTCGTCTCATGTTGATATCTATTTCTTTTCTATTACTCATAATAAATTTCATTTTTGTATTTACTATTGGGTGATATCCATGTCCATTTTCTCCATAATCACTAAAAAAACAGAAATTTGAAGATTAATTTACTTATGAACAAAAACAAAACCATTAAAAGTAAGTACTTCATGTTCTTCATCTGTTTATTATATTATAACTTAAGGGCGAAAATATAAACACATAGAAATAATGCAGTGCTTTTCTCATAAAGCAGCTATAAGCACATGAAGATTTAAAAAAAATGAAAAATCCAAGCTATAACTTTCATAAGAAACTACCACTTCACAAAAAATTTTATTGGCTATTCAACTCACCCCCTTCATGTTAACTATTAACCAATCATAATTTAGTATTTTTGTTATTTGCACTAATCAGTTGTGCAACAATTCCGCTAGAGGAATTTTAATGACAATTTTTTTCTCTTGTAAAATTTATTTAACTTCCCGTCATCAAGTATGATATAAGCAACGTCAAATTTGACAATTTATTTCACATCAAAGGATTTTTATTTACAATGAGGATGTGATATAATTTATTAATTAATAAGAAATGTCAGTTTTGTTCGTTGAATAGTCCTTCAAATAGCGCTTGTCGCCGACGAATTGTCGAAAATTTTTGTCAAAGTGTTTATTCGTGTTTATTGCTTCAAAATGTATATCGAAGCAATAAACACTCATACTTTGACAAATATTTTCGGCAATTCGTCAACCGCTCGCGGTATTGTATATGATAATTTTTGTGCTAATGGTACCTACTTGAAAAATAATACACTTTTTATTGCAAGCTAAATTTTATGGTTTATATTTTTATAATATCAATTATTAAAATTTATTTTCTATATAGGCTTACTTGATGTTAGTGACGACAATCTTTACTAAATCTTGATCTTCTCAAAAATTATTCAGCGTACGCCACTGAGCATTTGCTTGAAAATGCTTATCATTAAATCTGTCCAGGCATATTGGAAACATTTTAAGGGAAGCTTAAAAAATATAGTGTAGTCCTGAATTTTGGCAGACTCTAAAAGTCCCTCTGGGGTGCCGGCATTGCAATTTTTGCAGCAAGAAGCATAGGAAGAAACAGCGTGTTTATTAAAAAGAATCAGGATAAAGTACCTTATCTGTTCATATTACAGGAAAATGTTACTGGAAAAAGTTCAGAATGTAAAATTATAGCCCACGGCAATATTTTATAAATATTGGGCTACTTTTATGAAACCGTGTGTACAAACTTGCAAATTTTTCTAATAAACAAGGTTTGATAAAAGTAACTCGATGTTTTTGAAATTTTGCATGGGACCATAACTCTAGATTCTGAATTTTCTTGATGGTGTTTTGCCATGTTCAAAACAGAAAAGGTACTTGACCTGAACAAAATATGTTTTTAAAGTACAATCAGACCTCGCCGTTCGTGGGGGTTACGTTCCAGAAGAATGCCGCGAAGCGCAAAACCGCGATGCGCAAGTAAACACAAATGATAAAAACGGGGTTAGGTTCCATAAACTAGATTTATTTATACTATGCAACTTCAAAAAATTCGAAAATTTTTGGCAGGAACGCTCGAGAAGACAGTAAAGCTTGAACTAAAATTCCATACGTAACATAAGTCTGTCTGTACTGCCAAGGCCTCCTTGATATGACCTCGGCACCCTAGAGGCAGGGATTTTTAAAGGGTTACTCCTGGGGTACTATGGAATATTTGTGCCAAAACTTAGGACTACATTTTTTTTGAGGCAGATATCTATTATGCCTGAGCTAACTCAAAACACGCAGCGGAAAACAATAAAACATGTTTTTTACAACAATAAAGCAATAAAGATAATTCTTTCATGAAAAATTTCTCCATTCTTTTCTACACATTTCATATGCGAGATATACAGAGAGATTTTCTTTACTACGAACACGGCAGACGATATGACGAATTTACAAATGCCGAAAATTTGACTTTGACAGTTCGCGAATTTTGTCAACAGATATCTGTCATTATTTCTATCTTAAAATGGGTAACTATGAGGCAACGGAAAAGTGCAAATTGTAAAATGCTATTATCAGGTTTAAACGTTTCGGGAAATTCAAAATTCTTTCACAGCAACGTTTGAAAATAGACGTTCTCCATCGTTATTAATGTTGTACTGAGTTGCCCCAAATTTTGGAAAATTTTGATGTTTCTCCCCAAAAGCATAAAAGGCCTAGTGTTCCCAACGAAGGCAGGGATTTAAAGGACCTAATAGTTTGTACTACTTCTAATGACCATCTAGATTATTCCCTTAACCATTTGAACTAATAAGAGTTAGGTGCTTTCACTACTAGAATTAATTTACGAAATGTTTGTTATCGATCCTACGAACTACAAAACACACACGAAATTCATCCCGATGATCATTTCAGATGTATGGATTTTGTGAAACTGTGACAGAAATGGCGAATACTTCCTTCAGAAAGTCGTTTTCACTGATAAGTCGACATCTTCCAGTGCAAAGTTGCCATAACCCATTGGCCATTATTGGCCGCGAGAAAACCTGCATAGGGATTTTGAATTCCGGATTCAGTACCCCCACAACTTAAATGTTTGGGTAGGGATGCCGGGTAAGAACATGATCGGTCTATTTTGTATGAATGGAACCCTAACCAGCCCTAAATACCTTGAACTACTACAGCAGCAAATGATTCCAGGAATTGGAAGTATAACGAATGAGAGATTTAATAAACTTTGGTTGCAGCAGCATGGCTGCCACACTCACAACAATGTTGTAGTTCAAGATTCTCTGAACAATACATTACCAAATAGGCTGTTGACTGGACGAGGAACCACTTTGTGGCCAGCTAAATTTCCAGATCTCTCTTCCAATGATTTCTGCTTATGGGACTACATAGAATCGAAAATTTATGGTTTTCCGGATAACATTATCTACTAGCGATTTGGGGAAATTGCTTTTATAAATTGGGAGTTGTTTCAAAGGATTAGTCCTAGTATGTTGGGGAATGTACGAAGAAGTTTCTATGATCGCTTTGGTTATTATTTAACACAAGAATCCAGGCTCTTCGAACACGAAATCGTTTAAAAACTTGATTTTTGTTTGTGTAATACAAATAGTTTTACTTCTATTTGCATCTTTTTTACTATTATTTAGTTTGTTCAGAATAAATTGTTTATTTCTTCAGAATGCGTTGTATTATGTAAACTACCTGCTTTTACTTTACTGTTAATCTCTAAAAATCCTGTTCTTCAAATCTGAATTTATCACCTGAATTTAATCACGGAATAGCACAGTATCTCATACAACTTAACTGTGATATAATTATTCAGTTACAAAAAGTTCCTACACTACATCTGCGTTGAACAATTACTTAAACAATTAATACAAACCACCCTTGGCTTAATATAAGGGTACCCTCGATCGACTGTCCACTGGTCTTGGTGTCTTTTTAGGCAATTGTAAATTCGCCTTGATTTACTCGTGTTCGCAGTTGATGAATTTTCTCTGTATGCTTTTATGTGCAATAGTTTTCAAAATACCTCGATGCGCGCATTGCCGGTATGCTTTGTTTAAAAAATGTCTGTAGCATTTGTTAAAAGTAGTTTTGTCATTAATTTTACATCATCTGAATCCAGAAAGAATACGCTTTCCACTGGTTTAAAAATCATTGAGAAATGTTCAAAAATAAGCTTGTAAATGTAATGTACACATAAAATTCATCAATTTTCAGTAATTAAAACTAATTCGGAAATTTTTTTTTGGTTTTTGGCAATCGCAAAAAGAATGGAGCCCCATTTTTTTAAAACTATATCTTCAAGTGCACACCCAATCATTTTGGTACATTTTTTGTTTTTTTTTTTTAATGTATTTATTTATCTAATTGATTTAGGCTGCGACCAACAGTACATTATGAACTAAGATTAGGTCACAGCGTACAAGATGAAACTAACAAAATAATATGTGATGCCACAAATCATAACAAATCATTGTTCGAAAAACAAATAAAAAATAATACACTAAATTAGGTTTAACAAAATTATTAGTGGTAGGTATAACATTGTACTAAGTAGTACTTATCATAGCAAAAAAAATATTAAAAAGTTACTCTATAAGTAGAACCTATTCTTAATAGTAGTTTATTTATCTAGAACGAAAAGTGGCATTTTAAAGACAAGAAAGTTGTTTACGTCCTCGGCTGACGCCTCAGACGGAATTACTTACGAGGACCTTTAAAAACACTTTTCGTTTGTGGCGAATACAACGGTTTATTTCATACTGCAAGTTTAATGAATTTTAAATAAAAAGTTGTAAATCATTTCAAATTTCATGTCAACAACTGACGTATAATTTTAAAGTACTTGAACTTTAAAATTTTACTTTAAAGTACTAGGATTTTAATGTTCCATTTTTTGTACCATAAATAATCCGAAAAATTTCATTTTTGACATCAGTATGAAATAATAGTATTTTTAGTCAAATTATAGCAGTCATTATAAATTTACTAGCAACCCAGTGAGACAAATGTCTCATTTAAAAAAACAAAAAAGACCGTTTTGCAAATAGAACGTGTATTCACCACACCACGGCCTCCTGGATTAGTGCGAGACTGACGTCTCTACGCGGCCCGCCGCATTTTTAGTTCAAGGCGTTTTTTCTGGTTTGTAGAGGCGCTACAGTACGTTGCGCTTGTGCCTTTGGTATTGGTTGTATACGTCCACGGCCTCCTGGATTAATATTAATCTAGAAAGTCACGCCTACGTTACAGATAATTTATCAAAAACCCAACAGATGGCGCCAAAGTACGTTGGCCTCAGAATCACAAAAATTATGCAAATTTGGCGGGCCGCGTAGAGACGTCAGTCTCGCACTAATCCAGGAGGCCGTGCACCACACGTACGTATATGACGTCATTGTTGGTAGCAAACTACCAGTCGCATTCGCCTTGATAAAATTTGCCTAGAATCTAACCTAAAAAGTTAGGATTAGAATAATTAAGATAATAATTAGTGTTAGAGACTGAAATTCGGTTCCTGACCTGACATGACCATTCCAAACATATAACTTTAATAACTTTTTTCTCTATCTCTTACGGTTTGGCTGCTGAAACAGCGTCCCGGACGGACCAGCGTCCCGGACGGACGGAAATGACGTGATTTCTCGAAAACCGGAAGTGTCACGTGACTGAAATTCGGTTCCTGACCTGACATGACCCTTCCAAACATATAACTTTCATAACTTTTTTCTCTATCTCTTACGGTTTGGCTGCTGAAACAGCGTCCCGGACGGACAGACAAGTCTATTAGATAAAGGATAGTAACCGAGTAAGATAGCTTAACAACAAAGTAAAAAATGTAAATTAATAGATATATACTATGTACAAAGAACAATAGTCTGGCTCAGTGCACGAGGGCAATCTAGTTTAAATTTGGTAGGTACTATTTTCATTAAATATATCAATACGTTCAATTATTTTGTTAGCCAAATCACAGGTCGTGTATAGAGGCGAGTGACACAAGATATTATTTCTGGGTTTATTTAAGTAAAAATAAGCACGATAACGTGAAGTTAGTCTTAATAAAAAGAAATTTAGCTGCATCAAAATAGTGGAACAACAATTAAATCTATAATAAATTATACCATGCAAAAATACTAATGAAGAAATACATCGGCGTCTTTCAAGACTTTGAAGTTTAAATATGTCTAACAGTTCTAAATATGAGGGCGTTAACGATGGGTAAACACTCGTTACTTTGTATTGCAGATATTTGATGAAACGCTTCTGAACTCGCTCAATTTGTATCTTATATATATTATACCTATGTCACCAAATAACTGCAGAAAATTCCAATGTGGTTCAAACGTAAGCATTATTAAATCTTATTATAGTTTGACTATTTTTAAAATTAAAAGTGTTGTGTATTAAAAATCCTAACATTTTTAATGAATGATTTACTGACTTATTAATATGACTTGAAAATGTAAGGGAACTCTCAAATGTGTTTCATCCCGTGTTTCATCTACTAGTAGTCCACTAATAATAACCAATACCATCAGATGAGTTACATTAGTGAGTGTCATACCGAATATCATCCAAATGGATCGAAGCTTCAAAATTCAAGTTTGACTTGAAAACTTGAACATGCTGTATTTCAGAAGGTACGGATTTGAGGTAAAAACCCTACAGAACCCACATAGTCAATTTAAGAAATACCCTGTATGCATAATGCCTCTCTTTTCAGTTTCGTGTTTTATTCGATTTAATATTTTTGAAACACGGACTGCAGCATTTTTAGCTAATTTGAGATTTTCCATTGTTTAATGAGTTGACTTCCAATTTTGCTTAATTCAAGCCGACAAAGCTATAGGATTGGATTTACTTGACACATCCAATCGAAATTTCAAACTAAAATGTAAGTGGATGGACACGAGCCGATCAAGTTTTCGTCCGATAAAAGCTTTGAGATAAATGTACTCAATGTTTCTTTTACAGTTTCATTATTATCTTGGTAGTTTGTTTCCATGTTTTTCCTTTTTGTTGCCTTTAACTTTTTCTATATGTGGTTTTCTATCCATCTTTTTTATCTTAAGTTTTTTATGTGTCATTTTGCATGCAGAAATCGATAAACATTTCTCCATTTTCGTTGCATATTCCTATTTCAAGCATCTCCATTGTTGTCTGTACTTGT
The DNA here is from genome assembly GCA_940337035.1 of Agriotes lineatus. Classification (NCBI taxonomy): domain Eukaryota; kingdom Metazoa; phylum Arthropoda; class Insecta; order Coleoptera; family Elateridae; genus Agriotes; species Agriotes lineatus. Next base: position 168,457,172 of record OW679195.1, read on the forward strand.
TTGCTTTGTGAGCTTACTTTTACATTCAGGTCAGGATATGTTGCAGTTAGTTATATCAAAAAATTCCGTTGAAAAATTACTTAAATTTGCTTTTTGCAATATGATTAAAATGTGATAGAAATACAAAGAAAAGATTTTTAGTAAGCCCTTTTTAATCGTGTCAGCCATTCTTGTCCTACATTTAAGATATTGAAAGTTGGTACTGATATCTTGAAAATTATGAATATATAAAACCAACTTTGAATTCTACTTTTAAAAATGTCATGCTGTCAATATTGTTTTATTTTCAAATGTTATAATGTAATTTGACAGACAAGGTAAATGCGTTACTTTTATGCCTAGGCACCGGAGTAAAAATACTTCAAAACTTGTTTAGCTTTCGAATGAGTATCTTTGATATTGGCTTTCTTGATTGTCGGGAACTGACGTAGACGTAATGCTCGATAAATGTAATTTTTGAAATATATATTTATTTATATTACTTTGGGCGTTTGAAGATAAAATAGCATATGCTATTCGGAGTAAAAGTGACATTGTGTTACTTCCCCGGACTTGTCCGACTTGCTTATGCTCATCAGTCAAAGATGTCCGGTCTTGCCACACTTGCTTTTAATCCTAATAACATAATATACTATTACTCTAAGGGCCGGTTGCAGAAAGCAACGTTAAGTCTGATGTTAGCTAACGCGACGTCAAAGTGAACAAAAACGAATCAAATCTCAAATGTTTATGGTAACTAATACATTAGTAAACAAAATTTGATGCGATTTTGTTCACTTTGACGCGATGTTAGCTAACACCAGACTTAACATTGCTTTCTGCAACCGGCCCTAAGTTACATAATAATTTAAAAAAGACAAATAAAAATTTGTGGTTTTAAATATGACTCAAAAACTTAGATGGCTATGTTTTATTTAACCATTTAAATGAACTATGTGCGTAGTTCCTAGTTTTTAAAATCTCAATGTTAAGCATCAAAATTGAATATGTGTATCTATATGTATTATACAGTGATTTTGAACAGCTTAAATATAACTGCAGCGTTAACTTACTCCATACGGTTAGTCATACTGGCAACGTAGTTTTTATTTATACCCTTCAAAATTACTGAATATGCAACAATACAGGGTCCTGCATTAGTGCGTCGGGCATCCATAGCGTCCTTATTTACAACAGTAGAAAAAAAGTTTGATACAAAAGTTGTAGGATGTGGGTTGATGCATATTTTAAAAATGTTTTTAAATATACAGGGTGGTCCAAAAAAGTGTGACGTCATAAAAAATATATATTTTTAAATGACACACCCTGTATTTTTGGCACATTTAGGTTCCTTTTGTTGTTCTCTCTTATGTGCCAAAATATTTTTTATTTGCTTCGATATTTTAGGAGCAATAAATAAAAAAAGATGAAAAGATCGTTTTGCACGCTTGGAAAAATTAGAAAAAAATTCTTGTTGGATCTGTTTTGTTTCAGCTAAATAGTGTGAACAGTAATGATAGAGGTCTAATAATACTCTGACAATAAACAGGTTTTTCTTATTTTATACAGGGTGTTCAAAATTTGGTTACAAAAATGGCAACTTTCAAATCAGTTTTTCTTAGTATTTTTAAATGGCACACCCTGTATTTTATTTCATTATTTAATGCAGAATATAATTACAAGCATATTTTGTTAGAACGAATGTATTAAAATTCTCAATGGTTTTAGAGATATTTACCGAAAACTATCAATATCCTCATTAAACTAAAAAAGTATTGGGAAAATATCATAGACAGCCATGGAAAAACAATATGTAGGTGTTTATTTATCATTTTACAGACTTTAACAGGAACTATTGGCAATTCATTTTAACAAATGTTCAAAATGTCTTCCACTTTGCTGCAAACATTTGTTTATTCTTACTTGTAAGCTTCTATCCACATCGCCCAGCATCGCTGGTGTAATTGTCGCAAATGCGTTAATTATTCTCTGCTCGAGCAATCTAGTAAAGCTTAGGGGATCTGGATGACGCCTTTCCGGAAACTGAGTCGCGTAAACTCTACTGGCCAGTAAACAATTTTTGTCACAATTCCCCAACACAAATACCATATCAATTAATTCTTCCCTTGAAAGATTCATTTAAAAAAAATTAATACTCCAGAAAAGAACTAAATGAGATAAAAAAATGATTACAAGAAACTAGAAATGTCAAAATCATTTGTAATTGAAAAGCACCAATTGTTTTTCCATAGCTTGCTGGGATAATATTTCAATTCTGGGGAATTCATGGCTGTCTATGATAATTTCCCAATACACTGCACTAGTTTAATGAGGATATTTATGGTTTTTGGTAAATACCTCTAAAACCATTGAGAATTTTAATACATTCGTTATAACAAAATATGCTTGTAATTAAATTCTGCATTAAATAATGAAATAAAATACAGGGTGTGCCATTTAAAAATACTAAGAAAAACTGATTTGAAAGCTGCCATTTTTGTAACCAAATTTTGAACACCCTGTATAAAATAAGAAAAATCTGTTTATTGTCAGAGTATTATTAGACCTCTAGCATCACTGTTCACACTATTTAGCTGGAACAAAACAGATCTAACAAGATTTTTTTTCTAATTTTTCCAAGCGTGCAAAACGATCTTTTCATCTTTTTTTATTTATTGCTCCTAAAATATCGAAGCAAATAAAAAATTATTTTGGCACATAAGAGAGAACAACAAAAGGAACTTTAATGTGCCAAAAAATACAAGGTCTGTCATTTAAAAAATATATATTTTATGAAGTCACACTTTTTTGGATCACCCTGTATATTTAAAAATATTTTTAAAATATGCATCAACCCACATCCTACAACTTTTGTATTAAACTTTTTTTTCTGCTGTTGTAAATAAGGACGCTAGGAATGCCCGACGCACTAATGCAGGACCCTGTATACACACAAATATAATTAGAAAATTATGAAAATTTTTTATAATTTGACACTTTTCTTTGTTATAGTATGTTTGATGTCGGTGGTCAAAGAGATGAACGACGAAAATGGATCCAATGCTTTAATGATGTTACAGCCATCATTTTTGTAACGGCGTGCAGTTCGTACAATATGGTGTTACGTGAAGATCCCACCCAGAATAGATTAAGAGAAAGTCTTGATTTATTTAAGTCTATCTGGAACAATCGATGGCTACGCACAATTTCTGTTATACTGTTCCTTAACAAACAAGATTTACTTTCTGAAAAAATTTTGGCAGGTACAGTTGCTGTACAAGCAACGCGAACTGAACTAACCTCTTTCTGTTTTTAGGTAAAAGTAAGTTAGAAGACTATTTCGCAGACTTTTCCAGGTACCAAACACCTTTAGATGCACCTGCTGAAACAAATGAACCTCCTGAAGTGATACGGGCTAAATACTTCATCCGTGACGAGTTCCTGGTAAGTAGCCTGTTGAATTGTGTTTCCCCGTTGATTGTGCATTTGCCAATGTGGTTTTGATTGGCATAAAGTAGCAATATTTATATATTTTGTTACTACAGCTGGTACGATTAGGTGATGTTTTCATATTCACTTGATAGTTTGAAAGCTGTTACAACATGTATGGACTCCTACGATATAATGTCATTTGCTTGAACATTATTTAATAAATGTCCAGTACAATCGTAATAATTGTCTATGTTTGGGGTGGTTACTTGGCTCAACATGTTTTCTTCTCAGTATTGCATTTTTGGAAAAATGTATCAGGTCGGTTCTAAAAATATTTTATTTTTATCCGTTTGTTTAAAAACATTTTTTGTATTCGCTCCCCAAACTGGTTACTTTGGAAACTGTCTAGGATCCTCAAAATGGCCATTTAGAGGCCTTGTACTTAAAGTCGTCATGGCAACATTTTAGCGGACTCAAACATTAGTTGCCATGACGACTTTAAGTACAAGGCCTCTAAATGGCCATTTTGAGGATCCTAGACAGTTTCCAAAGTAACCAGTTTGGGGAGCGAAAAATACATTTTCGCGCGGCCTCCTAATATAATGCCGCGTTAATGGTAATTGAAACTTCATATTATAATGTTTGGAGAGCTAATACAAAAAAACGTTGTATGCAACACGTCCTCAAATGGCTTTAGAGGACTCATCTTCATATTACGGACTCGGCTGCGCTTCGCTCCGCCTCGTCCGGAAACATTACGACTCGTCCCCTAAAGCCTTGCTTTGAGGACTAGTTACATAAAGTACTATTAAAGTAAATGTTTTTGATAATGCTGATGTGCTCTTTTGTTGCCCTTTTAAGCCTCTACATTTTTTTATCATACTACTAACTATACAGCGTGTAATACAATGCATGCTATCTCGAAAACAAGAGGCTAAATCAAAAAAACTGAAAAATTACAAGAATAAACACCATACCTCCGGTTATGCGATTTTCTTCAAAAGCTTGATGTCACAATCTAGATGGTAAAAGAAAACTTATATATGAAGTTTCAACATCATACCTCTTTTCGTTTTTGAGATATTCTGTTCACAGACAGACAGACAGACAGACCTTCTTCTTCATCCTCTTATATTAGGCCAGTGGCCTGTTTATTCCACACAATTGTGGTTTTGTGAGCTCTCTTAACTCGTAAGTCGGGTAGGTGGCTAGCCTTGCTTGTCGAAATTGAGGAAGAGTTAGGGGTTAACGACTACCACAGGTGTTAGAGTGGTAGCCGGGGAGCATACGATTTTTAAAATCCGAAAGTTCACCGGAAATCAAACCCAGGCAGGCCGCCTGAGAGTCGAGCATATGCTCGCTGGGCTATCGGCACATCAGACAGACCAACAAACAAAAATAAAGGGTGTCTCAGAATGTTTTTCGTTTTTGGTAATTAAAAATAAAACACCAGAATTAGTTCAAACTGGTTTTAATTATTGTTAAATTACAGAGCAGTTTTTGAATTTTTATTTATGAAAAACAACCATTTGTAAATGCGCACCATCCGCCTCATTACACTCATTTAGCCTTGAACTGAAATTTTCAATGACTCTCTGGAGCATCATTCTTGGAATAGCGTTTATTTCATCTGTGATTCTTTGCTTTAAAACATTCATGTTGGGTGGTAATGGGTTGAAAACTTTACTTTTTAAGTAGCCCCATAAGAAAAAGTCAGCAGGCGTTAAATCTTGACTTCTCAGTGGCCAGTTGATGTCTCCTCGGCGACTAATTACTCTTTCAGGGAATAAATCCTGAAGAGCAGCTAACGAGCCATTTGTGACGTGTGAAGTGGCTCCGTCTTGCTGAAAAAATGTGTTGCGGTTGTAGCCAATCTGGTTTTGCATTTATGGAGCCAAAAAAGTCAAATTTAGAGAAGCTGCACGCAACCGTAGTGTCTGTCGTGGATCATCCATAACAGACTGGCGAACGCGCTCAACATTCATGTTCGTTCTTGATGTCCCATTCGCATCTGGCACATTTCTCATGGTCGTTAAATTAAAATGTGTCCTGTAAAGGCGTCAAACAACAGTGTAAGAATCGTTGTTTTTGTAAAACGCTCGTACGCAAAATACGCGCTGCGGTCCCGTGAAACGATCCATTCCTACTGAAACTAAACCAGCCCGCCAAGCATTTGACACCACTCCCCTTCCCCTGCTACATATGTTTGGCGCGTAACGGTAAAAACAAAAACGAAAAACATTCTGAGACAACATTTTTGTTTTTTGGGTTCAGGGGACTCTAAAACGTGAAGATCTGTTGAAAACTCAATTTTGAATTTTTGGGGTGCATCCAATACTTTCTTTATCATAAAAGGAAGTGAAAAGGGGTATCTGCATCAAAATGAAATATCTTTTGTAGGAGTAGATTACAAAAAAATATGGAAGACAAATGACAGGGGGGTCTGGGCGATAATGCCGCATGTCTCAAGGTTCCAGCTCCACTGTAACTTCTTTAATTAAAATTTATTTTGGAAAATACAAAAACTCGTACATTCATGCACACATAATCCAAAATTCTTCTACCTTTCCATGTCGAGTAATGCTGCTCTTAGTGTTGATCTTCACAGAAATGTTTCCGCAGCTGTATGTTCTTGGCCATCTCTTTTGCTCTCAACCAGGTTATTCCTCTTCTTTAAATATCATCCTTATTTATTTGTTACATGTATTTCTGGATCTTCCTCTAGTTCTTATATTGTCTGTGCATCTTCCATATTTTCTTTACAATTCTATTGCCCTTGGCACTTAACAAGATGTCCAAACCAGTGTATTTGCATTTTTATCTGATTATTTTCTAATTTTATTTTAGTCTTGCTCGTCCTTTGCTATTTTCATTACTTCTGTCTTTTTAATATTAACTAGCTGTGACCTACCCGGCGTTGCTCGGTGGCATTTTTTCCAAATAAATAAACCACAAACTGAAATCACACACTGAACCATCACTTTGAATTCGCAAAATATTAATTTTCAATGCGGAACGTGTTGTTTTTACGAAAACTTGTCACAGAATGATGAAATACAGAGTAGAACTGTCAAACTGAACGTCACACAGTGATGCCATGTGTTGATATCGAGACTAATGTTTTTGAGGGACGATTTTCGAACAATTTGATCAAAATAGGTCCCGGGTGGTGTAGCTTGAACAAGCATCCACGTTCGATCAGTAGAGTTTAGCAACGCCCTTTGTGGTCAGAGCTTGGATGGGAATTTCACGGCTGCATCTCTCAGCGCCTCGTGGTAAGGCTGCCACGCAAATAGTTGGTCCTGGATGTCATAATAACATCATGGCAGTCATTAGTGGGGTTGGAAGTCCCCATAAAATGTACAGTGGCCTAACGGCTGTTGGCTGAGTACTAAATAAATAAATAAATACTTAATTACTTATCTTCAACTTCTTCTACCATGGGTGTAGAGGTAATGATCTTCCTCCATTTTTTCCTATTTTTAGCAATTTGTGTTGCTTGGGTCCAGCTTAGTTCTTTTTTCTTTAATATCTCCACTTTTTCCTCGGTCTGCCCCTTTGTCTCTTCTCTCCTGTCTGTGTTTCCCATATCACTTTAACAACTTTTTCATTGTTCATTCGTATTAAGTGCCCGAACCATCTTAACTGTTGCATCTCAATTTTTTGTTGTACTCTTTTCCCTTTCAGGTTTTGTCTTATTATTTCACTTCTAATTTTGTCCATTTTTGTAACACCCGCGATCTTACGTAATATTTTCATTTAACATGCCGATATTTTATTTTTGAGATAGTTTGTTAACACCCATGATTCGCTACCATACATAAGTGTCGGTACCAAAACTGCTTCATATATCCTGATTTTTGTTTCCTTAGATTTCCCTCTTGTTGAACAACTGGTTATGTAGTGTTCTATATTTATATTCACTTTTTTAATTCTAATAAAAAATTCTTGTATTTTTCCGTATGATTCTATTATAGTTCCTAAGTATTTTAGTTTCTCTCCTTCTTTTATTTTCTCTTCATGCAGCTGTATTTCTATCTTTCCCGCTTCTCCCAATCTCATTATTTCTGTTTTTTGTATATTTATTTTTAGGCCATATTCCTTCAAGCATTCTGCCCATTTTTCCAGTCATTTTTTTAGCTCTTTTTTATTTTCGGCTAGTAGTATGAGGTCGTCCGCGTATATTAACTGGTTTATTTTTGTTGGTTTTAGCTTTCTATACCCCAAGTGCATCCCTCTTTCTTCCTTATTTACTTCTTTTGATACTTCGTCTATTATTGTGATAAATAGTAGCGGGCTTAGGATGCTCCCTTGCCTTACCCCTCTATTTGTGCTAAAGGTTCTTGACATTTTTCCTTCCACTTGTACTTTGTTTTCTGTTTTTTTTTTATAAAGACTTTTTATTACTTAATCATCTTCTCACTTATAGATCTTTGTCTTAATACCTTCCATATTTTATCTCTCTCCACTCTGTGGAATGCTTTCTCTAAATCTATTTATTGCACATATATACAACTTCTTATGTGTTGCTGTTATTTTTTTCAGAAATTTATCTTGCAACGAAAATCCAGTCTTGTGTTGATCTGTCCGCTCTAAACACCGCTTGTGTGTCGCTCAGTGTGGTTTCTATTTTTTCTTCTAATCTCTCATCTATTATTCGTTCATATATTTTATATGATGTGCATAGTAATGATAGGCCTCTGTAATTGTTACAGTTTGAATATTCTCCTTTTTTATGTATTGGAGTTATCACCGCAATTTTCCACTCTTCTGGGATTTTGTTTGTCGTCCAAGCTAGTTGTACTATTTTATGTAGCAGGGTGATGCCTTCTTCTCCCAATGTTTCAACATTATGTTATCAACACCCGGTGCCTTTCCTATCTTGACTTTTTCCAATGCTCTTACTATTTCCCTTCGTTCTATAACTCTATCTTTCTGCTCTTCGTTTTCTCGTTCTCTGTTTTACTCAAGTATCTCAGCATTATTATAATCCTCTTCTTCATTGCTTGATGCTAATAGATTTCTGTAGTGCTCTCTCCATAATTTCATCCTCCTCCCTTATGATTTCTCCCTTTTTGTCTTTTACACATTCTAGGGGGTTCTTTTTTCCTTTTCTGAGATTTTTTATAGTATGGTATAGCATCTTTGCATTGCCGGCTGAGTCCCTTTCCATCTTTTTCCCTAATTCTTCCCAGGATTGTGCTCTAGCTTCTTTGGGTTGTATACAAAACCACCGATGTTGATCGCCACCGATATGGATTTCCTCCGACTTCTAACAACTGTATTGAACACTACCGACAGGAACTACCGCCGACTTGGGTTACTACCGACTTTTAAAATTTCTAAGAAATATATGAATGTCACCGAACTAAAATACCACCGACTTGGTCTACAAACCGACTTGGATTACCACCGATATGGATTTACATCCGACAGGAACTATCGCCGATGTGGACTACCACCGCGCGTTTACTTCCAACCGATACCGACAGTAGTTGCTGCAACACATCTTACTCGAGCGACCGTGAAGTTGCAATCCTTCATATTAAGGTGACTGTTTAGTAACTTCAGATTTCGTTTCTAACTGGCCCAGAATTTTTAAAACCCCCTAAAGGTAGACAACAATCCATACTAAGTAATTTTTAAATGATTTCGTTTACACGTCATAACCTCGCTATGTTATTGGTACTATGTAGAGGAAGCAAAATATGAATGGAGCTAAAGGATTATGATATAGGTGGTTCGTTGGGCGCTTATCGGCAAGCCCAAAATTCCAAAGCTCTATTTAAATTGTTTTATAATGACTTTCTGAAGTGACTAAAAGACTGCAGATTGGTGGTTTATAAAATGTTGACGGAGTTATATCAGTTGTTATTCGCGCTGAGCTTTCCTTATATTTATACCTAGTGAAAGTAAGTGAAGTGTGAGTGTCATACAGGGACCGTCAAAAAAGACTGATTATTTAATTTTCTAATAAAAAATTAAATGTCACAGCAATCGCTATGTCTCTTGTATTATTTTAAAGAGTATGCTTTGGAGAGGTGTATAAAACAATTGCAGAATTTTTTGACACTTAGCAAAATGGACACATGGCCAGTGCCACAACGTGTTTTTTGTGTTGAACAATTTATCAAAGTTAATTCAATTATTTAAGTGCAATGCGGCAGATTATTTTGTTTGGAGCTACCTAAAAAGTAAAGTTCATATTGAAAAACCAAGAACAATTGACGAACTTAAAACAAGCATTAAAGCAGAAATTCCATATATTCCGTAGGAATTACTTATTAGAGTCATGTTTAATTTCGTTCGCCGCTTAGAAGAATGTATTGAAAAGGACAGAGGACACTTCTGGCATATATTTGATAAATAAATCTCCTGTTCTTACACTTACACAAACCATTTTGTTTAAATTTGTAACTTATAACAATACATTTTTATCTAGAAAATAAAATAGTCACTCCTTTTTGACGGTCCATGTATAAAGATTTAAAGTTCAAAAAACTTTGTCTGTTCGAAGAAAAAGTGCAAAAAAGAAAGGATTGCATGCTACACGGGTTGCACTTAGAAATAGAACGACAGAGTAAATTTAGGGGTTATAATTTGTATTTTTTATATCCCACTTTTTTGGCCGTAAGTGTACAAACAGTGTCTACGGATTTTAATAGTATAATTTAATGTAAAGTGTATCAACAATTTTAACGAGTATTTTAGGAGATTATTAAGTCAAAATGTTATTAATTAATTAAATGTTATTAATTAACTAAATTAATTTAATTTAATTGTAATAATTGCAAATTTAATTACATTGGACAAACAAAACAATTATTAAAGAATAGAATTAATCGGCACAAATACTCAATTAAAACAAATAATATATCACCTAATAAAAAATAGCGTTAACTGACCATGCTAATGAATCTCTACGTAAAAAGTTTAATTTCTACGCACCCAACATGTTACATACAGAGAATAACTTAAAAAACGTATATGCCTGGAGATGATTGAAATACAAAAAATCTCTAATGCAATTAATTATAGAACTGATATGATATAACCTCAGTTCTATTTATCATAATTTATTTAAATAAACTTTTTTACATGAACCATATACTTTAGTTGTGTTTTTATGCTATTATAATTCAAACAAACATTTTAATTAAAAGCAAATTTTAACTTAACCCTTCAGTACCCGTTCAAAATTGTAAGACATCAGTACCCGCACCGGTCTCGCTGACCGACACCCTCTGCCACCTCCATAAAAATAATGAGATATCTTATGGCATTAGTTTCTTGTTCACTAACGTCTTCATAATCAGATATTTCATGTTCAGTGTCAGTGTTCATTTCCCTAGTTTTCAATAAATTATCTTCGTCAGACGATGGCAGATCATCATAAAACGCGTTATCGACATCCTCCTCCGCTATTATATCTCGCATCGTCTGTTCTAGTCGCGCCTGTTCTTTCTCATAAAATCTGCCATGACTATAATAACGTTTTAGTATAACAGCGTTACTAAAAATGCAGAAAATACTTCCTTCTTCTCACATTAGTCGAATATCAAAGGTAAAAATAAAAACAACTCGGGTACCCGCTTCGGTCTCTGAAACCGAAATTATAAATAACTTTTAAACCACTGCACGCACGAACTCAAAACTGCATACGGATCTTCAATGGCAATATATAGGAAGGTAGTGAAATGGGCGGTAAACTAACGCTAGAACATTAAGTAATATACTGCATCATGTGTTTGCTCGGTCCCACAGACCGTAAACGGGTACTGAAGGGTTAATACGACCCTGGCTATGTCATATGCAAGTTCCAAATTTTCTGCAGTTTTGGGTATAGTTGATAATAAAAATATGTGAACAGCCTTGCATGCTCTTATCAATTTCATTTTACATTTCTGGTTTCAAAATTGCTAAAGCGTTCTGCTTTAATTGTATTGAATATGGATTATCACGAATAATCCCGTTTGCTTCATTAATTGTTAATATTAAATTTAAAAAATGTCTTTAACATAATCCATATTTAAACTACTCATTATCGTAAGTATGCTAGTTAAAGGAAAACCATATTTGCTCACTAATCTAATTTTTCTCTTTTCAGATTTGTTAAAAATTACTTTTTTATAATGTTTTCGTAAATTACTGAAGAAGCTATCATAACTAGCGAAACGTATAATTAAAATATTTCAATTTAATATTAAAGTATGTTTACGACAAAATGATTTTTATTTAATCAAAAATTATGATTAATTAATAACATTTTGACTTAATAATCTCCTAAAGTACTAGTGAACAATTATAATAGTATAATTTTAAATTTTTAACTAATAGTTTTAACATAATAAGTATAAATATTGATAATTGGTTTTTATATTTATACGCGGTCGTTAATTGTGTTATTTTCTTCTTTTTACCTTTTTTGAAAATTAAAATGAATAAAACCAACATCAGGAGACACTTTTATAAAATACAAGCAAATTGCGCGCTACGCGCACGTGAAATAGGATACGCGAAAGGTCAAGCTCCGAGCCGAGCGCTAAGATAAGAAAAACAAAACCTAAACAAATATAAACATCTGTGAAGCCGGAACGTGAGATTTTATTTTGTGCCACAGACACACAGACACACATTAAGGAAAATTATATTATAGATACCTACATTACTTCATATTTATGACAAACTACAGACAGTATAGAAATAGTGCACTCTTTAATTAGATGATAATTAATACATACCATAGCCCTGAAATGAAAGGTGAAATAAATACAATGTTCTTCCTTGAATTCACCACAACTATGTAAAGCTGATACTTGCAGCAAATTACGAACCTAGGAAAGCAAAAATATAATATATGTAAACCTTTCCAGGTAAAGATCTGTTATCTGGAATACGATAATTAGCTAGCCCAAGCTCAAGTTTAAGATTAGTTTTAGTGATGGGCATAACCGGACAATTTTCATAACCGAATGATTATTTGAATAATCATTCGAATACATTTTTGCTCTCGATTCGTTTCGATTAAGTCAGCCGGTTTGCCGGTTGGCGGTTCACCGTCATCTGCATCGACATCGGTTCACCGTCATCTGCATCGACATCGTAACTTGCATATAGCGGAGAAACCAAAACATAATATGTACGGTCGGCGCCTTAGAAATCGGGACACGTAATATGTTCTTCTAGCCTTTGGAGTATTCTTGCTCCGGTTACTTCATTAATGTGAGATGGCGTTTCATAATTGACAAACAATAAACAATCTGACGTAAAAATTAAAACCATAATAACTGTAAAAACCCAGTTTATACACTTAAAAAATACATGCAAGATATATCATAATAGTGTGTAGTGCCCGATTTCTAAGGCGACGACCGTTATGTGTTATGTATTGGAAATTAAGAGGTATTTATTAAGAAGTGTAGAAAGAAAGAAATATGCGGGACTGCTTGCTAATCGCAATAAAAACAGTTGTAAAACGTTTATCTTTATCGATCGGGCAGGTTAAAGGCGCCGCCTCTTGTTTTGAACCTTTGGAGATGTAAGCAAATAAAAAATTGTTTTATAGCTTGATGCGTTTGCAGTTTTTAGGCGTTTAGGTTTCAGGTCCTCAGAATTTAACAATTTGATATTTTTTATAATATGAGGTAGGTACGCGATAACTAAATGGTGTTTTCAGTACAACCTGATTTGTTTATGAGTTATGACGTACTAGCTTAAACCCCGCGGCATATGCCGCATTTAAAATGTAGGACGAATTTAATAACTTTTGTTGCACTAAAGAAAGTTTTAAAAGCACGCTAGAGATTGGCAGTAAGGAAAAGTTCCAAAAAATATATTTTCAAATGGAAAGTCTCTGTAAAGGAAACGCTTGCCCCTGGAAGGCGTCCTAATTAATATGACGCTGTTGGAACGCAGTCAAAAACAAATCCGGAAAGAATTAATGCTCTTGTGACTTATGAGATTATATGTGAGAATTATTTGCTCCACCGAAATAATTTTCAGCTGCCTGCAATCTGTGTTTCTTTTCAGGTTTAAGCCGTTGAGCGCCATAAAAATATAAATGCGGGAACTCAAGTCTCCAGTTACGCCGTTACTGATATTGTTAAATAACTCGATTAATTATTATTTCTTTGGCATTTTAAACTGGCATTATTATTATTATCTTTATAATAGCAACCATAAGTAACTGTTTATAATGTTTATATGCTAGCGAGTTAATTTTCTTCTTAAATCGCTAGTGAATTAATAGTAGATTGCTCTACAAGTTAAGAAAAGTGAGAGTTTTCCAGCAAATGTAAAAGTTTTACGTGAGCATGGAATTTTCCAATGTGTTAAACATGCAATTTTTCCGTGTAGTTGACAAAAATATCTTTTTAAATAATTTTGGTCAAAGTATGCTGGTAGAAAAGGGATGTTCATTAATACGACCGCCTAGTGTAGATAAAAATATAAGAAGCTCAAAAGCTGATGTGTTAAAAACTAAATCAATAGCGAGTCTACGAATTCATATTGAACGTGTAATTCGAAGATTACGAGAATTTAAAATATTAAAACCCCATTCGTGTCTCAACACAAACCTGCTTAAATACACTGATCATATGATTGTTATTGCTTGTGCATTTATAAATATGCAAACTGCTTTAATTAAATAAATTATTAGGTACCTTTAAAACATAGTTTTATTTATTAAGTATGCAATCTGTATTGTACATAGAATTTTACACATTATAATCAATGCAGTAGCTATATCATAACTCAAATGGATTAATGACAAGTAGAAGGATCACACTAAAAAATTTGAATGTTTTGGAATTTACATTTTTTAGAAAAAAAATGATTTTTCAATCCAATTTTAGAACATTTTAGAAATCAAAATTATAATAAGTGGTTTTTTCAGCCACAGAATATTTTTACATCATGTCACACACCAAAAATATTTGTTTACCTATTATATGTATTAACAGAAATAGAAAACAACGCTTTTTTGTTTATTGTAAACAAAATTAAAGCTGGTACATTCAACACTGAAACACAATTATAATAACTTGCAGTGACACTGTAAAATTTTACATTTATTACAATATATTACAATTCTAAATAGCTATTTAAGTCACAAGGAATGTAAGGACCTATTACCATTTGGGGTAGGCAAGTACAAGCCAAGACAAAGTCGCGGCTTGTTGCCTGCCGAAAATGTTAATAGGCGATACATTCCGAGTTATCTTATTATATTTTTCCCGCTGCTTATCGAAATTTTCCTAGATTTCTGAAAAAATCGTGTTTGGTTTGTCACCTGTCACCAGGATTAATTTTTGTGAGTCGTGTTACCTATGAGTGTCACATGTCACATAAACACTTGCAATTTAGAAACAAAACGTCTAAATCTGCATCTTGCTTTGCTAATTTTATTATCCTAAGAACTTAATAATAGTATTAAGTTCCGTTGTCAAGAAAAAGCAGCAAACAAATATAATCACCGACTTACACGTTTTGTTACTAAGGCTGTATCACTGACTTACAAGATCAGCAGCGGGAAAAATATTAAATATTACTTAAAAATAGTTACACGCTTATCCCTAACAATAAAAATTAAAAATGCAGTTATTTGTTCGCAGATGCTAATAAAATAGGAAAAATATTTTTTTTCCAAAAGTTCTCAGCTTCTAACATTGTTTGTTTAATGTAATTTGCATCATAGCCCACAGAAATAAAATTAACTTTTTTTTTTTTCAAAGTTAGCATCTGCAACACCAAAAATGCAATACGATTTATTTAAAAAATGCATTTGCATTTGTATTTGAGCTCTATACTTGGCCGTAACTTTATTTTGTGATGTTATATAGTTTAACACTGCTTTGTCTGTAGAGGGGCACTTCACTTCGACAACGAAATTGTCACTCACTGCATCTGGTGAAGCTCCGAAAATAGGGTGGTTCTTTGAAAGTACAATTCCCACAGAACTTAATTTGGTCTTCATATTTTTTTCGACAATTTGTAATACCTGCTTTTCTAATCGTCTACCCCTTTCCATTGCTTTGGTATCCCTCAGTTTTGTAACTCCAATTACCTGTTGCACAAATGAGCCACATTCAGTTTTGCAATGTGCAGCATTATATAATTTCGAGGCGGTTATCCTCCCATATCGTAAACGATGCCACAAACTGTCTTCGGCTTGCATTAGGGTACAATATGCAGCTTCCTTGCACAAATCTTCATTCATGTGCTGCTTGGTGAAGGTGATGAAATCATCATATAGGGCTCCACCACTGCTAACAAATTTTAATAATAAACCGTACAAATCCAGGCAGCTATACTTGGGTTCTTTAAACAGTTTAAATATTTCGCCAGCTGCTTTGTTTTGTACTCCTAAACGCATTGCCTCCTGATAAAAGTTACCCTGATCTTCTTCAACGGGTATACCCCCAAATTCTGCCACAGTCAAAAATTTTAGCGATGTGCCCACTTTTGACAGTTGCGGGTTCTTCGCTCCTCCTATGCATCCACATAAGTACTGCTACAGCATCCACCTGTAAAAATTTTTTTTTTAAATTTTAAAACAGATTAATAACAGATTATTATTAAATTACCAGCTGATGCAGCGCAGTCCAAACATTCCACCTTCTCTACTTTACGCTGCTTTTCATTTACTTGTAACACCACATTATAGTTTTTCGCTCTCACTCGGTGTTCAGGACAAATTCTGCATTTAACGGTGCACAATTCACCCTCTGGTCGGAGCTGCACATATCCTATGGCTGAGTCACCGTAACTTTCACGTCCAGCACTAACAACAAAACAACAATAATAATAGCACCAGAACTACAGAACTAATTCTATTCAACATAAATTAAAATAACTAACTTGAGTTTTAATTTCAATGCCAGATAAATATTTTAGCTTACAACTTATTGTTTACGGTAATCCTGTATTGTACGACGCCACCGATGAACTACTGTTCCTAGAGTCAGTAATCTTGGAGGGAGGGATCGCTAACATGTCAAATACCTTACACTATTGCCAGACCTTTGTTTACTTGTACAGCAATTTGGGGTCTAATTCGTTTTAGTTTGCATGTTTATCGTGGTCCTAACATCAATGTCGAATAGAGGTGTTCTAGCTCCAACTGTTTTGTGAATGAAGATAACATTTTGACACTAAACCATATCCGTGATTCTTGCAGGTGTTGCGGTTAGGGTCAAACTAAAATGTATTGAACGGTTGACGAAGCGGGGATTAATACATAATTTCCTTCGGTGTAAATGCTGTTAGGTAGATATGGCGTTTGTTTGACGATTGTTCACGATTAAAAGCAAACTCAAAATAATTTGGCGCCAAAAGCTGTTGAAGCCAAACAATAAAGGTCTGGCAACGTTTTAAGGTAATTTTAATCTAAACGATCAGCTGTTCGCGCCTCCCTCCAAGATTACTGACTCTAGGAACAGTAGTTCATCGGTGGCGTCGTACAATACAAGATTTTTAAAACTTACCTATTCTCTTTAACACCACGAATTTCACAGGCAGAAAAGCAGTCATTGTTTAATAGGATTGATAATAATGAAAATTGTGCAGTGCGAAACGCATTGATTGCCTCTGTTTTTGCCAGATAAAATTTCCATGCAAATCTTAGGTTATGTCACACAAAAGCACACACAATTAAAATGGAAAATATAATAACGAATACTCACTTTTCTACAACAGAAATGAGGGTTTCCTTCTTCGTAAACTAAAGGCCAGCTGTCAACACGACGATTTTAGCCCTGTTGCCAGATTTACACTGTACGAAATAAATTTGTAGAAACGGTTTCAAAATGTACCAGATTCGTAGAATTGTACCAGGTCTGGCAACGCTGCTAATATCAAGACCACGCCCACAATACCTAACTACGCATAGACCAGGAGTTGATGTGTTTGACCTTGGAAGTGTTCTGCTTTATTATAGAGTTATGATTGATGGACATTTTCAACGTGAGTACACCGAATTTATTTATAGGTAAAGTACGTTTTTTTCCTATAAAAATTTTCAAGGTCAAAGAATTTAGGGTTTATGTTGGAATAACTTGGATTCATTTAAAAAATATATGTTAGTAAAATTTGTTTTAGTAACTTTATAGAACTAAAAATTGGTGGGAAATTTAAAATCTGGCATTAAAGTTCTATGTACATCAAAAGCTTTTGCTAATCTTTCGTAAACGTCTTCTTCTGGTGAGTTAGGATGCAGATCCAACAGTTCCTCTGCACACTTCAGAAATGCTTTTTTTACATTTAATTTTAAAAGATTCCGTTTTTACGTGTATCCAGTTTTAAAATAGAAATGCTGACAATTTAATTTTAAATGTCAAAATGACACAAGTCGTTTACAGAAAAAACCTAACGAAAATAAATTTTCTAATAATTATAAAAATGCAGTTTTGCCAATTTTACCTTGACCTTGAAAATTTTTATAGGAAAAAAACGTACTTTAAGAAGATTTGTACTATTCTATAATAACTAAAAATAATGTAGCACATTATGGCAACATTGGGCATTCTGAACCTTCAAAATTCCTAACCTAACTTTAACGCAGTTTTGTCAATTCATATACAGAGTGATATCTGTCAGATTGTCATGGCCAACCATCGTTTTGTTAAAGATGGAATAGATTATAATATGAGCTCTGCATTGCAATACACTTATACGTACTCCCATACACTTTCATTCTATTTCGTGTTGTTTTAACTTAATTTTCTTATTTTTGGCGCTTCTTTCCTCTTTTACTAATTTACAATACCAAATTGTGTAACTACAGCTGTGATTACCTTAACATATGAAAATATAGTACGATAGTTCCATTTAGGAGATTTTACCGGCACAATTTGTATTGTTAAAAAGAAATTATCACTGGCAAATTCAAGCCCTCTCTTAACTCTTGCATCTTTAACAAAATTTTTAATATTTTCTAGGACAATTATGTAATCTATTATAGAGGTTTTTGTTTCATAACTATGTATTTCTCTGTGATTGAACATTATGTAAGTGATTATTAGATTATTTTCAATGCAAAACTCCAATAGCTTTAACTCCATTCCCATTTATTTTTTTTTTTTCTTTGCTTAATACTCTCCCATACCTTCTACTATTTTTAACCACTCGCTTATTGAAATCACCTATTAATATTAGAGTTGCTTCGGTTACTTACTTAATTCGTTCTCTTTGTACCCATTGCAAAATTTCCTCCATTCTTTTCTATCTTCTGTGAGTTCTTTTGTCTGATTCCATGTTTCTTTTGGCCTTCCTCTCTTCCTCTTTCCCTCTTCCCTTGCTTCCCACACTTTCTTAGTTTGTTTTCTGTTTTTCATTAGGCATATGTGTCCAAACCATCTCAACTGCCCTTCTTCTATTTTCTTTTGTATTGGTTCTACTCTTAGTCTGTAATTTCTTCGTTTCTAATCCTAGCCAGTCTTGTTACTCCTAACACTCTTCTAAGATATATCATCTCCCACGCTTGTAGTTTTGAGTTATTTCTCTTGTTTGTCCATTTTTTTTCCTGCTCATGCCATTCAACATATTTTCAGCAGTAACCTTTGTCCCAACTTTCCTTACTTTTAGTCTGTGTATATAGCCTCTTCTAATTCTTCCTCTGTTATTTTTCGTTTTTCTCTTCATTTTGTTTTGGCTCCCTCTTATCATTATTATTTACCTTCGCACTGTCAACTCCTATTTCCAGTAGTTCTTCATAATATTCTTTCCACCTGTTAATTATTGCTTGTTTTTCTGTAATTGCCACTTCATTCTTGTTTTTTATGTACATGTTTTGTTCTGGATTTTTCTTTGGTTGTCGTAAGATTTTTCAACACTTTGAAGAAGAGCTTAGATTACTCCTGTTGTCCTGTAATTTGGCTCCGAACTCCTCCGATGTTTCTTTCTTTGCCTTCTGTATTTCCTCTTTTGCTACTTTCCTTTGATTCTTGTACTCTTCATAGCTTTGGTTTGTCTTTTCCTGTGTATCTTTTTATCATCTTTTGTTTCCACCATGTCGTCTATTTTTTGTGTTGTCCCGCAAGCTTTCTTTGCTGCTGTTTTTATAATTCTTTTAAACCTTTCCCACTCCGTTTCAGTGTCATTTGTTTCCTCTTTCCTTTGTTTTATACATTCTTCCTGGCATATTTTCTTTATTTCTTCTTCCTTTAGCTTGTACGTTTTTTATGTTTTTTACTTTCTCGTCGTCTCCCTGAACTGTTGTCACCATGTAGTGGTCACTCCCTATTTCTGGTGCTCTTCTAGCTCTTGTGTCTTTTTTTAAAGTTTTCTTGTTTTATTATTACATAATCTATTAGTGATTTTTCTTCTCTCGTTTCCATTACAATCGTGTATATATGGATATCCTTGTGCTTAAACTCTGTGTTCATGGTTACCATATTATTTAGCAGGCAAAAATCTATATTAGTCTTCTTTCATTATTGTTTATAACTTTTTTCCAAATTGGCCCATTACTTGTTCTTTATCTCTCTACTTTATTTCCTACCCTTGCGATTAGGTCTCTGAGTATCATTATTTGCCCTTTTGTTTTTTCAGTTACTGCTTGCATTATTTCCCAGAATTTGTATTTGTTCTCCTTTTTTTCATTTGGTCCATACATTTCCATCAGCGTAGTTTTATATTGTTCTTTCTTTTCCACTTCTATTGCCATAATTCTTTCTGATATATACTGTATTTCGTTTATTTCTTTTTTCATTTCGTTCGTTACTATTACTTATTACTCCTACTCCAGCTTGTGTATTCTTTGTTTCTTCTACCCCATTGTAGTTTAACAGAAATCCCTTTTCTAGCACCTCACTTCCGTGTCCTTTCTTTTTGGTCTCTATTATCGCTAGTATTTGTACCTTTGCTTTCTTCATTTCCTCTACTATTTCCACCTCTTTGCCACTCAGTACTCGCACATTCCATGTATCTCTCCTACTTTTCTGTTTTTTTTTTAGTTTTTTTCTCTTTTCTCTGCTATTTCCATTGCCATTGTCTTACTTTCTTGCTTGGTTTCATTGACGTTTTCCTTGCTTTCGATTCTTTTTTACTTTGTACCTTCTATCTCTAGCTTTTGGAACCTACTCGTGTCATCTTTCCTTTTTCCTTCTCCGCCCTTGCTAGTTTCCTAATTGTGGCTTGTATTTTTGTTCCTCCAGTGTAAGGTCACTGTCTAGACAGATCTGGTCCTGTAATTGTTTTTTTTCTCTCTCAGTACCTTTAGTTTATCACTCTGAAACTTTATTATAATCGGTTTCGGCTCTTGTTTTCCCACTTTATATGCGTCTTCAATGTCCGTATTCACTCCTATTTCTTCCTGTATGAATTCCTTATTCTCGTTCAAACTTTTGTCCTTTCGTCACTGGGGTATTTCTTTTGTTATTTCGTTCTTGGCCCTCCATTCTTGTCTCCAGCCAGTTCCCAACCAAACAGGACTTAATTTAGTCCCCAAATGCGAAATTGGAATTCAAAAATGTTTCTTTGATTACATCTCCTGTTGGATCAGTCCGTGGCCATACTGTACATGATTTTTCTTCTTCTTCTTCTTCTTCATCTTCTCCCTTGTACCTTTATGGTGTCGGGGTTTTGAGCCATTTTTTGAAGTTCTGTCTATCTTAGGCAAGAATTCGTAACTGATGTACGGTACGTCCTCATTTGCTGGCCGCCTCTCAGACATTATCTTCCCATTTCGTTCTTGGTTGTCCCTTTGCTCGTCTACCTTCGCATCTCAAGTTTTCTTGGGATATCTTTCGTTATTCATTCTTAGTATGTGACCGTACCATTGTAGTTGTCTTTTTTCTATTTCGCTGACAGCTGGTTCAACTTTGAGGTCTCCTCTAATTGGATGGTTTCTGATTCGGTCTCTGCATGTCTTGCCTACTACCCTTCTCAGATATTTCATTTCTGAGGCTGTTATTTGTGATCTATGTTTGTCTAGGGTTGTCCAGGATTCAGCCCCGTATATTAGTGTAGGTAGAAATATGGTTTTGTATAAGTGTACTTTTGCTTTTGTACTAAGTTCTCTTTTCCCTATTAAGGTGTTGTTAATCTGGTAGAAGATTCTGTTAGCCTTACTTGTTCTATTACTTACTTCTTTATCTACCCGTCCATTGTTCGTTATTGTAATTCCTAGATATTCGCATATTTTT
Source organism: Agriotes lineatus (assembly GCA_940337035.1). Taxonomy (NCBI): domain Eukaryota; kingdom Metazoa; phylum Arthropoda; class Insecta; order Coleoptera; family Elateridae; genus Agriotes; species Agriotes lineatus. The sequence continues at coordinate 168,478,729 of OW679195.1, forward strand.
ACTCCCTCTAGTTGTTTTCCTTCTATTTGTATTTGTAGTCTTTCGTCTATCTGATCTTTTGCTATATGTAACACTTTGCTTTTATCTGTATTAAGAATCATGCCTTTTGCTTCTAGGTTTGTCTTCTATACCTCTATATTTCTTTGGAGCTGGTCGACATTTGTTGCCATGATCATAATGTCGTCGGCATATAGGAGGTCTTGGGTTTTAATTGGTATTAGATTGTAATATCCTAAGATGGTCTTTCTTGTTTCCCTTTTACTCTGTTTGTGTATTGCATTCATGTAGATTACAAAAAGGAGAGGACTCAGACTGTCTCCCTGTTTGATTCCTTTATCTAGTTGTACGCTTTCTGATACTTGTCCGTTTATTCTTACTTATGCTGTTGCGTTACTGTTAATGGATTGCATAACTCTAGTTAGTTTCGGTGAAACTTGTAGTTCTTCCAGAGCCTCCCATATGTATCTCCGAGGCACTCGGTCGAAGGCTGGTTTGAGATCTAAGCAGGCTATATATAGATCCCTATTCTTTTCGAGCATTTTTTCTATCACTGTCCTAACTGTGTATATGTGATCTTGTGGTTGTCGCCCTGGTCTGAATGCCCCTTGTTCTTCCTCAAGTTTGTTCTCAGTTTCCGCCCTTAGTTGTTTTTCTATTATTCTGGAGTAGATTTTTAAGGCTACCACCGACAGGCAGATGGCCCTGTAGTTGTCGCAGTTAGTTGAGTCACTTTTTTTGTATATCGGGATTATGATTGTTTCCATTCTTCTGGAATTTTTTCTATGTGCCATGCTTGTTTATAGATTCTCGTTAACCATTTTACTACAGCTTGTCCGCCTTTCTTTAATAGTTCAGGGGCTATTTCGTCTATTCCCGCTGATTTTCCATTCTTGGTTTTCTTCAGTGCGTTAACTACTTCTTCTTCCGTGATCGGTACCTCCTCTTCTTCTTCTAAGTGTATTTTGTTGTTTATGCCTTGATTTATTCTTTCATTTGTTTGTCTTTTCATTTCGTCTTCGAATTTTCCTGCATAGTGTTCTTTCCAGGTCTCTAATATGTCTTTATTTTCGGTTTGTAGCTCTCCTCTTTTATTTTTTACGTTTCTCATCTGGTTAGATCGGTTCCCTCTGAGTCTCTTTATCACGTTCCAGAATTGTTTTTGGTTTTCAATGTAGTTTTCTTCTATTTTCTGATCGAATTCTGCCCATGTTTCCCTTTTCGCTTGTTTTATTTCTGCTTTGGCTTCGTTTCATTTTTCGTTCTCACGTATGTTTTCCAAGCCTCCTTTTTTGCTTTTACTTTTACTTTGACTTGGTCATTCCACCATTTTGTTCTTTTCTTATATTCTCCTTTCACTGTTTTGACTCCACACACTTCTTTTGCAGTATTTGATATGATTTGTTTAAAAATTTCCTATCTTCTATTTATATCTATATTTTCTACCCATGCTGTATCTAGTTCTTCTTCTTTACTGTTTAGTTTTTCTGTTAACTTAGTTTCGTATTCTTGTTGTTTGGTAGGGTCTTCTAGTGCCTCTATCTTTATTGTTGTGTATGATCTGGGGGGTTCTTTCAGTGGTTTTCGTATGTTTGTGTCCATTATAACTAATCTGTGATTTGTATTTAACTCTGCCCTCCTTATTGCTTTTACATCATTTACTGCATAGCTTAGATTCCTGGTATAAGTTATGTAGTCAATCATGCTTTTGTGTCCTAGTTCTGGGGCTTCAAAAGTTATTTTGTGGATTGTTTTATGATTAAACCGTGTATTTCCTATTAGTAACTAGTTTGTTATACAGCAGTGTATCATTCTTGCTTCGCGTTGATTTCCCCTTCCAGTCCATGTTCTCCCATTGTGGCGAAGCCGTTTTCCTTCTCCTTCCCTATGTGGGCGTTCCAATCTCCCATTACTATGACGTGTCTATTGGAATTTTGCATTTTTTCTATGGTTCTCTGTAGATCTTCATAGAACCTTTCTTTTTCATCCACATGGGCATTTTCTGTAGGTGCATAGATCTGTATTATCCCTACTTTCTCTTGTGGTTGTAACTTCATTGTTATTATTCTGGTATCTACTGCTTCCCACTTGGTTACCCTGCGTTCCAATTCTTCTCCTATTATTATTCCTACTCCCTCTACGGCTCTGCTGTCTATTGGTAGTCCCGAGTATCTCATTGTGTACCCTTTGTCCATTGTTTTGATGCCATTTCCTTTCTTTTTTACCTCTGCTATGCCTAGGATGTGAATCCTATATTTCTGTATCTCCTCTATTATTTCGCTTTCTTTTCCTGTTAAAGGGGTTATGTTCCACGTACCGAATCTAATCCTGTTCCTCGCCAGTTGTCGTCTTAATGTCCGTCCTGTTCCGAGGCTTTTGTTAGTTGTATCCATAATAGTATATTTTATATTTTGTTTTGTATCCAATTGCGTATCTTAGTCCGTATCCATATTCAAGTCCTGTTCTCGCGGTTGTCTTAATGGCTCAATATCACATTCTCTGGATCTTTGTTGTATTTAGTATCTTCGTGTGAGAGATCATCTCAACAGTTATGAAGATTATAGTCACGATTGTCTCGTTAGTTTTAAACAGGGTGCACCACGTGAAGGTGAGGTTGGTAGTTGGGCTAGAGAGGCTTTATCATTCGCTTCTTCGCCCCTTACACCCCACATGATTTTTGTTGTGTAAAAATATTCTAAAAAAATTGTTGCATTGTCAATTATTTAACTTTTAGTACATTTGCTAGGACTATACCAGTGGTACTCACTACACAGCCCTTTACTTGATATTATGTTGCCCCAATATAAGCTATGAACTTGTAATAAGTACTGATTACTATTCATAATTATAATTGAAATAAACACCTACTTATATCAATTTTTTATAATTGTTGCTCGTCAACATTTATTTAAATTCGTATGTGCTGCTCAGTTTCTTTTTAGTGAGTACCGCTAGGCAAACAAAAATGGGTGTATGAAAATATTTTGCATAAATAAGTATTTATAGAAGCACCTAGTTATTTGAGAACTCTTTAACACTAATCTACCAGATTACAACATCTTGTTTAATTTGTCATTAATAGTAGCAAACAATGCTATATTAAAAGCACGAGCAAATAGTGTTTCTTAACCTCATGCAAAGTTGTTTGTTAAGAATTCGTATTGTTTTCAAATGAAACATTGAAATCTTTGCGGACTCTTAGATTTTCCAGGAAAAAGCGACGTACATTTAAAATTTAAATGCTGCAATTGCAACACAGTAATAAAACCCTTTAATAAAACAAACACCTCTGCTCATACTTCATTTTCCTGGAAAAACGAACAACACAAATAGCAGTAATGCTAGACAGGAAATGAATCTGCAAAATCAGCAGTACTCGATAATCATTAATTTCAAATAATTGCAGGATACGGTCGCTGGGATCAGCGGCCCTGAACATGGCAATGGTGGCCATGGGCGCCGCGGAGGCATACTTTGAGTTCGGCATCCACATCTGGGACATCGCAGCTGGCGAGCTGCTGGTGACCGAAGCCGGGGGCGTTGTCATCGACCCGGCAGGGGGCCCCGTGGACTGGATGTCGCGCCGCGTCCTGTGCACCAGCTCCCAAGCCTTGGCCGAGCATCTTTCGCAAAAACTGGTGCAATATTACCCCATGCCCAGGGATTGAACTGGGGTGGTTTTATTCCCTAGATGTTTAGTTCAATTGTTGTTGCATTTTATCGTTTTATGTATTTTACTTTTTAAGACATGTCTTTTTAATTTGTATGAGGAATGTCTTCGTATGGAACAGTATTAGATTTGATTACCAGTTTTACGTAAATAATGTAAAAGCATGGCTGAATTGTTTTAAAATGTGTAAAAAGGATAAGTGGAATTTTTATGTATTTGTTGTAAAATAAGAGCACTTTAATAACTGTTAGATAGCTGTGCTAGTGTTAAATAATTAGAATAAACCAAAAAGCGTTCCTTGATAATGTAATTTTATATTCTTCGAAAATTAAATTTTATTATAGGCGCTACTTACCCTATATAGACTGATAAGTAACTTGTGTATATATTTTAATGGGGGAAACAAGTAGATTGTCATACAGTTAGGTACTGAACTGCCATTTACCGTAGTAATAAATATTTCCAAATAAATCCTTGCTGCTTCTTTAACCTGCAATGTAGCACCCGTCTGTAAAAGATCTTTTCCGTTGATCGTTTATTTATGGGTTTTATTAGTGTATAGAAAATCGTCTATTAATGACTTATTAATGAATAATTTTTTATTAATTAACGATTTTTAAAAATCGTTTATTAATAACCCCTATTAATGAATGATTTTTTTATTAATAGACGATTTTGGTATAGATAATCAAAGATACCATTAATAGCAAATTCTTTTCATGGAATAAAATTAGATTTTCTTCAAATTGATCAGACATGATCAACGGGAAAATATTGTAACTAACTCTTGTGTTAATCGGCGATTAATAATCTTAACGCTTATAATGTCTCGATTATTAATCGCTGTCATTAACATACTTGTTTGTTAAATAGCTTTCAATTTATTCACTTCCTTTTAAGTTTTGAATGTCATTTCGTGATAATCGAAATATAGTCGACTATTCTAACAGTGCTGCTGCAGTATGGAAGTATCATTTGTGGTACTGTAATCAGTAATTACATAACGCCTAGTTGTAACGTTTTTACCAGAGCTTGTAGCGAACGTAGATTCTGACCATTTCCTACTAATTGCAAAAATGAAGCGACTAATAGAAGTTGAAAAACGAAATAAAAATGAAATTCGTAGGTGGTATGTAGAGAAACTTGAAATAGAGGCGTACACCAAGGAGTTGGAAAATAAAATATCCCAAGCAATAAAACAACCGACCTACCTACGCTGATATTAACCAGAAATGGGAAAGTATAAAAAACGGTGGAGGAAGTAACTGAGAATGTTACTGGATATGAAAAGCAGAAAAAGAAAAATGAGTGGTATGATAAAGAATACTACGAAGTAATAACAAATAAGAACAAAGCAAGAAATAAATGGTTGGAAACAGGATCCCAAGAAGACTACGAAAGGTATAAGAAGGTAAGAAGTGTTGCAATAAAAAGATGTAAAGAGAAAAAGAAGAACTGGATAAACAGTATAATACAAGGCATTGCAACAGGCCGAAGAAACAACAACAAAAATTCTACAGAAATATCAAGTTACAGAAGAAGAAGAACAAAAGAGTAAGAGGCGTGAAAAACAAAAGATGGAGAAACTATACACGAGCATGAAAAGATAAATGAAATCTAGCAAGAATATTTCCATGAGCTCACTCACCAAAACGATGAAATGACATGGGACGATGGAAGAACAGCAATTAAAAGAAGTGGAATTAGATCAACCAACTTATGATGAGGTAAGTAATATAATATAGAAGTTGAAAAACAAAAAAGCCCCGTGAAGTGACGAAATAATAAGCAAAATGTGAAAAAACGGAGGAGTAAAGATAAAAAAGAAAATATACCATTTATTAATAAACATCTGGCGAAGAGAAGAAATGCCAGAAGACTGGAAGAGAGGAGTGATTATTCTTATACATAAAAATGGAGAAAAGGAAAACTGTAACAATTATAGAAGAATAACGTTGCTCAATACTATCAACTCCAGAAATAGAACCAAACACAGAAAAGGAGTAATTAACAAAATAGTTTTAGACCTGGCAGATTGTTATGTAACATGCTGTGTGGATGCTTAATTAATTCAATATTAATATCTAGATATCTAAAGGGTATCATGAGATAACAGTTGGTGATAGATTACTGGTGGTAGTAGCAATAGGCAACCAGGGGATTGTTTACTGCAAGTGAAAAAACTTCTTTAATTTTGAATAATCTATGTTTAGTAAGTCACGTTAAAGGGCTAACTTTCCTTTAATTGTGAGAGTAATATTGTATATTTGGTACGTGATAGCAAGATAGCCTTCTTCACGATCAAATTTGACCAAAGGTCACAATTATTATTCATATTATAATTTCAAGATTGTTTGAAACCATTTGAAGTGATAATTGGTATTTAAACCATCAGTAAGTGAGAGTGATTGTGGCATGCTGTACTACCGTTTATCAAGGTATTAAGAGGTACGAGAGCTACAACGAGCTATTTTGGGTCTTCAACAACTCAAGGGAGGTGTTTGACGACTACCAATCAGTTAGGAGCTGATAGAAAATACACTCAAGGTACAAGTGAGTCTTCGTGAAGGTTACTGTATTTTTATTAACAAGTTTAATACGACAAAATTAATGGAAAGCATTGTAATTTGGGTTTAGAGCGCAATTTAGAATATTAAGTTTTCTAAATTTGCTTTGATTCGGGTACTCGACGTTTTGGCCATTATAAGTAGAAATTATATCATTTTGGTCTAGGTATCTGTAATTAGTTTTAACCTCAATTTGGAAAAAGTAATTTGATTAAATAATTTGACAACATTTAGTTTTGATTGTTTGTAATGTCAAACCAAGCATAATAATACAATCTAACTTAAAAGAAGGTTCTATTAAAAGTACTAATGAGTGTGATTGACAAAGAAGTCAATACAATAATAATTTTGTAATTCAGTATTCAATTATAAAGAGATTCATTATTATAACCTTGACTCGTTCAGCTGAGGAAGGTAGATTCTTATTTGCTCAATAAACTGACTAGCCGAGGTAATTTTAAATAATAGTCAAGTGACATAATTTCAATCATATATTTTCATAAGTGAGATATGTCAATTTTGAAAGTAATTCAAAAGCAACAAGGTAAGTGTTTAATATATTATTCTAGATACTACTTCTGTTAACTAAGTAATAGGGTAGATATCCAATTTACTAATTGTAATAACCGTTAGAAAAAGGGTTATATAACAAGATCCACAAAGGACGTGTTACATGTAATTAATTATAGAGAAAATGTGTGAATATGATATCGAGATAAATTTATTATTCATAGACTTTAAACAAGCGTTCAACCAAGTGAACAGAAAAAACCTAATAAAAGAGATGATGAAAATGAAAATCCCCATAAAACTAGTAAAACTTGTAGGGGAAGGGTGTACAAAATGACATAGTGGGGTAAAATGACACAGCGCTCGAATACACACGAATTTTCGTTCGGAAGCGCTCGGAAACGAATATGCTATTGCGGAATGGGTAGCAGGTATGCTCCTTTACATTTAGTACCGCTTCGTCACTTAGAGTAAGTGCACGTCCGATTATAGTATTTTTAACCGCCAAAAGTTTTTGTCGTGGGACATTAAAAACTGCTATAACTTTTTAATGCGATAAACTGGTAAGTTGGAATATTTATGTTGAATTATGTGATTGTTGCTTTTAGAATTGTATTATTCAGATTTGTTAAACGGGTTCTTGTTTTGGCAAAAATTGCATTGGTTTACATAAGGTTCATATGGGGTAAAATGACATAGAATGTGGGAGGGCAAATTGACATACTATGTCATTTTACCCCATCATAATACAACGTATTAAAATATGCATTTTCTTATAGATAATGCCAAGAAATTACGTAAGAAAATCTAGTAGGCAATTATAGGATCCTGCTTCTATGTTAAAGGCAATAGAAGCTGTTAATAATGGTGAAATACTTCCGCCATAAAACCTTCCCTCATCATTCCTACAGCCACTCAGGAAAACTTGCAAAATTCAACAAGTGGAGTTTCAATTTTGGTTACACCGGCTGATTTAAATCCAGTTCCGATCGGATCATTTGTTTCAGGCCAGGGAAAGCGAAAGCCAAGGAAACGTCAGGGAACTTCTGTCTTAAACTCTACCCCAAATTTGGAAAAGGCCAAAGAAAAAAGCAAACCAAAACTGATAATTCGAGAAAAAAGAAAAAGGATGCTATCAAGAAAAGTCCTTGCAGAACCCAACGAGTCAGACACAGAAAAAAAGGCTTTTCCTTCCGACGAAGATGAAGACGATTGTGCTTGCATTTATTGCACAGAAGTGTATAAATTTTCCAAACAAGGTGAACTGTAGCTATGTTGCTGTTCCTGTCAAAAGTGGGCACATGCCGACTGTGCCGGGGTAGACAAAAAAATAAAAAGTTTTGTTTGTGAACTTTGTACAGACTAAAAATATATTAAAAAATATTGATTTGTCATTTTGCCCTCCAGGTGGGGTAAAATGAATTTTTCTTGTTTATTTTGATTTGTTTTACTAAAAATTTGTGTTTTATTTTATCGAGGTAAAGACTCGTCTAAGATGTTGCGAAAGGGTTATTATATGTTTTGTTTAATATTCGTTTGAAAAATGCAATTTTTTTATTAAATTTTTCTAGTTTTATAAAATGTATGTCATTTTGTACACCCTTCCCCTAGAAATGACAATAAATGGGTTAGAGGCAATGGTTAGAACGGGTAACGGAGTAACAAGAAACTTTAATGTTAGAGCGGGGATAAGACAAGGGGATGCATTATCGGCAGTTCTGTTCTATGTGATAATGGAAAGTGTAGTGAGGTGCATCAAAGATAGAGGAACGCTAAATATAAACGGAATACAAGTGATGGCCTATGCTGATGATTTAGTAGTTGTGAGTAGAACAAACAAACAACTGAAAGAAGCTTTTAAACAAATGGAGGAAGCAGCAAGCGAAAGCAACCTACAAATAAATGAAGAGAACACAAAGTACATGGGATGGAGCAGGAAGAATGGCAATGTAAGAAAACAAGTCCATATAGACAATTACACATTCGAAGAATTCAACTACTTAGGATCGCTAATAAATAACCAAAAGCAAAGAAGCTAGAGCGAGGATTCAAGCAGGTTACAAAGCTTACTACGCAAACAAAAATCTATTAAATAAACAGATCAGCAGGAAAACAAAGTTGTTAATATACACAAGCTTAATCAGACCTGTGGTAACCTATGTAGCTCAGCTGAAACGAGAAGCCTGTCAGAAAAAGACGCAGAACACTTACGATTTTTCGAAAGAAATATAGTCCAGATAATAAACTGGCCCAAAAAGGGTCAATGAAAACAAATATAAAGTGAAAATGAACCATGAAATTCAAGAAGAATTAAACAATCAAGACATACGAGGGATGCTCTGTTAATAGTTAGTAGCAGGCCATGGAAGCTCAATTGGCTAGAAACAATTGCAACAATTGAATGTTGCATTAGTTGACATTTGTTACCCACAATTGTCAAACGTTCCGATTTCCTTGTGAAACGTAGTTAATTTTGTAAGTTAAGTAGTTGTGCATTTTTAATTCAGTTAAAATGAGCATTTCGCGAACTGTCTGTAGAGCTATGATTTTCTATGACTATAAAAGACAGTTAGGATACCAGCAAAGCCATGAAAATTTGATACAGCTTTTAGCGATGCTGTCCCTTCATTATCCGCTGTTAGTCATTGATTCCGCGAATTTCGACAAGGGCGAGAGCTGCTAGAAGACTAAGCAAGACCTGGAAGACCTACGAAAGCTGCCTGTTCGGAAAATGTTGATCGTGTGGCAAGCTTAATTCAGTTCAATCGAAATATTACTTATAGGGAGATTCAGGAGGAAGTGAAGATTGAATCCTCGGCGGTGAATACCATTTTGCATAAACATCTTGGGGTAAGAAAGCTAGCAAGCCGTTGGATACCGCATTTGCTCTCAGCAAGTCAAAAACAGAATTGAGTAGATTGGTGTAAATTTATGTTGCAAAAATTTGACGGAGGAGCTTCCAAGCAAGTGGCATACATTGTAACAGGTGACGAATCTTGGGTATACAGTTACGACCCTGAAACTAAACAGCAGTCTAGTGTTTGGGTATTCGAAGATGAAGACTTACCCACAAAAGTAATTCGTGGCAGAAGCGTCAATAAGAAAATAATTGCTGTTTTTTTTTCGCCGAAGTGGTCTTGTTGCTGTTATTCCACTTAAAGATCGCAGAATGGTACTGTGAAGTGGCTTTACCACAGATGTTTGGAAAATTACAGACAGGTCGCCAAAGGACCGGTTTGCGTAACATCTTAGTCCATCATGACAATGTATCCTCCCACACTGGTGCCAGAACATTGAATTTTTTTAAGATTTGGGAGTTCAGTTGGTAGCTCATCTTCCGTATAGCCCAGATCTGGCGCCGTGCGACTTTTTTTTGTTTCCAACTGTTAAAAAATGATGGGAGGCAAAAGATTTTCCAGCGCAGATGCAGCAGTTACAGAATTTTTGAGGAACTTTCAGAAAATAAATTTTCCGAATGTTTTAAAAAGTGGTTTCAAAGAATGCACAAGTGTATTAGTCTGAATGGAGAATATTTTGAAAAGCAATAAAGATTTTTTGTTAAAAAATGCAACGGTCTTTTAATAACTTAACAATTTTCAGCGCAACCTTCGTAATAAGATTCATAAAAGCACAGGTTCATGTATTTGTCGAACTCTTTATAATCCCTTTACCTTTTTACTTTCTTTTACTATAAAGGAAGTATTGGATTCACCCCAAAAATTCGAAATTGAGTTTTCAACAGATCTTCACGTTTTAGAGTCCCCTGATCCCAAAAAACATATTTTTTTTCATTGGTCTGTGTGTCTGTCTGTCTGTCTGTCTGTCTGTCTGTGAACAGAATATCTCAAAAACGAAAAGAGGTATGGAGTTGAAACTTTATATATAAGTTTTGTGTACTATGTAGATAAGACAGCAAGCTTTTGAAGAAAATCGCATAACCGGAAGTAGGTGTTTACTCTTGTGATTTTTCAGTTTTTTTCGATTTTTTTAAAAACGGCTCTAACGATTTTTTTTAAACTTTACATTTTTACTACATTTTTAATGTGTATTGATGTGAAATAGGTGATTTTCCAGTTGAATACTTCTAAAGTGGGTTTCTTTTGTTTTTTTTGCTATTTTTTTTATTAACTCCCATTTTAAATAAAACACCTTAAAATTCTAGAGAAAATTTGTCTCTTCAACTAACGCTCTATATTTTGTACCGTTTTTATAGTATTTGTAATTTTTGAAAAATTTTGACAAATGGCTAAAAATTCAAAATGAAATTTTTGACTAATTATAAGAACACTGTTGTCTGAGTGTATCACACCAGATTTTTACTTCTACTGCTTCACTGCCTATTGTGTTGAGCACTATTGCCACTTTTCACTTTTGACTTGCTTTGTCTAAAAGACGAAGGAAGTACCTATTGTAATCTCAAAAAATCACCTTCCGAGATTTCTTCACATCTTCAGGTTTCAGGGCTCCTAGATGACGAAAAAAATGTTTTCTCAATTCCATCTGTGTTGTCGGTGTAACTCAAAAATTATTTATTGGAGGAAGACGATATTTTGCATGCGGATTATATGCGTGCCTGGGGTAAAACCGAGAAAATTTCGGTAATATATATAGAGGGCGAGCAACTTAAAAAATAAAATTCTGCCTATTTTTGCTTTAACTCGCGAACTATTATTTGAATGAAAATAATATTTTTCACATAGTTCAGGTTAACTACTATTGACAAAAATGGCTTGTCAATTTCAGAGAGTTTGAATAAAGTAATATAAAATAAAATAGGTTTGTGCATATTTAACGCCAGGCCAAACAAAATTAATTGACACAAAAGGTTTGTTGTGTGCAGACGAAATGAGCATAAATATTAATAAAAGTACAGGTCAGTGAATGGCAAGCAATGTGAAAGGTAAATGAGATCGGAATAAAGGATAATAGAAAATTGCAAAGAGCAATCCCGAAATTAGGCAACGGAAAAGAAAGAAAGCGAGCAAAGTGTGTAAATTTGAACTCAGTTTCCAGTGCATTAATAAGACACAGTGAAAAAACAACTGTGATTTTAAAACATTTGTGTGCGTAACGGAAGGTACAATGAAAGTTATAAGCAAAGGACGTTTTTATTAGAATTAAGAAAATGTTAGGTTAAGATGTATATAATCAAACAAGCGGTGTGCTTAATAACGTAATGCCCCTATAATTCCCACAATCCCCCTTATCACCCTTTTTGTACACTGGCACTATCTTCCCTCTTTCTCAATCTTTAGGGATTTTACCTTCTCTCCACACTTTATTATAAAGTTTTAACATCATTGCCACACCTTCTTTGCCCAATTTTTTTACCATTTCTGATGTAATCTTGTCATGCCTGGCGATTTCTCGTTTTTTGTTTTCTTCAATGCATCTTTTAGTTCCTCCTCGGTTATCTGTTCTTCTGTTTCACCTTGGCTTACCTCTTCTTCCTGTTCATTAAATTCTTCTTCCTCTGCCTGCCTTTCTTGCGTACCCAGTAGCTCTTGAAAATATTCTTTCCATCTTTCCATCACCCCCTTTGTTTCCGTGATTATTATTCCTTCTTTATTTTTTATTGTATTGGTTTTTATTGTTACTCATTTCCTTAGGCTTTTCAGTATTTTGTAGAATAGTTTTTGATTATTTTTACTATTTATTTCCATTTTTCACCAAATTCTCTGCACGACTTTTTTTTTGCTTCTTTAATCATATTTTTGACTCTTTCTCGCTGATATTTATATTTATTATAAGCTTCTCCGTTTTTTGTCCTAGGTACTCTTTCCATTTCTTTTTCTTCAGTTTAACTTGTTTTTCTATTTCTTCGTTCCATCATGACGTATTTTTTCTTTGGTTGCTTGTTTTACATATTCCACATGTGCTCTTTGTTAAGTCTAAGAGTATTTCTTTCTATCTGTTCCATGCTTGCTCTACACCCATTTTGTGTATATCTTCTTTCTCTATCTATTGTTTTCTCAATTTTCTCTTTGTATCTACTTGCTGTCTATATATCTTGTAATTTATATGTTCTTATTGTTACTTGCTGCTTTGTTATTTTTTCTTTATAAACTGACTTATAATCTATTTGGATATTTTTAATTTTTGCTATTAATTGGTAGTGATCGCTATAAATCTCTGCCCCTCCATGATGTAAAGAATACAAGGTGAAACGTTCCCGGAGATGCGCAGTCGTTCAGAAAGTAGAGGGGAGATGTCAACCAATCCCCCATGGGCCTACACAGAAAATCCACCATGGCCGCGATCATGGTGTAACCCATATATGTAATACTTACTATTTTGCTAGCGGCTATGAGTTGGGGGGTCACGAAGGAAGTGAGACAGACAACCAACTCTTCCATGTATATGGTGAGCTGTGCGCAAGCGCGGCGGCGTCGTCCGCCCAATGGGGAAGTGGTCAAGTTTAAAAGTCGCTTCTGAAGGCGGAGTTCGAATTCTCACGTATGCGCACGAGACGCGTTATACTCTAAGTGAAACTATGTCGGCGGCGTAATGTTTTCGGGCGTTCGGAGGCCCTACTAGTAATATATGTATAATACATATATGGTGTAACCATGGCCGCGATCGTATATTGTTGCAGGCACTGTCAGTCGATGTCAAATTTGAGGTTAGCAGGTTAGGTTTTCCGTCACTCTGACACCAGCTGACGCAAAACCTAACCTAGAATTTGACATCGACAGCATCTTCAACAATACACTTCAGTACTACCAATCGTGCCATTTGTGGGCCCATGTCCTATTGGTTCAATTTGAGGTCCGCCCATAGTCTGCGGAACGGTACACCTTGTATTCTTTACACCATGTGCCCCTCTGTACACTCTTCCATCTTCCATCAGTTTTCTGCTGTATTTCTCTACCAATATGTAATCCATTATAGATCTTCCTGCATTATTTGGGCCTGTCTGGTGTAAGTGTGAATCATCTTGTTTATAAAATGAATTTGCCACTATAAGATTTTGTATCATACAATAACCTATTAACCTCTTTCTATTCATATCTCTTTTATCTTTTATTAAGATTAAAAAACCTGCACAAAACTCAATACTTTTAACATATTTATTACTTATTAGATTACACATATTTCATAGAAAATACTCTTCCAGTTTTAAACAGTTTCAATGGAAATTACAATTTTTAATTAACTTATACACTTTAGGTACCTATAAATTACATACCTATCTAATTCTGACAACTTTCACTTATCAACACGAACGAAAATAAACTTGACAGTTTTTAAATAAACTGAAACATCTAAACCTTTACCAGAGCTCTTGAAATCGCATGGTCGCTAATATATGACATACGTTGGATGGTGGCTACTTCCTCTTGAGTGGCTTCCCGAATGCTCAAACCGTGCATTATATTGGGGCCAACCATACGTCCAATGCATCTTCAAGAAACGAGTATTAGTGAGCTCCAACAAGCAAGGCAGTGGCTTACCTCAACATTTGTCCAACAAAGAAATTTTCTATATTGATATGGTCCCAGACATAGTGAATAATTTGTATAATTGGACCTTTCTTGTCACGCAGTAGCATTATTTTCTGTAGAGGTACTGCACCTTCTTGAATGGACACAATCGAAGCTGCCACAAATATTGGAAAGTTATTATATTGACAACAAACGAAAATACATTTATCACTCACCAACAATCTCATAGTAGCAAAAGAAATTCTTATAGATCTTGTGCCACTTAATAACCTTTTCGGCAGTTCCAGTAAAAATGCGAATTTTTTCATTTTCATTTTTCTAAAAAATATAGAAAGTATGATATTTTAAATGTAACAAAAATTACTGGTTATTACCTTAGTTATTGCTCTAGCTGCTCCTTGACCGGGGTTGATAGATGCAGTCACTTCTTTTTCATAGCTTTTAATTGCTCCAGCGTTTGGTTCAATCCAAGTATTTAAATTTTGATTGCTGTTCGATGTTAAAGTCAAAGTATGCAAATTTTTATTAATGTTAGGTGGTGGTACAGCAGCAGCAGTCATATTGTATTGCATCGGTGGGGTAGCTTGTGGGTTGCTACTCCTAGTTTCAAAACGATGCATGTTATTAGGCAACACAAAAGTAGTACTTTTTGCTGCATACAATGGCTTGTCGTAGTAATTATTCTGCACATTGCTGGTTTGATTAGCAAAGCTGTTGTGTGGTTGGCTTTTAAAATAATAATTTCTATTGTTAGGCATCCTCACTTCTGTAGGGATTTCATAAACACGAGGGGACCCGGCCTGCTGGACCTAATTTTGAAATGTTAACTGTATTCAATAAAACCAAACGTTACCTACCTGCTGAAAACTGAAGGTGCTATGTGGATATGGCGATGTGATGCTGCGAAAGCTGGTGGAAGCGGCATTCTGTGGGTTTCCAGTTGGCGTCGGCAAGTTTCTAAACTGAAGGTTGTGTTGATTCTGATGATACCTGAAAATTAACAGCAATTTTTTTTCAGTGGTTGCAGTGGCTTAATGCAACCATAGTAAAGTTGCTAAGCTTGATTAATGATTGTTGGAACAACAATTTATGCTAAGCACCAGGTAGTTCAATGCATTTGTTTAAACGTGTAGATAGGTGCACAATATCATTTAGCAAAAACACTTACATTTTGGATTTGATTCTCTCGCTTCAAAAACGCAAACTTTGTATTAAGTGGTTGTGTTTAATTTGCAAACACTAGCTGTAAGTGCAAATATAAGGTTAGATAATAACAATAGCAGTTAGAGCAATTAAACAATGGCTAAATCATGGCACTCTTTG
The DNA here is from genome assembly GCA_940337035.1 of Agriotes lineatus. NCBI lineage: Eukaryota > Metazoa > Arthropoda > Insecta > Coleoptera > Elateridae > Agriotes > Agriotes lineatus. The sequence goes on from OW679195.1 coordinate 168,494,241, forward strand.
GTAATTTTATTTACAGTATAAAATAAAGCAGCGTTTACAGTTTCCTAGGAAACTGAATATAAAAATTTAAAAAAATTGAAATATGTAAGGTCCTGTGTAAAAATATTCCCAGTGTATACATGCAACTAATTTCGAAATAAAAAGTGTATAAGTGTTTAACTGTTTTATGTGATTGCTTACTATCAAGCCAGCTGCAGCAGCTTGTACGGTTGTATGGCAATAAATATATTAGAATTTTACTAGAAACATAATTATGTTTTAATTAGTAGCTAGTAACGTTGTAGTAGTAAGTAGATATATTACATATTACAATTACAAGGGAGAACACTAATAAAATTATCTATCTTATTATAGCGATAGCTTTTTAGTTGAATCTTAGAGGGAAATTTTTCTCTTCAGGAGTTTGACATTTATTTAAATTGAATTGTAAATAAAGAAGGTACCTTGCCGGCACATAGTATTAAAGTTTGTACTACTGTAGATAGATGGTGCTGAAAAAGTAGCTTAGTTAGGGTCACTAGATTAATGCATTTTATTAGTGTGTTGATCTAGAGACATTGTTTTGTGTAGTGACCTTAACCTTAGGGTTAGCTCCGAGCTGGGGTAGTACATTTCTTACATAGATATACAGGGTTATTCAAGAGAAATGGCACCCCTATCTAAATTGGATTGGGCAACATATAGGTACATTTTCACAACCCACTGCAACTCGTTTTGTAATTTAAAATACCCAAATGTCAGTGACAGCTTCCCATAGTTGGTTTTAGGGTTATCAGACTCCGGAATATTTAATACTATTTTTTCGACGACTGACATCAAAAGTAGATTTTTCGACGATTGACATCGAAAGTAGATTTTTCTCACTGCCATTTGACAACAGAAAGTTGACATTTGCCACTGAGCGTGCGTTTTCATCACTTTGTCGCTCGCCGAGAGTTTTGGGTGTATAATAAAATAGGTAGCCACGTCCGAATGTTTCCTTGACAACGCCCGACATTTGTGGGAATAATCGCGTCACATGGCATAGACTATTATCCATTCACAAAACTCGTGAACTGTCAATGTTGACTTTTTTAAATATTTGCTGAGTGTACCTGGAAATTACAGCTTTTTTGGGAATGTACTTTAGATCTAGTGATTTCTAGTAATATTAAAGTTAAGGTTATGTTACATGTGTCAAAAGTTTTTCCTTGTAATAATTAACTATAGCCTTTTATTCCCTTTTCAGTCATAAAACCCTCTTTCGTTTCTGTTCCATTGCAATTGAATGTATGCACAAAAATTAAAGAACTTTGGAGATTATTTTTTCACAAGGAAGTGTGACATAAGTCAAGTTTTTAAATTACAATGCTGCCAAAATCAGCAAGCAGAACTTCCAAAACAGAATTTAAACAAGGTACCAACTTGACAGCGTTTTGACAGTTCACGAGTTTTGTGAATGGATAGTACGCGAGTAATGTTAACTTGATTGTCAATTAATTTTTGCGATTAAATGAAATATGATATATTCCTTTAATAATATGCTCAGTGGTCGAAAAAATAGTATGTATGTTTCGAGCTAAATGTGCGTTTGCCGCTTTTGCAGATTGCTGGTTTCGGCTTCGCCTCAACCAGCAATATTCATGCGCAAGCGGCAAGAATGCACTTTCAGCTCTTAACATACAACATACCAAGGTACTGAAGATTACGTTTTTATCGCGAATGTGGATATAGTTGCCGATGCCCGTAAGGCGAAGGCAAATAAGCCAAATAAGGGATAAAAAGGAACTTCTGTGCGGAGGGGTAATCAAGAAAACGTGAAATTACAAAAATTTAACCAACTTTTGTAGGTTATGTTGACGTCGGTTGACGTTTACCAATCACCCCGCCGCACACAGGCGAATTTCGCAGAAATCATGGACAAAATGCAAAAAATAAAGTTTGGGTTATCTCAAAACTATTATATGTAAGTGGTCACCCGTATACCTGGGTGTAATAAACAACCCCCCGTCTAGTTCACGTAGCAACCCTTCTCGCATTGTATCAATCTAAGCTTGAGGTTTGCCAAAGGTGAATGTGTTAATGACTCTGGTGTAGTTTGTGAATAAACTTTTGTACAATTTATTTTAGAACGATTGGATTGAATTATTGAAGTGAACAAATATGGAACATGTTGCTGGAAGTAAGTAAAATATTCCTATACTACATATATGCAGATATATTTAATTCAAGCTAACTTTCAAGGGTGTTATAAACAGTTGTGACTTAAACTGTACAAAATATATCTATTTTTTTGTTTTTTAAGTAAAAAGTTATCCATCAACTGAGATCAAGCAGCGAATTTCGGCTCAAAGTATACGTCGGAGTTTCCTAAATAAATTCAATTCAAAATTGGCTGCGGTAATATGCGGCTACCGAGTAAAAACATTGGGGGGTGAACACTACTAATTTTATCGGTATACCTTTAACTACGGCTGTAATAACGTTGCTAAAGTGATAATTAAATAATACACAACATCTTTGTTTCTTCAGTTTATCCATATTAACGCTACAAGGCTCAAGCCTCAACTTATGAATGAATTCCACAAGTTTTAACTACCCTGCACTTGCTTTGACCCTTGTAGGTGCAGGTAAAGGCCAAACCGGCCAAACTGCCTCTAAGAATTGCAGTAACAAAAACCACTATGCCATTTAAGTAAAACAATATACCTAAAATACTATAACCAAAGGTATACTGATTTTAGTAGTGTTCATCACCCAAGATTTTTCTCGGTATATTGGTGTAACAAAAAAGAAAGTGTTTGTCATTTTACTGAAAATTGGAAAAGAATATTAAAGTGAAAATTTGCACATATTGTCTAGCAAAAGCATATTTAGGTTTTTTGTTAAATTTCTATATATAACTTTAAAGAGTTGAAATTAGCAACCCTTATCAATGTTTTTATTGGAACGGTTTAACGGACAAAATTTTGATTCGACCAAAATATATACTGGAAACATTGATTTGTTTAAAAACTTTTTGTAGCTCTCTTAGCTTTTTTCGTAAAGTTAAAAGTTTTTGTGTACAAAAATAAAGTACATTATGATGATGCAAGACATTTTACTGAATAATTGTGCGGCGCATCATGACGTAGGTATTTTATTTGTTTACAGTTGTAATATTCCACCCTTCTCGTAAGGGTATATTAAATTTAGCCGCGGGATAACTCACTGTCGGAGAGGGTTCGGTACACTCGAGTATAAATAAATACAGCAACAACGATATGTTAGTAATAAATCAATATAATGTTTTTAACTGTGTTATACATAATACGAACTGAATTGTATATCATAAAATACGAAAGTTGCAAATACTATCGATTTCACGTTGAAATTTTGTTGGCGGTGTAGGCAGCCCACAAGTTGCCTCTGCGGAGGAGGTCACGAGCTTTGGAAATGTCGCTCCTCGGGCGGACAGCGAGTGGTACCTTCTGCGCCGATTTGCGAGAGTTCTCCGCTCGAAGCCGATTGATGTCGAAAATTCCAAAAGTTTTGTTTGCAGGCACCTTCCTTCTGCGGATTTTACGAATTAAAATATATGGCGAGCTTTACCTGGAGAATGTTTGTGCGTTTAGTGTTTAATGTGCGATGCCTTCCTGGAAGTTGGGGTTCCCTCCGGACGGACTCAGCATACAAACGGTAGCTCGCAATTTCCAGGTGCTTAAATAGTTTTTCGTCTCTCGCAGGTAGAACGGAGCGCCTTATCGGAAGGTCCGGCTGGTGAGATAGTGCGCTATCGGTTCCAGGCCGTTGCTTCGACTTTGTTTACGCTTGATATGACCTTTGGACGGGGAACTCTGCCTTCAGGCTTTGCGGGTCGGGCGGTGGCTTCCGGCAAAGTAATACGCTGTGAATCACACAAAATTAATCTTCGCGGAAATCGGACGATTTGTTGGCCTTTTGTGCACAGCGACTAAACAAGATTTCGCAGTCAATGAGGGCACGGGAACGTTCGGGTATGGAAATTATAAAATATTCCAAGATCCCAACAACGTGTGCTGGATCTTGTAATATTTCGGATTCAAACGCTACACTACTAACCAGAATTTACCGACATGATAGAGTAGCGTTTATTACGGGTTATTTATAGCGGGTGTGAATTATCTTAATCTTGCAAACAGTTCGTAACGACAAAATGGCGGTAGGAAATGCAGCCAGATTAGATAACGAATCAGGTCAGGTATCTTCTTATCGGATGAAGATCGGTCAGAGAGAGGGGCAGCTGGACGGTTTTCGTATATATAGTATCGGGGCCTCTTATCTGCTGCTTCCGGTGGCGATTAGAATAGGAGGGGAGATTCGCTTGCGCGCCGCCTTATCGTAACTTGCGGCATCGGATGTCGATCGGCTTATCATCGGTTGGATCCGTAACGTTTAAAAAGCGCGCTGAATTCAATTCAAATGCTTTATGAGCATTACTAAGATTTAATCTCAGGGCGAAACGTTACACAGTAGCGACTGTATTAGTGTCACGACGAAACGAAATGAACTAAAAACTTTTTTTTTAAATAAATAACGCTTTCCAGTACACGTTTGATAATCAAATCTTTCCCCTCTAAAAATTTTAACCACCTTCCTTAGGAGGGTGTAATTCGAATACAAAGTGTTTACGGATACGTTTGTGTTTTTTAAAATATTGTTTCCTTGTTTTTCCTCACTTGAAACACCCTAAAGTTTGATGGTGATTTTCCCTTACACCCTGTATTTCTAATTATGCTATACAACGTATGTTTTCTTGAAAATTCACATCTGTTTCTTTTTGTTACAGGTTCGAGATCTAAGTATATTTCTTTTAGTAGAAATGAACTAATTGAAATGATGAAAAACCGCCCTTCAAATTGTTTCAAAGACAAGTATAATCGTCTATATGGGGAAATGCGAAAAGCTACCGGAAGTAATGAATTATTAAATAAAAAATATACTTATTACTATGAAATATTGATATGTAATTTCATATTTTACTATAAAATTCAGTAAAATCGTAAATTGTTTTTTTATTCTCAATGTTTTTAATTTGATTTTTTTTTCAATAAATATATGTATATGACTCTATTTTGTAGAAATTCGTTCTAATCAAATAAAAAAGTATATAAACAAAGAATCTTGTTAGCATTTTTCCGTAAAAACCCTTAAAATGACAGACTATTTAGGTTTAAAAAATATGTCAAATTCGACTCATTTTTATGTCATTTCACTTAGAACGGCGATTAACTATCAGATACGTATTAATATCAATACTAGTTTTAGTTTCTTAGCCAACAATGGTTAAATTTCTTATAAAAATAGAAAAATATTTAACAAACAAGTATGTTAATGAGAGCGATTAATAATCGAGACATTTTAACGCGCGAGCGCCAGCGAGAGCGTTGATTGTAGAGATTATTAATCGCCAATTAACATACGAGTTAGTTACAATAATTTTCCGTTGATCGTATATTATTAATTTGAAGAAAATCTAATTTTATTCCATGAAAAGAATTTGACACTTACAGTTTTGACATTAATGGTACTACGTGACCAAAAATGGTTTTCTTAGGTTAGCACTGTTTATGTTGGTGGCACTGTAAGTGTATGTCAAATTCGAAATTACCAGGTTAGGTTTTGCGTCAGTTTTGACACAAACTGACGCAAAACCTAACCTGCTAACCTCGAATTTGACATAGACCTACAGTGCCACCAACATAAACAGATTTTTAAAAATCGTTCATTAATAAAAAATCATTCATTAATAAGGGTCATTAATAGACGATTCTCTATACATTAATGAAACCCATAAATAAACGATCAACGGAAAAAATATTTTGTCCACGATTTTACGAAAATTCGCCTGTGTGCGCCGCCTACAAAAAGTTGTAAAACAGTGGATTACTTCACCGCCGATTTCTCGTATTTTAATAACGATTTCGACGTCCTTTACTGCCCATTAAAGAATAGTATATTATGTTATTAGGAGCAAAAGTTATATTTTATGTGGCGAGGCTGGACGGGTTGTCTGCCGAGCTTGCGAGGCAGATAAGTAAAGCCGAGCCACATAAAGATACTTTTGCTCCGAATAACATATAGTATTTTTTCTTCAAACGTTTTTATAACAAATTATTTACAACTTTGTGAACAAAATTCGAAGAAAATTATTTCATCTCGTCAGCGGCAGATAAAGTTGTCAGCGGCAGATAATAACTTTATCTGCCGCTGACGAGCGGCAGATAATAACTTTATCTGCCGCTGACGAGCGGCAGATAAAGTCGTCAGCGGCAGATAATATTATCTGCCGCTTGGCAATAAAGTGACAGTTTAGCATCATCAATCCAGCAGTATAATGCCATATTTTACTGCCGTTTGAAGAAAAAAGTATTTTATTATAACAAGAAACATGATGATAATAATTGTTTTTTGTTAATGCAATATAATACAGCAATTCATGTCTGCAACAAATAAAGAGTAACAAACTAAAAACTTTAAACATTTACTAAGAGCAATTAAATTAAGGTGATTTAAAAACGTGTGGTTATTTTAATGTGTTCGAAATACTGTTCATTGTTTGCAATACACGCTTGCAAGCGTCTGCGAAATAAACTCTTTACCTTTCCTAAGATATCAAGCATAATTGATTTACATGCTTGAATTATTCTATTTCGAAGATCTTCTCTATCTACAAGCGGCATCTCATACACAATGCAATGGATGTAGCCTCATAAAAAAGTAATCTAAAGGTGTAATGTCGGGGCGTTACAAATATTTTCCCTATCCATTTATCTTCAAAAGTTCTAATTAAATAGTTTCTCAAATCCCTGAGATAATGTGTTGGAGCGCCGTGTAACTGAAGCCAAAGCCGGCGACTAATAGCCAATGGCACATCTTCCAATAATTCTGGTAAAGTTTCTTCCAAAAAGTTTAAAAAATTGCATACCTGTCAAAGTACCGTCGAAAAAATGAAGCCCGATTGTGTGATTTCAATTTATACGGCACTAGACATTTGCCGAGACAATACGCTGAAAATGGGCTTTTCTAATCCAGACGGATTTTCTAAGGCGTATAATGACAGTTATATAAATATAACACTTGACGCAGTTGTAAAAGCAATAAAGACCATGAAAACAGGTAAAGCAAGTGGCCCATGAGCAATTACTGCAGAAATGCTAAAATATGGCACAGATAAACTATGGAGAATGATATTCCAACTATTCAGCATGTGTATCAATGCAGGAGTGATACCTACCGAGTGGAAATTAGGTTATTTATCTTCCATATATAAAAAGGAGATCCCCGTAAATGTGAAAACTATAGGGGCATAACTGTAACACCAACATTTAGCCGACTATATGGAAGAGTACTTATTGCGAGAACTTGTCGAAGGAGAATACAAAAATCACGAATCCGAACGACAAAGTGGATTCCGTGCGGGGCGAAACAAATAATTGAAAATAAAATAAACACGGGAAGAAGCGTGCATTTGTTATTTATTGATTTATAAAAGGCCTATGATAGCATTCCAATTTCAAAATTATGGCATCATTTCACATCACTTTTCTCAACTTGTAGAGTAATATGCTATTTCTCTTAATCGTTTATACGAGGGTAAGGTGAAAAATTCTCGGCCTGACAATGAAGGACTGCGATTTTCAGTTAAAAAATGATTTTATTTTTCTACATAATCTCCCTTGACTTCAACACACTTGGTCCAGCGTTTCTCTAACATCAGCATTCCTTCCCGGAAGTGAGAGTCTGGAAGGCTGTGAAAATATTCATCTACGGCCCTCTTAACTTCTTCATTGGACGCGAAGCGCTCCCCAGAAACAAATTTCTTCAAGTTTGGGAACAGATGGAAGTCCGAGGGTGCCAAATCAGGAGAATAGGGGGAATGGCCGAGCCAATCGTACCCAAAATCCCGCAGTTTTCCCATCGCCAACTCACTCTTGTGAACAGGTGCGTTGTTCTGGTGAAAGATGATTTTTTTCTTCTTCAAGCCAGGCATCTTCTTCCGGATTTTGGCATCCAACTGGTCAAGAAGGTTGGAGTAATATTCGCCTGTAATTGTTCTGCTTTTTGCAAGGTAAGCAATTAACAGGATCCCTTTCGCATCCCAAAACACGCTGGCCATGAGCTTTCCAGCAGATGCGATCGACTTCGCTTTCTTTGGCGCTGAACCACCGGCTTCCACCCACCGCTTCGACTGCTGCTTCGTTTCTGGGGTGTAGTGGTGGACCCATGTCTCATCCATGGTGACAAATCACCGCACAAAATCGGTCGGATGCCTATTGAATCGGTCCAAACATTGCTGCGAAACTCATTTGCGCATTTGCTTTTGATCGGCATTCAGCAAATGCGGCACCCATCTCGCACGCCATCTTATGTCAAGGCCGAGAATTATTCAGCTTACCCTCGTATATCGACTCATTAATGCATCATTTTGTCTAAAAAAAAATCATGCATTGATAGACCCGTTTTCGCAATGATTTTATATAAGCAACCATACGTACTAAACGTCAAATGTATCTGAAATGTCAAAATTAAAGATTAAATTATTCCGTGGATATATTAATATTAATATTCACTTTAGAAAACGTACAGTTATTAAAACTAAAGCAAGGCATCGACGACTTGCCAACAGTGTTATCGACATTAATATTTATTTCATTTTCTTGGGCGCTGGTAAAAACGTGTGTTTGGACACTAGAACTTGTTCCGGCAGTTTCGCTCAATATCTTTGTGGCAGTTTGTATTTTATTTCCTATCGAGTTCTTAATGTATCCTTCGGAAACTAAGGTGGATTTTCAACAGCCAAGTCTTTTAATTGCCGCAAAATCCGCTCTGGCATCGGAAAGTATCGACGCAGAAGAGCGGCGGAAACAGTGTTCGGTATACAAATTTGGCTGATCCAATTTCAAAAAAATATGCGATTTTAAACGGTAGTTTTGAAAACATGTTAATTCCAACTGGTTGTGTTGAACACCTATTATTTTTATAAAAAATGAAGAAACGCTTGGTCTAAGGGAAGCGTACTTTCTTATCAAACTTAGTAAACACTTACCTACTGTCATTTTCAACTACAGTAAAAATTCTACATGTCTTTGTTTTGGAGGATCTTATTGTTGCGAGAAATTTTGTTTCCATATCTTGAACATCTGAGATTTCCAAATTTAATAGCTCGGGCTGGCAAACTCGTTCTCGACTGGTAAAAGCTACTTATTTCCCTTGATGATTAACTAATTATATATGTAACTAATTTTAAAAATAGATTTTATTATTACTTACCTTTGTCATTAAGAACAATTCATTAGGGGTTTCAGTTAAAAACTTTTGATCATGTTCTTTTTCAAGAACCCTTGACTTTTTTGAGGTGTAACCTTCTCGTTTTCTTTTTTAAACGTAATTAAATTATTAAATATTCTAATATCGATATTATGATGGAGTTGTAACGTCGCTTTCAGCATAGAGTATTTAAGCCATAAACTGGAAATAATTCCAGCTTGTGCTAATTCAGTAAAACAAGCCAAAATTACTGTTTCTGAATATCGCGAAACTCCCTTTCGTTGACACCATGTGGCGAAGTCCGAATAAGTTTTCTCATATAAAGAGCGGCTTTTTTTCGGAAGCAAATCTAATTTTGCGATATTTGCGCTTTGCAATATGTCGTCTGGTGGTGTAAACGAAATTTCTTCATTCTTCATGGTTAAAATATCAGTTGTTGTATTACACAAACTAATATAATTAGGCGACTGTCAAAAAACCAGCAAAATTTACCGTTTGTTACATATGATTGTTTTATGGATAGCAAGATTTTGTTTTAAATTTCACGCGAGGCATGAATGGTTCTCGACACCAAAAGGTAAAAGAGGCTATAGAACACGATGAATGAATAAATCTACTTAGTGTGCTTGTTTGGTTGCATAACTTGTTTGAAATCGCAATTTTCGAAATATTTTTGATGGATTTTAATAAACGTACGATTGATGGAAATGTCTTGTAACCAACTTTTATGTTAATCGGTGATTATCAATCTCCCTAATTAACGCGTTCGCTCGCTCCGCTCCCTCACGCGTTAAAACCTCTCGATCAACGGCCACTTTGTGTTTTTATGTTTAGTGACTATATAGTCATATTTATACCCATTCGGAGTCACGTGATAATCTAGTAACTTTACGTATGTCGATTCTTAAAAATGCAATTTTAGGGTAATAAATGATATTTTGTTTTGTAGGTTATCATGACATCTGCCAATTTCTAAAACAAGGTTGCTACGGGTCTTTTTCTCTTATACTGGCTTTATTCGCAATCACATTCTAATGTGTCAATTTCATGACATGTCAACAGCTGGGAACTAGATTATTACTGAAACTAGCCGGGAAATTATTACATACCCCGAAAAATATTACATACCTGAAGACTGGGTTGTTTTCATGGTAACAAAAATATTGAATGGGTTGTTTTCATGGTAACAAAAATATTTGCTACATCAAGATATCTATTATTCAGAATTCAATTGTAGTTATTTTAAAAAATTAGATGATTGCGAATAAAATAGTATACATACCACGGTGAAAAGTTTCATAAAACACTTCCCACCTCAATATGTAATATACTATTACAGATTAGAGAAAACATAACGTGTCGTAAAATGTAAATTTAATAAATATATGTCGGATGCTGCGTTGAGCAAATTTTAAGTTAATATGTCAATTTCTGTTCATGCATATTCTGTTATAGTACCTATTTCTTGATTGTTGCCATTCGAAGCCAATTTCCTTGCACAATCTATTTAGGGAAGAAACTGAATGTGAAGAATCTCCTCCAGATTCTTCAGCCAAGCGTTTCTTTAGGCTTTCCGTGGTTACATAGATAGTGTCCCTGGTGGAGTTCTTGACTGCTTCGTCGACTTCCGTTTCCACTTTCTAGCTCATATTTTCAGTAAATAATGTATCGCACTGTACCCCGTTTTTTCTTTAATTTATAAATTGTGCTCTCCGAGACACTTAACGCACGGCGAACAACGTTGGAGGGTGAAACTGTTGGTTTACCATTTTTAATACTGTCGTAGGTACTCTTCACCAAAAAAACGCAAAATATTCAAAATTAATTGTTGTGACTGCTCGTTATACCGCATGTCCGATGGTTTCTTTTTATTTTCAGTTTTCTGCTCAACTAATTTAGGTTTAATTTAGGTTTTATTACCCTTATCTCAATTACTGAAATATCTGACAGATTAGAAACATCAAATTTTAAAATTAGTTTTTGTAATCGACATGCCTTTTTTTCGAATTTCTTCCATTTCCTGTATTTTACTAAAGATGAACAGTAACAGACAAAAGTCACGTGACTCCGAATTTTGACTATAGCATAACATTGACGTGTGAAATGTCAAACTGAACAAACATAAATAACACGACAAACGATTGTCTGTTGCCTACTTGGATTGATTTTCAATTTTTTACTTCCTTTTACAATAAAGGAAGTATTGGATTCACCCCAAAAATTCGAAATTGAGTTTTCAACAGATCTTCACGTTTTAGACTCCCCTGATCCCAAAAAACATATTTTTTTCATTGGTCTGTGTGTCTGTCTGTCTGTCTGTGAGTCTGTCTGGGTGTCTGTGAACAGAATATCTCAAAAACGAAAAGAGGTATATACAGGTGGAATCATAATTTGGAATCGAGAAAATAATGCAAATTAGCCGTACGTTCTTAACAATTAAAAATGTTCTCACATCATTCATATATGAGAGTTACGAAAGAGCACGGAACATAAACACACAATGCTATACAAGCAAAACGTGACGTGATAAGAAAATATGAGTGTGATAAGTGTCAGATTATGCTCAGCAGAAAACAATTAACACGACCAGTGTTACGACCAATTTTATGAAACGCTTTACTGAAATCGGTACACACGGCATCGACCTGCATCCTATTGTTACGTTTTTAACGTTTGGGCTATTTAAAATTATACGACAAACATGGGTTCAAACATTTATTTACAACAATGCATTATTACGATTATTGTTATTTACAAGTATACGAGAATTATCAAGCAGATTACAAATTAATGCAGGCACTAAAGAACTATCGATACATTTATTTATTTATATCACTCTTAAACACTAACGATTATATATGGTTGTTTATTTCTAATATTTATGTTCACGGGTTTTATTTATCTGGGAGCTCGGCGCTCGGATGCTGAATTTGAACTGCTCTGTCGAAGAATTATTTCAGAACTGAACTCGCATCCCCGCTGCGCGAGTATTTATTTTTCACTGGAGAGGTTCCAGAAACTTCTCGGCATTCACTAGAAAATCCAGATGAAAGCATGACGCATCTGACCTCAGGCGCGCGTGAGTCATGCACTGCACCTGGCTCCAGATTTATCCGAAAGTCTGGAACGCTGTGACACATCTCCACACCTGCTTCTGCCGGCAGCCTCTGATTCACCCGCGCACATCTGCTTTCAAGGCCGTTCTTGCGTTCGTTACACTGCCCCCGCCTTAGGTCGTTCTGTCCCAGAACGAGTTGCGTCGGGTGCCTGTCACTCGCTCTTGTGGGGATTTGATGACGGTATTTACAGGCGGTGCCTTTCTTGCACACGGACTGGTTGAAGAAGTAGCAGTCCACCGTGGGCTCAATGCTTCGCGTCGGGCTGCAACAGCAGACCTCGATCTGGATGCCGGTCTGGTCGAAGACTACTTCCAGCATGCTGCGTACGACCCTCCAGTCCAACGAATCCAGGCCGCATCCTAATTTCGGCATCGCTAGCCGGATTTCGCCGTTCCTCACCATCTGCTCCTTAAGGTCCAAAAGAGCAGACCGGAGCTCCTGGTAACTAGGTTTTTCGTAAGACAACCTTTTCGTCACCAGGTAATAAATGGAGCTGTTGCCTTCCTTCAGCTGCAAGGTTCTGCCAATCTGAGGTGCCTGCTCTCGCAGCTGGTCTACCCGGCCAAACTTCTCCCGGAAGGCAGCGGCGATCTCCCTAGACATCCGGAGGTCCTGGGCGATGCAGTGTGCCAGGGAATACTGCCGCAGGGTGTCGAACAGGTCACGCTGCACCTCTGTAGTGACTACGAATCGCGCAGTCTTCGTACCCCCATAAGCGGCCATAAACTCCTGGAAGGAGGTTCCTCCGGTCCCTAGTCGTCTCAGGGGTTGTTCCGTGACAGCCTCCACTTCCTCATTCGTTCCGGCATATGGGGCCAACCGATTGAAGTGCACCACCCTGCACTTTCCTCGAGGAGGTTTCTGGATTCGGTATACCACGTCATTCAGTCCAGCAACTACAGTGTAGGGGCCTTCCCAGTTTCTTTGGAGCTTGGGGGAGAGGCCACGACGCCTCTGGGGGCCATACCAAATCGCAAGGCTGGAAACCACCGGCCTCAGCGCGGGCATCATATCGGTCCTTCATTCGGTCGCTGGCACCCTGAATGTTTCGGCGTACGGCGTCGTGGATCTCTTCCATCCTCTTCTTCAGGTTCCCCACGTAGTCCTCGCCGGCCGTTTCTTCGCCAGGCTTTCTTCCAAACTTGAGGTCACATGGCAATCGCAGCTCGCGCCCAAAGAGTACCGTGGCTGGGGTGTGGTTGGTTGTCTCTTGTACTGCCGATCGGTAGGCCATTAGGAACAGGTGAATGTACTGGTCCCAGTCACGCTGATGTTCGGAAACCACCTTGGACAGATGCTTCCCCATGGTTCGGTTCATCCTTTCCACCATGCCGTCCGATTGAGGATGGAGGGCAGTGGTCCGGGTCTTGTGTATCCCCAGCAGCTTGAACACGTTCTGGAACAGTCCAGACTCGAAATTCCGGCCCTGGTCGGAATGTAATTCCAGGGGGACTCCAAAACGGCTAAAGCACTCCTTCACCAGAGCACCAGCTACAGTACTGGCCTCTTGATTCGGAAGGGCATATGCTTCAGGCCACTTGGTGAAGTAGTCCATGCACACCAAGATGTATTTATTTCCCGCTTCGGTTTCGGGGAATGGTCCAGCGATGTCGATGGCTATCCTCTCGAACGGACTACCGACGTTGTACTGCCGCATCGGAGCTCTACGTCTACCAACTGGTCCGTTTCCTGCAGCGCAGGCTTCGCACCTCCGGCACCACTCTCGGACATCATCTTTGCAACTCGCCCAGTAGAACCGGTCTCGGACCTTCTGCAACGTCTTCTTCAATCCAAAGTGTCCCCCAGAGGGGCCATCATGCAGGTGACGCAGAACCTCGGCCACTCTACTCCTTGGAACCATCAATTGTGATCTCGTTGCCCTACCGTCCTCGTCTTCCAAGATTCTAGTCAGCACGTTGTTGTCGAGCTGCAAGGAGTCCCATTGCGCCCAATAGGTCTTCACCGTTGGGTTGGTGGCAGAGACCTCCTGCCAGGTAGGTCGACGGCCATCTCGCTTCCAGGCTATAACTGTGCCTAAGTCGGGGTCGTTCTCCTGGCTGTTCTGCAACTCGTCTAGCTCCCACGAGTCGTCGACTACAGTGGTACGATTGATGGGTACCGCACGACTCTCCAGTCTCGAACAGTGGCTGCAGTCCGCAGGGCAGGGCCTCCTGGATAACGCATTGGCGTTGCGGTGGGCTGTGCCAGGTCGATGATTTATTTCAAAGTCGTACTCTTGTAGGCGCTCGATCCACCTAGCCACCTGTCCTTCAGGGTTCTTGAACTGCAGCAGCCATCTTAGAGCAGCATGGTCGGTCCTCAGCAAGAATCTTCTGCCATACAGGTATTTATAAAAATGCTCCACGGACTTGACTACTGCCAGAAGCTCCCTCCTGGTTACGTAATAGTTACGATCTGGTTTGGACAGGACCTTGCTGAAATATGCCAGGACTTTCTCTTGCCCATCTTGGACCTGGGACAGAACACCACCTATTCCGACATTGCTAGCGTCAGTGTCGAGGATAAACTGGCCTTCCTGACGTGGATAGCAAAGTACAGGTGAACTGGTTAAGGTAGCTTTGAGCGTCTCGAAAGCCTCCGAGCACTCAGCACTCCATTCGAACTGTCGTCCCTCTTCCGTTAGACGGGTTAACGGTTTTGCGATGTTCGCGAAGCCCAGCACAAACCGTCGGTAGTAAGTACAGAGGCCCAGGAAGCTTCGCAGTTCATGCTTATCCTTCGGGATTGGCCAATCCTGCACTGCCTTCACCTTACTCGGGTCTACTGCTACTCCCTGGCGGGATACGACGTGCCCCAGGTACTGTACCTCTTTCTGGAAGATGTGGCACTTCTTTGGACTCAATCGCAGGTTGGCACCTCGCAGTCTACCGAACACTTCCTCCAGGTTTTTCAGATGCTCGTTGAAGAATTTGCCCACCACTATGATGTCGTCCAAGTATATCAGGCAGGTCTGCCAAGATAGACGCTTCAGGACGGTGTCCATCAGCCTCTCAAACGTGGCGGGGGCATTGCACAAACCGAACGGCATGACGGAGAACTGCCAGAGCCCAGTTCCGATAGTGAATGCAGTCTTTTCCCTGTCCGCGGGTTCCATTCCGACTTGCCAATAACCGCTCTTCAAGTCTAGCGTCGAGAACCATTGAGAACCGGAGAGTGTATCCAGTGTATCATCGATTCGTGGCAGAGGGTAGCTGTCTTTCTTGGTCACATGGTTCAGCTGTCGGTAGTCAACACAGAACCTCGTTGAGCCATCCTTCTTCTTGACAAGAACCACAGGGGAGGCCCACGGGCTGCTGGACGGTTCGATGATCCCTTGGTTTCGCATATCTTGGACAATCTTCTCAGTTTCTTCCCGTTTGGCGAGGGGCAACCTTCTTGGATGTTGGCGTATCGGTTGAGCATCCCCCGTATTGATTTTATGTTTAACTACGTCGGTACGGCCGCTGGGATGATCTCCACACTCGAAGACGTCTTGGTACCGGGCCACCAGATCTTCGATCTTCTTCCGTTCTTGTTGGCTCACGCCCTTGCACGTAGACATCACGGTGTTAATTAATGCCTCTGGGCAGTTCTTCGCCTTGCGGCCGCTGCCACTAGTAATCGTTCTCACAACGGCGGAGATCGGTGTGCACCTTCCCAGGATTGTGTCTCTCCTGACGGTTGCTGGTTCCCTGTTGACGTTCATCATCCTTACTGGGACCTTAAGCCCAGTCTTTACCAACGTCTTCCCAACCAGGATACCATCAGTGAGCTCCTTGTCATAATCAGGTTCAATCATGCGCACTACGTTGCCCCGGAGATCGCCATCCAGGTATGCATCCACGACCCTCTCGGTTCGTCCAGGCGGAGTAACATCTTCCGCCAATACCACTCGTACTGCGATCTCTTCTCTTGGGTGTAGGGAAAGCTCCTCCCCACCCACGTGCAACACACCGCGTCCCAGGTCCAAAGTGAACCCACACTTATTCATGACATCCATTCCCAGGATGAACTCGTCCGCAATGTCAGCAATCAGGACCCGATCCTTGAGGGTTTGATTCCCAATCTTCAATTTACATCCATCTCCCCATGTGTGGTCACTGCGCCTCCCATGGCTGTGCGAAGGCGTGTCCTGGTGGGCAGCAGCTCACCCTCGTCTCGTATTACGTCAGACCTGGCGATGGACTTCGTTGCTCCAGTATCCAACAGCAGAGACCGAACTCTTCCATTTATTTTCCCATCAATGAAGAGACTATCAGGCTGGCGCTGCACGGACGACACATGTATAAGAATCTCCGGGGCATGGCATCACGAGTCGACTCTCGCCCCTTCTTGTCGACCCGCATTAGTTTTCCGACGGCTCGTCAGACACTCGGGCTCCTTTCTTCGGATAGCGAGCCCTAAGATGACCCATCTCTCCGCAGCTCCAGCAACGGGGCCCCTTCTCCCTCGTCTCCTGCCTTATAAGTCGTCGCAACATGTCCTCCATGGATTCAGGCGCCATCTCCGTCGTGGCGACACCGCGGACACGACCATGTCCTCTGGAGGCAGTCCTTGCCGCTTCAAATTCCAATGCATGGGCTAAGGCCTCTCCCAGTGTCCTATGGCGCCCCAGACGTACCGCTTGCTGAGTATCGGCGTCTTTAACTCCATCTACGAATGTTTGGACGGCTAGCTGCTCCAGGAAGTCCTCCGGCGCCGATGGATACGCGAGCCGAACCAATCGAGCAACATCGGCCTCCAGTTCTTGCAGAGTCTTCCCCGACTTCTGAATTCTGTTCTTCAACTGGGCACAATACACATGCTGAAGATGACCATTGCCATAACGCCGTTCCAGACGATTCACCAATTGCTGGAAGTCCCTCTGCTGATTTTCTGGAATCATTTGCAAAACATTCAGAGCATCCCCTCGCAATGTCAGAATCAATGCGGTCGCTTTGTCTGCCATTCCCCAACCATTAGCGACGGCTGCGGCTTCAAATTGCTTCAGGTATGTTGACCATGGCGTTTTCCCATCGTAAGAAGGCAGTTTCATGTGCAAGCCAGATGTTGCGGGCCTCACTGGGGCAGTATCTTGGGACAGAGCAACCTCGGGGGCAGCAACTCGCGATGAGGTAGGCTGATTCACTGCAATTGGAGAAGAGAAGCCAGCAGATTCAGAGAGAGCTGGCTGGCCTTGGCCACTTCGTGACTGCAGCTCCAGTATGTCACTCCGAACTCCGGCCAACGCTCTCTCCATATCTTCCCGAAGTTCATCCTTGAGGTCTTCCTGAGTGACTCTCAGTTTTTCCTCAAGTTTTTCTCGAAGATCCTATTGCGCGGCTCTCAACTGTTCCTTCAGTACTTCCTGTGCTTGCTCTGCCTTCTTTTGGCCGGCTTTCAATTCTTCCTGGCCAACTTGGATCTCTTTCTTAAGTTCCTCCTGTGCTTTTTCCGCTTTCTCTTGCGCTTTTCCTTGCGCGGCTTTCGATTCTGCTTGCGCTTTTTCTGCCTTCTCCTGCCCAGCTTGGATCTCTTTCCTAAGATCCTCTTCTGCTTTTTCCGCCTTGTCCTGGCTAACTTGCATCAGTTGCAAAAGTTGGCTTAATTGGGCTTCCATTTTGCTGCTTTGAGATCTCGTCAAAGGCATGCACAATACTCACTTCAATTTATTTATCCGTCGTTTTATCGGCACTTGTTAAATAATTTATTTATGTAATGTTTGTTCAATAATTTTCTTATAGCCTCCGGTACAAAACCTAACACCGACACCACTGTTACGTTCTTAACGTTCGGGCTATTTAAAATTATACGACAAACATGGGTTCAAACATTTATTTACAACAATGCATTATTACGATTATTGTTATTTACAAGTACACGAGAATTATCAAGCAGATTACAAATTAATGCAGGCACTAAAGAACTATCGATACATTTATTTATTTTTTGTATTCGCTCCCCAAACTGGTTACTTTGGAAACTGTCTAGGATCCTCAAAATGGCCATTTAGAGGCCTTGTACTTAAAGTCGTCATGGCAACATTTTAGCGGACTCAAACATTAGTTGCCATGACGACTTTAAGTACAAGGCCTCTAAATGGCCATTTTGAGGATCCTAGACAGTTTCCAAGGTAACCAGTTTGGGAAGCGAAAAATACATTTTCGCGCGGCCTCCTAATATAATGCCGCGTTAATGGTAATTGAAACTTCATATTATAATGTTTGGAGAGCTAATACAAAAAAACGTTGTATGCAACACGTCCTCCAATTGTTTTAGAGGACTCATCTTCATATTACGGACTCGGCTGCGCTTCGCTCCGCCTCTTCCGGAAACATTACGACTCGTCCCCTAAAGCCTTGCTTTGAGGACTAGTTACATAAGGTACTATTATATCACTCTTAAACACTAACGATTATATATGGTTGTTTATTTCTATTATTTATGTTCACGCGTTTTATTTATCTGGGAGCTCGGCGCTCGGATGCTGAATTCGAACTGCTCTGTCGAAGAATTATTTCAGAACTGAACTCGCATCCCCGCTGCGCGAGTATTTATTTTTCACAGGAGAGGTTCCAGAAACTTCTCGACATTCACTAGAAAATCCAGATGAAAGCATGACGCATCTGACCTCGGGCGCGCGTGAGTCATACACTGCACCTGGCTCCAGATTTATCCGAAAGTCTGGAACGCTGTGACACATCTCCACATCTGCTTCTGCCGGCAGCCTCTGATTCACCCGCGCACATCTGCTTTCAAGGCCGTTCTTGCGTTCGTTACACTATTATCTAAAGATTCAAAGAGAAGCTATGAAAACTCGAGCATATTAGATTCAACTGATCTGGCGCGATAAAATCCATGCTGTTGACAAATAATGTTGCATCTTACAAAATTAAATATGTATGTATAAATTTAATAGTAGCCTACATCAAAAACCTTACCAATTATTGATAACTTAGATATAGGCATATTTATTAAATTATTAGTACCCGACTTAAAACAGGACCCGCAAACGATTTCTTCCATGGTTCTTGCAAAAATTTATTAAAAATCAAGCATAAATAATCGAACAGCAAGTGTTAAGTGACAATTTTGGAGGAATATGAATGATAGTGAATCGCATCCAGGTCTCTTGTTCAGTTCCAGTTTGCTCTTAGCATTTTGATCATATGCGGATGGAACGTAGACAAAACTGAAGTCATTTGCAAACAAATTTGTCACGCCAGTTCCGTTAGAAGCAGTCGTTTCGTTGTAGCTTACATTTTTAGGAATACTCAAACCCTGTTTTCTATTAGCAGCAAAATACCAAATTCTCTTAGGATGTTTTGTAATATTATATTGAATACTGGAGATATAGGTTTTGTAATCATTTTGGATTAATGTTTTGAATCTCACTCCCAGCAAGAAAAAACAAAGATCTGACTGATTTACATATATTTTCCACTTTTTATGAAATTTTAGTTTTTCTGTAATACACTCATTGTGGCCGAGGAACACCATATGGGAACGCGTTCTGTAGAGCAATATTTAAAGAGTATACCTGAATTTTTGAGCCCGTGCGTGCACGTCATACCATATTGATGACATCATATCCTAGTATGTTTATATGAGCCATATACAGTCACTAAAAGTATGTTGTTTGACGCGACTGACGTAAAATTTAACCTGCAAATTTCTAATTTCACATAGGTTGGCAGTGCTACCAACAATGTGAATATGTAATTTTTTGTCGCCTAGACGATAAAATTGCATTTTAACGTGAAGTGAAGGTAGATAAAATACAACTTTAAC
Source organism: Agriotes lineatus (assembly GCA_940337035.1). Taxonomy (NCBI): domain Eukaryota; kingdom Metazoa; phylum Arthropoda; class Insecta; order Coleoptera; family Elateridae; genus Agriotes; species Agriotes lineatus. The sequence continues at coordinate 168,514,397 of OW679195.1, forward strand.
AGTTAGAATTGAATGAATATATTAAATTAAAATTTTAAAGATGAAAGAAAAAACCACAACAGGAAAACTAAAGACTAACATCATATTAATTTACATAAAATTTTATTGTAAATGTTGACAACTATCAATTAATGTAAAATTAAATGACCAAACTACCTTAGAAAATCAGCACTTTAAAAACTTGTGTAGCTTGTGTGAAATGAATTGGCGCACTTCAGGTATACGGATTAGGCGCATTTTCCTGTAACTGATACTTTGCTTACTTGCTGTCTTTACTGTATATGTTATTTACCTGTTGAGGCTACTTATAATACTCTGCAGGTATTTATGTAATTTTTCGTGCTCAACTTAAAATCAATTAAAAATATTTTGCTCGATTTATTTTAATAAAAACATTGTATTGAGTACCACATAAAATAAAGAATAAATTGACTATAATAGTAAAATAATTTACATATTTTAACAAAGAATAATAATTGGAATTGCGCAGTATTTTAACAACTAAATCAAATAAATCATTTTGTATTTCTGCCTTTTTCCAGGAAGAGTTTGGCAATTTTTCTATTAAACTACTGTGGTAACTCGCATTATCCATAATAATAATAGAAGGTTCTTCCAATTTTGGCAATAATCGCTCGCTAAACCACTTTAGAAAATTTTCTTTGTTCATTTCACCATGGTAGTCAGCATCTTTGATTTTTGAAGCAAAAATTAATGATGCTTCAGGAATAAAACCTTCACTGCTTCCTGCATGAAGTACTATGTATCTATAACAATTCAAGCATGAATTTCATAGTTGTTTACTACAATTAGTAACTCATTTACCTGCGTCCTTCTGGTTGAATTTTTCGTACGCTTCTTACATCATCATCTTGCCATGATTTGCAAATTGTTCCATTTTCAAACACCCAAGTTTCATCTAAAAATAAACATAGGCGCCCACTTTCAGATTGCAAATTTTTCACGCGAGGGTCATCTTTCTTATAACGAAAACCAATGTTGTGAAGAATTTTTCTCAACGAACTAATTGAACCATGAATGATATCTTTTTCTCTTAAAAGTTGCGAAAGTGTTTTTTGGGTAATGTATTGCTCTAAAAACGGCAAACTTTGTAGCAACCCAAAATTCAAATACTTTTTACATTTTTATCATTAGAGTAATACCAACTTACTATTTTGAACCATGGTGTATACAGCATTACGAATCGCAACCTGATCAAAATCATCGACATCACTTACAGGTCTGTCTCGGTTTTTTGTTTTTTTAGGGCTACGCAGAAGTTCACTAGATTTGCAGGTCTGCGAAATAAAAGAGACTGTTCGTATGCTTAAATTTAAAGCATTGGCAACTCTCTGTAACACCAAAACATTAGAAAGTCTCGATTAATGTAGTTGGTCATTATATTACGAATTATGATACGATAGAAGAAGGGCAGTTGAGATGGATAGAGCATGTAATGAGGATGGTAGAAGATAAGACGGTGAGAAGAATATTTGAAGCACGCACACATAAAAAGAAAACGAAAGGAAGGCCGAGAAATTCGTGGAGGGAAGAAGTTAGGAATGCAGCCTTTAAGGGAGGCATAGAGTACAAAATAGGCAAGAATGGGAACGGAAATGGAGAAAGATACCGAAGACATAATAAAACCCTACCCACTCCCTGACCATACACCCGCAAGGGTAGAAAGGTCCTAGGATTAAGTAAGTAAGTATATTACAGGTGTAAATTACTTACTACTCTCACAGCAGTTAGCTGTATAAGTGGACCACCGTTGTCTCTTTCTCGTTCAAAATATCTTATTAAAGCGGCAACAAGCTCTTTTGACTTTCTGGACAAGGCGGTCGACATTTTAGCTTAGAGTTCACCACCCGTTTCCAGCAGCTAAACTCTTCCGCAAAGTAATTTGTAGCAGTGAAAAAACGACAGTATAACTTGTTCGCAATGTTCGTTATGAAAACAACGGATTTTTAAAATGCAAAGCTAAACTATATGTCACTGTCAACATCTGTCAAAACCACACTATAACAAATATCAAGAGATCAAAAAAAAAACTGTTCTTCAGCGGGCTGTGGAAATTCAACGTATGAATAATATGTTGGTGACACTGTACGTCAATGTCAAATTCGAGGTTAGCAGGTTAGGATTTGCGTCACTTTGTGTCATAACTGACGGAAAACCTAACCTGATAACCTCGAATTTGACATTGACGTACAGTGTTACCAACATATTATTCATACGTTGAATTTCCACAGCCCGCTGAAGAACAGTTTTTTTTTGGATCTCTCGATAAGTCGTTTTAAAGAGTGACATGTGTACGTATTAACTCCCTGAGCAGAACTTGAAAACACAAAGTACCCCGACATATTATAATTTTTGCTATTGTTCATGGAAATTATGAAATATTAAAACAACAAAATGTACGGCTTAGCAATATATTAAGCTATATTATTAGCAAAAGCAATTTTCATCATTGTTTTATTGAAAACAAAAAGTAGTTTTATATTTTTCAAGTGTTGGTACCGACAACCTTACTAAAAGGCGGATTGATGACGTGCACGCACGGGCTCAAAAATGCAGGTATACTTTAGCCCTTAGGGGCTAAAGTAAAAATGTTACCGTAACTATGGTAAATGTATATACACACGAGGTTTGTAGGTTAGGTTTTGTTTGCCATTTGACACACATGACGCAAAACTTAATCTGCAAATCTCGAATTTGACAGATTGACAATACACTTCAGTACTGCCAACTGATTCGGGCTAGCCAGGGCCTGCTAAAATATTAAAATATTAAATCTGGCAATGTGGTGGCAAGAAAATGTCGAACAGACACTGACAGAAAAAAAAAGTTGCATCCGCTACATCATCGAATCAGTTAGTCCAACATGAAAAGAAAAAATCATAGCCAACTCTGTCCCAAAAAGGTCGTGAACGGCTTATACTAATGTTAGAATCTTACTGTTTCTTATATAGCATCATGCAATTGAATTTTAAATTCTATTTCATTTCTTTACCAAACACATTTTAATGATTTCGATATTCTTCTAACACTTAAATTCATCTTTGTAATTTAATACTGTATTCTGTTGAATGATAAAATTCAATTTCATACTGAAACGCCAATATAACTTAGCTCAAACGATGATAACAAAACATAAACAAAAGGCTCAAAATCAACTAATTTGCAGTTTTTGTATGTGCAACAATTAATTGAATAGTCACTTATAATACCATGAGTAGTCAAAGTTATGTCGAATATTTTTGCTGTGGTATTACGAATGTCCATTGCGCTTGTGAATCCGACCTGTGTTTTCAGTCAACAGTAAAATGTTTTTCTACCGGAGCTAGAGATGTAATAATATTGATAATCCATAATTTATAAAAGGGCAAATGAGTTACTTAAAATTCAATTTTAGAAGAGAATTGATTGAAAATAAACTAAAGTATAGTAAAAGTCAGATGTAATAGCAAAAGTATAAAAATTATTGTTATAACATAAAACCATTTACATACATAATAGTATATTATGATACGAGTTTTATAAGAAGCATTTTGTAGCACGCACGGATTTAGGGTACGACGAGCGAAGCGAGGAGTGTCCTAAAGGAGTAAGTGCTACAAAATGCCTTATAAACGAGGTATCATACAGTACTTGACCTACTTTGCCAGTTTTTTAAGCAAAAAAATGAAAATTTTTAGTATTTTTATTATAGTATCGCTTTGTGTCTATTACGATACGCGTTTGCCTCAGTACGAACGCAAAGTAGATAAAGACCATTTTAACATAGTTAATTATAACAATATACACACACCGGCAAAATTAGAGGAACACAAAAAAAAGTCATATTTTGGAATGTTCTGTAGCATTATTTAACTGAATTATGTTTTAAGCTTTAATGTTAGCAATACACACCAGAGAATAACAATTAACAATATAACAGATGAACCTACCTAATTTAAACAGTTTACTGAGTACAATGAAAAACTTAGAACAAAAACAATTGTTTTCTCCTTATAAAGAGTAATTTTTTTATTATGGTATTAAACATATGGGTGTAATTAATAAGGTGTGTTACCACCCCCACGAGCTCTGATTACTGCTTCCATACGTCTATTCATACTATGGATGATGCCATCAATTGTTTGTTGAGGCAGAGTGTTCCACTTTGTCACTAGTGCCGTCTTTAGCTCATCTACAGTTTGTACCGATGAATTTCTGGCCCCGATCCGTTTCCCCAATATGTCCCCTATGTGTTCGATGGGATTCATATCAGGAGAACGTGCTGCCCAAGTCATGGCATGAATACCAACTTCAAGTAGGTAATCCGAAACACAGCGAGTAGCATGGGGGCGAGCGTTATCCTGCATTAAGACAAAATCCTTCTCTATAAATGGGGCAAATGGCACAACATGATCTTGCAGAATGTCTGTAATATACTGTGCACCTGTCAGGGAACCTCCTGCAATAACCACTAATTCCATACGTGCTCCCAAATATATCCCACCCCAAACCAAAGGAATGTGCGGATTCGTTAACTAACCCTCTCGTACAGATTATGCAGAACTCAATGAACTGTGGTAAGTTGCCTGCAAAGTGGAAAACATCCATAGTTACTCCAGTATACAAAAAAGGTGATAAGACGCTGGCTGCCAATTACAGGCCGATAAGCCTAACATCTGTAGCATGCAAATGTATGGAAAAAGTAATCGTTCAGGAGCTTACCCAGTTTTTTAAGTGCAACCATATATTCAACTATAATCAACACGGCTTTTTACCAGGACGTTCAACAGTATCCAATCTCTTAACTACCCTAGAACAATGCGCGGCTTCCCTGGATCACGGGGACCCTATAGATATAATTTATTAGTAGCTTCAGCGTACTTATGCGAACGTTTTGTCAGTCCGTCTGGATCGCCTGTAACTTTCGAACGGCTACAGATATCGAAATTTTGAAAGGGGGCAAAGTTGTTGCTAAGGTCCCGAGCACCTTCATGCGCTATTTGGTTTTGGCGAAAGGTGGCGATTTTCCACTTTGCAAAATTTCCAAGCATTGTAGCACAGTGGCGGCTTGTCCACTTGGCGCCATCTACAGAAGTTCGGTGGTCACGTTTTGAACTACACATTCTGGGTGCACTATAATACTTAATGTTTTCGCAGTGCTGAAGCTACTCTTTAGACCTGTACTTGAGCAGTTTATTTAGATTTTGCCAAGGCCTTTGATAGGGTTCCTCATGAAAGGCTACTGCTGAAACTTCAACATCTTGGTGTTCGTGGAATGTTATTACAGTGGATTGCAGATTTTCTAAAGGGTCAAACCTTCTGCGTATCTGTACAAGGGCATCGCTCGGAATTCTCACCGGTTTTAAGTGGAGTCCCTCAGGGATCAGTGTTGGGGCCGTTGCTGTTCATTAGCTATATATGGGATTTGGGAATAGATTTTGAATCTACTTTGTCCTTTTTTGCTGACGACCCTAAGCTTATGGCAAACCCTATATCTCATCCGCTCTGCATTTCCGAGGATCTCCGGAAATTAGAGGCATGGTGTAGGGATTGGCTTCTGTCGCTGAATGCCAATAAATGCACAGTACTTCATCTAGGAAAAAACAACCCCCATCAAAATTATTTGCTACATAATACATTGCTACGTTCCGTTACATCGCAGGAAGATCTAGGTGTTACTATTACCTCTAATCTAAAGTGGAGTGAGCATGTCTCTAAAGTTGTTAAAAAAGCAAATTCAGTGACGTATCTTATAAATAGAGTGTTTAAAGATCTTAGTCCGAATAGTGTTAAAAAAATTCTAAAAACATATGTGCGGCCTATCCTAGAGTATGCTTCAGTAGTCTGGAACCCGTATTTTGTTAAAGATATTGACCAATTGGAACGTGTACAAAGGAAATTTACCAAGAAGTCCCCTGCTTTGAAAAACTTGCCTTACGAAGAACGCCTTACGTGCTTACACCTGCCCACATTGGGCAACAGAAGATCCCGTGGTGATATGATAGAAGTGTACAAGGTTCTTCACGGTCATTACTCATGTGATATAAACTTTTTCACTCTGAATCGAAATGTCATGACTAGAGGCCATAATTACAAACTAGAGTGTAATAGATTTAATTTACTTCTCAGGCAAGACTTTTTTAGCTGCCGCGTGCAAAAGCAATGGAACTCGCTACCACACACTGTTGTTAATTCCTCTACTTTAAATGTTTTCAAGAGTCTGTATGATCGTTTTATATAATTATTGTTTAACAAATTAATAACATATTAATTTAAGTTGTCATGTGACATGTGTTTCATTTATATGCAGTTGTTTGTATCTGCTTGTTTTTTTGATAGAAGTTTTATCGGCTTCGCCGCCTACTTCTTGTATTCTTAAATAAATAAATTTAAAAAAACCATAAGTGAGCCTCCTCCATACGAGACTGTGGGGACAATGGTACATTGTAAATATCGCTCCCCTCGGCGTCTCCATACTTTCTCTCTACCATCAATCACATTTACACAAAAGCGGTTTTCGTCGGTGAACAGAACTTTACCCCACTGCTCCAAAGTCCAAAATCGGTGTTCACGTGCAAACTCCAGTCTTGCTGTACGATCCGTACGTCAAGTTTTGGCCCTTTTGCAGGAATTTTGGAAGTCAATCCAACCTCGTTCAGTCTTCTCCTGACTGTCCTTTCACTTACACTTACGTGACGCACATCTTCTAAGGCATTTCTGGTCTGAACAGCCATTAAACGTCGATTTCTGAGAGTCTGCAGTGTAATAAAGCGATCATCCCTAGCAGTTGTTGCTCGTTTCCTACCTTGGCCACGTCTTCGTGTGAAAGAACTGGTCTGTCTAAACCTTTTTACAGTGCAATGTACAACAGATACCGATACTCCCAGAATTCTGCTGACCGATCTGTAAGTGTAGCCATTTTCGACCATTGTTAGAGCTCTAGCGACATTTTTCACAACAATAGAAAACAAAATCGTAAACCTTCGTTGTAAACTAACCAAGAAATAAGCACTTGTTTTTAAGAACAAAATCGTAAACCCTAGTTGTAAACTAACCAAGAAATAAGCACTTGTTTTCAAGAACACAAAAACCCAAGCAATATGTCAAAAATAAAACAAATGATAATTAGGCTCAAATGGGTGACTAGATTTAATGTTAGGTTGCAATTTTTTATTCATCATACGTGCAGAAGTAACATTTATAACCAAATTGAGTCATATATATCCTAAAACATAGGGAAAATATGACTTTTTTTTGTTCCTCTAATTTTGCCGGTGTGTGTATTATTCAGATATTCGAATTATTCACTTATTCGAATTAATATTTAAGTAACTATATCTGAATGCAAGTATAAAAAAGTCAGCACTAGTCACAAGTGTATCTATCAAGTTTTTGTGATTATACTACTGGACTTTTAGTCCTAAAGCTAGGGGATATTGTTATGTATTACAGAATGCCTACATGTAAGGCGCAGGTTTTTACGTCAGCAAAACTGGCAAGAAAATCGTTATATCTGCTTCTACAAGTACGGCATAGATGGCTCTGTCCTTAACTCACTCCGTTAATATTAGAACGGTCCACGTATAAAAGCAACATTTAAACCAACAGCGAGCATACTTACCTGGCGTAGGGATTACCGTGATCAATAAGGCGGTTTCCCCAGGATGAGGCCCTTTCATTGCACTACGATTGGGCTGACACCTGCGATTATCCCTAATGTGGATAACTCGGGCGCGTAATTTTTGGTAGTCGGGACTGCGTACGCGCTGTCCCGGATTATGAAATCACAAATACGGTACTGATATGTGGTATATACGGCCAGGTTCGTATATTCCGCTTGAATAGATAGGATTTTGATAATGGTGTCAATAGAAAGAGAAAAATAATGCGCTTAATTTGATGCTTGTTTAAGATAGAAATAGCTTAAAAACTGTAATATTTTGCATTTTTATTATCAAAACATTTTACAGTGGCGTCAGTTTGCGCACTGTTTGATAAATACCCGCTGCGCTGGTAATCTAGATATAACATGGAGTTTCGAAATCCATCCATTTCCAGGCTATGACCGTCAAATTATGAAGATAATTCATTATACGGATGGGGCCGGGCCATAATTACATTGTGTGTTCCAAAAAAATTCATTTGCAGCATGCCATGATCAAATTGAAGTTTGCTGTAACTAGATTCCCAAATATAAGTAAGGGGAATATCTAAATTTTAAAATTACTGCTTATGCACATTATCCAATACGTTTTTAATACTAAACAACGCGGAAAATTATTATTCTCTTTAGAATTTAGTACTACTACTACCATTTATTTCCATAATAATGGTGAGCAGGAATATGCATAATCGTGAACATGCCATGTTAATTGCCTATGTTTAGAGGTACTCAGGCCTTTTAGGCCCATAGCTTAATGGTTTCCCTCCATCTCCTCCGATCTTTAGCTCGTGTCTTCCAGTCCTGCAACCTTTTTTCTAGCAGGTCTTCTTTAACTGCGTCCAGCCATTTCCTTCTCGGCCTTCCTCTCCTCGTTTCTCCTAGGTTTGTTTGTGTTCATTAGCTTCTTAAGAATCCTGTTTTATGATTGTGGTTCTAAGTGTCCTAGCCACCTCAGCCTTGCTGCTTTAGGTTGATTTCTGAGCTCTAGTTCTTTGTAAAGGCTTCTTATTTCCTATTTCGACCTATTCCATCTGTATCAACAATTCACAAATTTGTGAAAAAATTACAGTTTTTAAACTATTTCTATCTTAAAAAAGCAACAAATTCAAGTAAAGTAGTATCAACTTAAGCGCATTTTTTTTTCTTTTGATTGATACCACTATCAATCATATCAATTCAAGCGACAAGTAGCATATACGATTTCCCATGCTATTTCCCTATGTTCGCACTTTAAGTGAAACACTCGGTATATATATTCTTTAGTTGTAGGTATTCACGTCACGATCGATCTGCTACCAGTGCAATAGGAGGCAGTTTGATTGATAATTATTAGTAGCTTCAGCGTACTTATGCGAACGTTTTGTCCGTCCGTCCGTCTGTCTGTCTGTCTGTCTGGATCGCCTGTAACTTTCGAACGGCTACAGATATCGAAATTTTGAAAGGGGGCAAAGTTGTTGCTAAGGTCCCGAGCACCTTCATGCGCTATTTGGTTTTGGCGAAAGGTGGCGATTTTCCACTTTGCAAAATTTCCAAGCATTGTAGCACAGTGGCGGCTTGTCCACTTGGCGTCATCTACAGAAGTTCGGTGGTCACGTTTTGAACTACACATTCTGGGTGCACTATAATACTTAATGTTTTCGCAGTGCTGAAGCTACTCTTTAGACCTGTACTTGAGCAGTTTATTAGTAGCTTCATTTTTTATTATACACTTGTCTCAAAAAAGAATGGGATAGACAGACACCGATTATAATAAACCAATTAAACCTAATATGTTATACATACCTTAGTACAAGTCCCTCCTCCAGTAAAAAGTTGCCTGGGCCTTACATTTTTATGTTAAAGATTTCAACTTTGGCACACACGTACTGTTACGTGCTGCACTATTGGAAACTTTTTCGTAGCTAGATTTGACTATAACAGTCACAGTAATTACCTATCTTTAACATATTTTTCTAGCTCTATACTCGGGCCGCCGAACAGATAGAGTGGAGCAGGCAACCCAAATAACATATTACAAAGGTCACTTGATAATATTTTAATTATAATTACTAAAAGCATCGGAGATGCCGACCCTTACAATTAGAACTAATTGCAATACTTACTTACTTACTCCATGGCGCTACGGTCCACGTGGGGCCATGGCCTCCCATCGGGGTTCCTAGACTGTTGTTTTACAAGGTGCGTTCGTCGCTCGCACCTCAACCTTTAGCATATATGCCAGAGGGGGGGATTGTTCTACTCTCCTCCTTTTTTAACTTCGGACACGATTTTTCTCCATTCTTTTCTATTAGCTGCCTTCCGCTTCCACTGGGTGACTCCGGCTGTTCTTAGGTCCTTGTCGACTTCATCCTTCCATCTTAACCTCGGTCTACCCCTGCTTCTCCTTCCTTCCGGTTTATTTTGCAGAATTCTCTTTGGTCCTCTTGTTTGTTGCATTCGCTCTACGTGACCCAACCACCTTACCCGCATACTTTTAATCTCGTTGGATATACTAGCTTCTCCATACCGTGCCTTAATTTCGTTATTCGTTAGGGCCTGCCACAACCCGTTCTCATTCACTGGCCCGTATATCCTTCTAAGTATTTTACGTTCCCATGTGTCCAGTTGTTTACGCCCATTCTGTGTGAAGCACCAAGTTTCTGCCCCGTAAGTCACAACCGGTTTTATTACTGTCTTGTACACTTTGATTTTATTCGTTATTGAGAGCGTTTTTGAGGTAATTATGTCTTTCAGTTCCTCCTCGATATCATTTCTTTCGTTGATTATGGATTGATTGATTGATTGATTGATTGAATTGTGAGTTGATGACAGGGTTAGGAGCCTAGAACACTGCAGCCTTAGGCTTATTGTGTTACTCATCATATCACATTATTCAGTGAAAAGTTTTGCCGTCTTTATTAGGTTTAGTAACGTTTTCACTAGGTTTTCTCTAATTAGAGTTTCTCTTGTATTGGCTCCACCCAGGAGCGAATGTCTCCATCGGGCGAGGGCTTCACAGTCAAAAATAATATGAGAGGCTGTTTCGTCCTCTTCATTACATAGTCTGCATATGGGTTCCTCATTTAGGATGCCCATTGTATGCATGTGCTTGCGTAGGTTGCAGTGTCCAGTTATCAGTCCTGTCACTTGCCTAATTTGGTGTCTGCTTAGTCGCAGTACATCATCTGTTAGTTTTTTAGATGGTGTTTTTAGCATGGTCTTGCTGTGTCTTAATCCATCCACATGGTTCCAGTGGTTATGGTGCGATCTTTTTATCCACCCAGCCAACCAGCCACGAGCAGAGGTTTTAGAAATTCCAAATACTGGTTCAGGACCATTAAATGCTATTTCTGTTCCCTCTTTTGCGAGGGCATCAGCTTTTTCATTGCCTTTTATCCCCTTATGGCCCGGAACCCACATGAGGGTTACTTTGTTGTGGTTTGCCAGGGTTATTAGATTTTGAAGGCAGTCCCAGACTAGTTTCGAGTTAATCCGGTAGCTAGCTAGGGCCTTTATGGCAGCCTGGCTATCAGTTAGGACAAGGATATCTTTGCCTTGATAATTCCTCTTTATGTTTTCCTGTAGACAAGTGTCTATGGCATGAGTTTCGGCTTGGAATACTGTTGCGTGCTTCCCCAAAGATGCACAGGCTTCAAAATGGGGAGATTCCCCATATATCCCAGCTCCAGTACCGCTATCAGTTTTGGATCCGTCTGTATACCAGACTGGTTTTCCTTCCTGACCACGTCTTTGTGCCAGCCCTTCGTTCCATTCTAGCTGAATGTAAAAGGGTTTGTTAAGGTTATGCCTGATAGGCATTGTGTCACTGCTCATTTCTAGTAATGGATTAGTGATATTGCTGGTTATTCTGGTATGACCAGAGACGAAACTGGTTTGCCAGTTGCCATTATAGTTCAGTCTATACGCCGCCATCCTTGCCTCTGCCTTGATTATGATATCTAGGGGAGGAAGGCTTAGCAGGGTTTCCATAGCTGCAGTTGGAGTGCTTCTCATCACCCCTGTTATACATAGGCAAGCCAGCCTTTGGAGTTTGGAAAGCTCCAGTTTGGCTTGCTTTTGTTCTACTTTTGGCCACCAGGTCAGCGATCCGTAGGATACCATAGGTCTCACCACAGCAGTGTACAGCCAGTGTACCATGCTTGGCTTAAGTCCCCAGGTTTTGCCCACTGCACGCTTTGTTGCCATAATAGTTCTTTTGCCTTTATGTGCAATTTTTTGAATGTGTGAACTCCAGGTTAACTTAGCATCCAGGATTATGCCCAGATATTTAGCTTCTTGGCTCACTTGCAATTGTTCATTGAAGAGGTTTGGCAGTTTTAGCCTGTTGATTATGGAGCCTAGGTATTTAAAATTTCTAACTCGTTCATATCGTTTTTTATTTACGGTAATTTCCTTGACATTTTTGTATCTATCTGCATCCTTTGAGGTGATCATATATTTTGTTTTAGATACATTTATCTTTAAGCCCTGGGTATCAGCTGCATCTTCCAAATATTTAACTACCTCCTTCAACTCCTCTGTTGTTCTGCTTACTATGTCAATGTCGTCGGCATATGCCAGTAGCTGACACTGTCTGTTATAAATTGTGCCCCCAGGGTTAATGGGTACCTTTCTTATTACCCTTTCCAAAGCGAAATTAAACAGCGTCGTTGACATTGCATCTCCTTGTCTCAGTCCATTCCTTATCATAAAACTCTCCGTTAGTTGTCCTTGAATTCTTACCTTTGCTTTTGTGTCCAATAGGCACATTTTTACTAATCTTATTATTTTTCTGGGTATCCCAAACTCGTTCAATCCTTGTAGTAGTTCCGATCTTATTATTGTGTCGTAAGCCTGCCTAAAATCTACGAATAGGTGGTGTGTTTCAATATTATATTCCCAAAATTTTTCAAGGATTTGTCTAATTATAAAGATTTGATCCGTGGTTGCTCTGCCTGCTCTAAATCCGCATTGGTAATCACCCACTATAGTTTCCATCCAAGTACTTAGTTTTCTTTCTATTAGCTTACTTGTCACTTTGTATCCTATATTAAGTAGGGCTACACCTCTGTAATTGTCGCATACTGTCTTATCTCCCTTTTTAAATATGGGACATATGACTGCCGTCATCCATTCCTCTGGGATAATTTCGTATTTCCAAATATTTACTATTAAGGAGTACATTGCCTCATTTACCGCTGTTCCTCCATATTTGACCATTTCTGCCGACACGCCATCCTCGCCTGGGGCCTTGCAATTTTTTAATGTTTTTATTACGTGTTCTACTTCATCTTTCGTTGGTGGGTTTACTGTGTCCTTTTCCTCCTGGTCATCCCATCTTTCATCTATCAGGTTCTCCCTATTCTGTACCGGGTTCAGTAATTTCTCAAAGTACTCCTTCCATCTCCTCATTATTTCTTGTTTGCTTCCTAACAGTTTTCCTTCTTCATTTTTGCAGAGTACTGTTCTTGGCTGAAACCCGCCTTTTTGTCTTTTAACCTCTTTGTAAAAGCACTTTGTGTTTTGCCCCCTTCCTGCTCCTTCCATTTCCTCTATCCTCTGTTGTTCATACTTTCTCTTTTTTTCTCTAAATTTTTGTTTGACAGCTTTTCTCTTATTTTTAAAATGTTCTATTTTATCATCTTTCATATCCCTTAGCATTTCTAATCTTGCCTCATTTCTTTCAGTAGTTACCCGCTCACATTCCTCATCGTACCATTTTTTCCCTTTACTCAATTTGCGTTTTCCTACTATCTCCTCCGTTGTCTCAGTCAATATCCTTTTTATATTCCCCCAATTTTTCTCTATTTCTTCTCTTTTCGTTTTTTCTTTTTCTTTTGTTCGTTCCAGCTCTTCGAATTTCTGTTGTATACTGTTGGCGTATTTTTTCCTATTTTCATTGCTCTCTCTGAGTTTATCTAAACTATAATGTTGATTACACACTGCTCTCTCTTGTTTTTCGCATGCTATTCTTTCCCGCAGTCTGGTTTTTACCAAGAAATGATCTGTATCACAGTCGGCCCCTCTGTAGCTTCTAACGTCTATAATGTCACTTGATAATATTTTAATTATAATTACTAAAAGCATCGGAGATGCCGACCCTTACAATTAGAACTAATTGCAATAATTGTCATTAAATAACTTTTTGAGGTTATGCTGCAAATAGAAATGTCGACCAACTTAAAAGTCAAGCCTGACATTTGCGCACTTGTAATTGAAAATGTTTAGGCCTGTGGCCTGGCTCTTCCTAAATCTCATTATTGGCTGCGGCGTCGAAACCAAATCACGTTGCCCGTGATATGGTTAAGTTTGTAGCGTTTTTTCTTTGGAGTTCCTTTATTCAACCATTTAAAAGGACTAAATTGTCCATTTCTACTGCTGTTTTCACAGTTACATGTAAGTATAAAATATTGATATGTAAAGTAGTCTCTTAAAGAAATTTGAATTATTCATAGAGCTGCCTGCATTATGGGTAACTGTAAGAAACTAATTCGTAGTCAAGGACGTGAAAGAATCTATAGCGACTATTGCAATTTTTCTCAGTCGTTTTGCAAGAATGAGTGACTAAAGCAACCGATGTTGGTTTAAATACAGTTAAGCGAATTGTTAAAGGAGCCTAACAAAGTGGCGGAAGAAAAGTTACTTCTCCAAGAAAACAAATTACTAAACTTGCCCCAGATCATCTGTCGATCAATATAAAGAAGAAGTAATCCCAAGTGTGATCTAACGGGTGTTCATAAACAGTCGTCATCCCAGTTGCTTTGAAAAACAAAATGTTATGTCTTTGATTAATTCGTGCAACGCAATGAAACGTCATTGAGTACTGTCATAGCGCATTTTTTTTCAATTTTAATAGACATACGTTTCTGAAGTCAAAACCTACTGGGATGACGACTGTTTATGAACACCCGTTATAACTTTGCCATAAAAAGAGACCTACAATGAAAGCTGTATTCGAAGTCGAACAAAATGAAGGGGGGTATTAATTTCACTGAAGAATTACATTACCTTAAGCGATTGGTACATAAAATGGGTTTTCAATAGAGAAAATGTCAAGACAATAGGCACGTTCTAATAGAAAAGAAAGAAATTCCGGCGAAACGTGTTGATTTTTTATGAAAATATAAATGTACTCTTCTCTTGTTTAACTAATGAAGGTTTTAGTTCTCAAAAGTTTGGTCTAGACATGAATGCAATTTTTTCTATATGCGATTAATTTTAGTTAAGCTATTACACTTATTTAATTTAATGACCATACATATGAATTACCCTTTATATGGTGTTTAGTTGTATTTTATCAGTTCTAACTTTATTTATGACTTCATTGGAGACCATATTAAATGAATTAGAAGGAGTAAATCAGAAGCTTTTCATAAAGACTGCATTAAAGGAACTGCTAAGTTTCCAAAGGGATTATGGTTTGCGGCTGCATGTCAGCTAACGGACTGTTAATTTATTTATTATGTATACACTGGGACAGTGACAGGGACATAAAATACAATACAAAAAAATAACAGTCAATTAATCAAATAAACTGCTCAAGTACAGGTCTAAAGAGTAGCTTCAGTGCACCCAGAATGTGTAGTTCAAAACGTGACCACCGAACTTCTGTAGATGGCGCCAAGTGGAATTATAGTGCATCCAGAATGTGTAGTTCAAAACGTGACCACCGAACTTCTGTAGATGGCGCCAAGTGGACAAGCCGCCACTGTGCTACAATGCTTGGAAATTTTGCAAAGTGGAAAATCGCCACCTTTCGCCAAAACCAAATAGCGCATGAAGGTGCTCGGGACCTTAGCAACAACTTTGCCCCCTTTCAAAATTTCGATATCTGTAGCCGTTCGAAAGTTACAGGCGATCCAGACAGACAGACAGACAGACGGACGGACGGACGGACGGACGGACGGACGGACAAAACGTTCGCATAAGTACGCTGAAGCTACTAATAAATAGTAAAATAATACAATATAGATTCTTCTAATGGTTAACAACCTAAATTGTCTTCAACGAAATCATCTTCTTGTTCAGATGATAGATTAGAACCGGATTCACCGATGTCTCTACTGTAATAATTATTTCTTCTTTGTTATCCATAATGTATTCCCACTTATGTTTGTCGAGACTGCACATATCCATTCTTGCATACTCACACTTCCAAAATTATTTTCTGCAGAAGTGTTAACATCGTCTAATTTGATTGTTGTATTATTTGTAGCAACATAGTTCTTTACTGACACCGATATTTTCCCAATCTGGTTTAATTCTGAATGGTAAGGGGGTAATCGCAGGACTACGTATGACCATGTTTCTCTAATAATTTCTCAATCATATAACTTTTATGTGTAGGTTTATGTAATTTTCTTGTACCATCTAATTGGTTATGTTTCATTCACTTAATATAAATGTTTCTTACTGATAACCACTTTTGCATGTCTGCTTTTTCCAAACAAATGTTGGATTCGGCTCAGTACAGACATTGTGATACGATGCATTATCGTTGACCAAAACCGACTTTTTGAAGATTTGCCAATAATTTTTCTTTGAGGCAATTCACATCATTTTAATGGTTTATTTCATCGTGGCACGTATCTGTCTCTTAAGTCCTGATTTAAACATCAGGAATGAATTTGGTACGAAACCTTTTCTACCTCCGGCATGAAGAATAATCAATGCTTGCCCTTTACTGACGGTGGATTTTAAACAATTGTTGGTACCATCATCACAACATTTAGAACAGTATGGAAGCTATGCAAGTATGTTTCATCAGTGTACACAATATTTCAGCATTCGGCTTTATATTTTATCTTAAGAATTTCTCTCTTTTCTATTAGAACGTGTGCCTAGTGTCTTGACATTTTCTCTATTGAAAACCCATTTTATGTACCAATCGCCCAAAGGAATGTAATTTCTCAGTGAAATTAATACCCCCCTTCATTTTGTTCGACTTCGAATACAGCTTTCATTGTAGGTCTCTTTTTGTGGCAAAGTTATAGATCACACTTGGGATTACTTCTTCTTTATATTGATCGACAGATGACCTGGGGTAAGTTTAGTAAATTGTTTTCTTGGAGAAGTACATTTTCTTCCGCCACTTTGTTAGGCTCCTTTAACAATTCGCTTAACTGTATTTAAGCCAACATCGGTTGCTTTAGACACTCATTCTTGCAAAACGACTGAGAAAAATTGCAATAGTCGCTATAGATCCTTTCACGCCCTTGACTACGAATTAGTTTCTTACGGTTACCCATAATGCAGGCAGCTCTATGATAATTCAAATTTTCTTAAGAAACTACTTTACAAGTCAACATTTTACACCTGCATGTAACTGTGAAAACAGCAGTAGAGATGGACAATTTAGTCCTTTTAAATGGTTGAATAAAGGAACTCCAAAGAAAAAACGCTACAAACTTAACCATATCACGGGCAACGTGATTTGGTTTCGACGCCGCAGCCAATAATGAGATTTAGGAAGAGCCAGGCCACAGGCCTAAACATTTTCAATTACAAGTGCGCAAATGTCAGGCTTGACTTTTAAGTTGGTCGACATTTCTATTTGCAGCATAACCTCAAAAAGTTATTTAATGACAATTATTGCAATTAGTTCTAATTGTAAGGGTCGGCATCTCCGATGCTTTTAGTATGTATGTATGTATTATCAGTGACCTCATTTACCTTGCGGTGTCGAGGCTGGTGCTATATGCGCTGGCATCTGGCGGTACAATGACCAACTTATTATAATTAAAATATTATCAAGTGACCTTTGTAATATGTTATTTGGGTTGCCTGCTCCACTCTATCTGTTCGGCGGCCCAAGTATAGCTTCGTTATCTCTCACATACATTTTTTAAATTTTAGGTTATCTGAAACGGAATTAAAAATCATAAAACTAATGTACTTTTTAGTTCATAAGCATAAAAGCAACAGTTTATCTTAAAATTTCTATTAAAGTTTTGGACTACCGTTAAAACATGCAGTTATCAATTAGCCCACAATCAGAAAAGGAATGGGTAGTGATCATGACGTAGTAAAACAACAATGATAAAAAATCAAGTAATGACGGTGACAGAAATTTTTCCTTTACGTTTATGAAAATACCTCGACATAACGTATTTTCAATGCTGAAACGATCGCTATTTTTATATGTTGCGACATTTTCGTAAATATAAAAGAAAAAATGTCTAAGTCACCATTATCATGAATTGATACCATTGCTTATTATCAGATCACACTCACTACCCATTCTTTTTGTGATCATGGCTACTTCATAATGCACCATTTGTTGACAACCTTATTTTTATGGTTTTATATCTGTTTCGGATAATAACCTAAAATGTTAATAAAATGCAGCGCTGCCCCCGAGACCTTTTTGTTTATTTTGATCTTAAGAACACGTTCTTGGAATAATGCTATGCAATTCTAAAACATCCTGTATTTGTTTTGTATGCTGTATGTATACTAGGTGTTTCAAACCAAATGCGAAAAACTTAAGGGGCTGATTCCTTGTTCAAAATAAAGGATAGTTTGTTATATAAACATTGGGTCAAAAGTCAACCATTAGGGAGATATCGCACTGCACTCTTATTACTGAATAATTAAATGATCAGATAATAAATTTTTGATTAAATTAGTCGTACTTTGTATTCAAACTAAGTGAGCAACTTCAAATAAAACAACAATAAGAAACGTCTTAAAAAGTGATTACAGCCAACTAGATTATTTTTCTAAAATAAATTTCTTTTTCTCGACATGCAATGCTTTACGTTTTATTTTTTCATTTGGAAACGGTAAGTTTTATGAAAAAATTGCAAGAGACAAAAAAGTTTCTAAATAAACCAGGCTATCAATTGATATTTTTCCATGTCATTGAGTAAGCTTTTCTTAAATTTAGTTAAGAAGAATGATAGCGGTAGTCTAATTCAATCCCCTCTACTCTTTTTAAAAAGTTGAGAAATATGCAAAAAGTGTGTTTTTATAATTGTAATAATTCCATAAAATTTTATTGTTCTACCTCTCTTAGTTTTTAAGATAACAAATAAAAACATTATTTTTCCGCCATATTTGCAGTGTGATATCTCCCTAATGGTTGACTTTTGACCCAATGTTAAACTATCCTTTATTTTGAACAAGGAATCAGCCCCTTAAGTTTTTCGCATTTGTTTTGAAACACCCTGTATACAGATTGTCCGAAATTCATTTTGAACATAGGAAATTAATGAGTGCGACAAGGAAGACAAATAAAATGGGTAGCAGGACAAAGATAGAATATAATCATGGTTAGGTAAATTTGTAAACTAAAATTAAGTCAATGAAACAAACAAATACTTCTGTCAAATATTTTATCTGTCATTAAGGGTATAAAGTGAGGTTTAAATATACTGTTGTTTACTATTCACATAATTATTTTAATTATTTTTTCTACAGCCGTGATTTTAAACTGTTTCCAAGGGTCATATGCGGCGTGCTTTATGTTGTCTATAAAACACGCCATTCCATTTAAAGCACGGAGTACTTTAAGAGTTTATAAAACCTTATTTGTGAAGATTAAAAGTACAATTATTATATCGGACCGATTTGTATGCGGAGCCCCGAGTGCCCGATTGGAGAGGGGCGCAGCCCGATGGCCCCTTTGGAGAGGGGCGAAGCCCCGAGGGCCCCGTTGGAGAGGGGTGGAGCTCCAAGAGCCCCCTTGAAGAGGGACCGAGCCCTGAGGGCCCCCTTGGTGAGGGGCCGAGCCCCGATGGCCCCCTTGGAGAGGGGCGGAGCCCGATTGCCCCCTTGAAGAGGGGCGGAGCCCCGAGGGCACCCTTGGAGAGGGGTGGAGCTGCAAGAGCCCCCTTGGAGAGGGGCCGAGCCCCGAGGGCCCCCTTGGAGAGGGGCCGAGCACCAAGGGCCCCCTTGGAGAGGAACGGAGTCCCGAGGGCCCCCTTGGAGAGGGGTGAAGCCCCATGGGCCGCTTTGGAGAGGGGCGAAGCCCCAAGGGCATTTAAGCTAACAAACTCCTCGGCTGTAGAAAAAATATTGAAGCCAACTCGTGTTTTACAGTTTAAAAATCTCGGTCGATCATAAAATTCTCGCTTCGCTCGAATTTTAACATGATCGACCTCGATTTTTAAATCCTCTGTAAAACACTAGTTGCCTTAATAGCTATAAACCTCACTTTATACTCTTAATGACAGATAAAATATTTGACAGAAGTATTTGTTTGTTTCATTGACTTAATTTTAGTTTAAAAATTTACCTAGCCATTATTACATTCTATCTTTGTCCTGCTCCTCATTTTGTTTATGTCTTCCTTGTCGCACTCATTAATTTCCTATGTTCAAAACGGATTTCGGACAATCTGTATACAGATTGGTGACGGAAAATGTGAATATAAATAATCAAATGTGCCCGAGTCTAGTTTATAGGCTCCGTTTGCCTTGATAGAAATAAACTAATATGCGATTAACATCTAGTATACACAGAATCGAGGTGTAACTATTGTTTTAGAAAACACCAAATCTTAGAATACTAGCTTTAAGTCATATATGTCTATTTCTCTCTAACGCATAGAAAACCCATAAACTATACGCTAGCAGATTTGATTAGCTAAATTCACATTTTCCACCACCAATCTGTATAATATAGTGTTATTGAAGTCGGCCGTGTGGCTATTAGAGGTAAATTTAACATACAAAGAAAGTTTGGAAGATATTCAGTATAACACTCCAAACAAATTACTTTACAAGAACAATTACAAGCAGAAAAATGAAAAAACTGGAGCAGTATTAACCTATAAGCATAGCCCATATAATTAATTTTAAACAAAATATTTATAAACTTTACATAAAACTACCAAGTTCTTTATTTGTAGTTTGTTTTTTCAGTCAGTTGTCTCAGTTATGATACAGAGTGATGGTCATTAAATTTAAAGGTACCTAGTTAGAGGACATCAAACAGAACAACTTTGTATCATCAACTATACGTTAAAAATTAATAACAATCCCACGAAAAATTAAAACATTTAAATGCTTAAACTGATTGGTCACTGGAATGAAACTACAGTGTGTATCTAAAAAGTCAGTAAAAAGTGCTAGCACCAATTCCTGAAACTAAATTATGATGATCTAACCCAACTTACCTTGGTTTAAAAGTTGATAGTTTTCGAAATACGGCCATCAAAGATATTATTTTTTACTTTTCTTTTAAATATTTATCTTAATAGCAGAATCTGCAAAAAATTTGGTATTAATGTTTTTCGGATGAGAAAACCAGATCTGATCATAGTTTTGATGTACATTGCAGAGGGCGCCACCAGCAGTATTCTGCATATATCTAAATCTTCATAACTTTTTTGTGCCTCGGTGTATTAAATTTCTAACAAAAAATTTACAGAAGTTGCAATTTATCAACCTTTGTTAATGCTTTGAAAATGAACTTGGGTAATTTTTAAGTCCGGCACAAAATGTGCAAAATTTGAAAAATTTACACGAGATAGAAATAACAAAGAGTTTTAAAATTTTTCACATCTTTATTAATGTTGTTTATTATACGCCACGCAAAACGTTACAAATTTTCGAATAGGTAGGTACTGTAAACAAATACACAACTAATAATTTGCAATACTCGATGATAAACTTAAAGCTAGAAAACATAAAATGATACAAACAAACGGCAGACAATGCAAGAAACAACAGAAACTTAATTTTTTAACATTTCTACAAAAATGGCAGTATCAAGTGAAATTACCAATTGTCAGTAGGATCGCAGGGACACCGCTACGGCAGCCGTATTTGCTTTTTTCTGCGACGTGCCCAGTTTTTCAACATCATTTACATCGTCCGAGGACGTGGAAGATTCTACTGAAGTATGGAACAATTTGCAGCGGCTTTTCATTGCCACAGTGGCATCCAAAACGCACTCCACATGGAGGAATTCGATTGGAGAATAAGCAAAACTGACAGGTTCAGCGAAACACCCGATTTAGTAATTTTGAAGTCTCATATTTGCAGGAGAAGCATAGAGTAGCATATAACTTTATAAGATGTATTGCTTATATGAGTCATTGTTTATTACATTTTTTGTTTTGATGGAATTCTGAAAATTACAAGCCATATCCGGGCGACTCCACATATTATTGTTCATAGTTTATTTTGTTTACTCATAAAACGTGCTTTAATAACCAATATAACAACTAGAGCAAAGGTGTTACTGCTTTTATTAGGAGAAACGGGGCAGTGTGAAAAAGGGAACTTGCAAAAATTCGTGAAAACTGCGCACTTCCTACACTTTTACACAAATCGCTACAGGAGCCCCATATTACTGTCACACTTTCAATTCGTTAAACATTTTCAAAGTTAAAATTCTTAATCCCTGGCATTTTTTGTCAAAAAAAGATATACTTGATAGGTGTCGCTCTGGGCAACCGTTTCTTACAGTGGCTATATTAATGATTATGATCAATTTTAGTCCTGTTTCTGATTGGTTGTTTTAAAATCAGCCATTTTGAGGCGTTTCAATGTCCCGTTGAATATTTTTAGCAGTGTACGCATATTTAGCTATAAAAGTTACTAATGTCAAAATAAGACAGTGACAGTTTATAACTTTATCTAAAGTAGCTCGTTACTAAACACGGCTTAATTTATTATTATTGATGTACACGCGTGTTATTTTATACACAAAAATAAAGTAAGTGCGAATGCAAACTAAATTTTAACCAAGCAATAATTTTGACTTTAGTAATATTTTGTTATTAAATGTCACTGACACCTTTAAAAAAATGTACATGCAAAGCCTGTCACAGTGTAACAAATGGAGTAAACAGGGTACAGATGACTCCTGTCGTTTACACAGGTATTTGTAGTCATATTTCAGGAATATTTCAGACATTTTCAACTGAAAACCATTGTTGTTAGTTTCAGTATCACCGCCTTAAAACAGTTGTCTTGATAAAATCAGAGTTATATGTAGATAAACACCCGTGCAAGTTTTAATTGATGTTAACCATCTATTATATGGTATACATTTTCTGATTAATAATATATTTGTATGTGAAAAAAATGGTCTTTGGCCGTTAAATAAATAAAGGAGATCTGTTATCATTTGAAGAGAGAATAATTGCTTAAAATACTATTCTCTACATTTAATATGTGTGTTTATTTACAACCGATGCCTCTATTATTGAAATCAAGTGAAATATTGTTAGATTTGTCTATGCAGGCTGTAGCACAAACGCCTCAAAATGGCCGCCACCTCAAATTGACCGCACTGTCCTTATAAAGTGACTGTACCGTTTCTAAGATAAGTGAATTTAAATGTTTTATTGCGTCATTAGTTACAAAAGAGTATTGTCAAACAATTCACTCTGACAAACCTTTATAGTTTTATTTCAAAATTTAACATTTTATTTTCACATTTTTTGCTATGGCCATACCTTATACTTTCGCAGAAATGACCCACAGAGTTAGTTTATGGTTATTGTCAAAAGAATGGTCGGGAGTCATTGAGAGTATACATAGAAAGATTTCCAAATAGGCACGTTGGTTTTATGAACTTAAGTTTGCACATCTGGTTGCGATTTTAATCACATTTGTTACCTTAGGTTATTGTACTCTTACTCACTTAGTCGGTGGTTCTCAGAAGTCTGCACCAGACCATTGCAATTTTTTTTCAATATGTGGTTAATTTTTAGCGCAATGTACAGTCGTGTTCAAATAAATCTGGACAGTGTTTTTTTTCACACGCAGGTTGAGTTAAGAATTGAAGAATATTTCCACGGATTTCCTCGTATCAGAAAGAGTTACAGATTTCATTACCTGTTAAAGTTTAATGTAACTCTTTCTGATAGCAGGAAATTCATGAAGATATTCTTCAATTCTTAACTGAATCTGCATGTGAAAAAAACACTGTCCCAGATTTATTTGAACACAACTGTACTTGTATTGGGGTCAGTATACACCCATTTAATTGAATCACCATACTTTTGAATGGTCCTGTATATTATCTATATTCAAACAACCACATTGCCCTTCTTCTAGTTTAATAACTTGTGATGCTTTTGCTTTTGCAGTGACAAGGACAAGGGAGAAGGGTAATACCACAAAAGCTGAACATTTTTCGAGATTTTTTTTGTTTACATATAAATTATTGCTTTTAAATTTCTCTAAACCAAAACACCCAGTTAAAAATTTTACGAGACCACAGATTGAATGGAATTTGAGCAGTTGATGTTGAGAGAAATTTGCAATATTTTTTGTCAACGAAAATAAATCTCCTAAAAAATGTTACCTTGAGTGGTATTTGGAAAGATTATTCAACAAAATAAATATGACTTTGATTTTAGTATGCCAGACAGCCAAGTTTTTTAACGTTTTCCACTATTAATTCAATACTGGAGCTTCCAAAACGATTATTAGTCATTTTTAGAACGATGCCGATTTGCTAACTTCCACTTTGATGTTTTGGTGAAATTTCAGTCAACCGCTACTCATTAAATTGAGTTTATTAAAACTAATCGTAATCGTGTGAAAACATTGTGACATTAGGCGTTTTCAAATACAGTAAATTTGGATTGGCCTTTCTGACAAATTGACCAATTTCATTGATTCGTTTGTTATAGTGTTGAATAATCATTATTATAATTTGTTTTCCCATACCCACATAACAAAGCGGGTCGTTGTCATAACGAACATGTTTGTTAGCCTATACAAAAATACACAATTCCCTTTTACAGTGGGCTAGAGGTGGGTAGTTATACCATTAGTGTCAAATGACAAAGATGATTAAAACTTTTTTTTTTTTTTGTAATTGTGATTAAGCCAGATCAGCAATACTTCGCTATACGTGACTGATTGATTTACTTAGTTATATGTTGTATTAATAATAACTAGAGGTCGGACTTTTAGGCACTAAAGATGCCTAAAATAAGTAAGCATTTAAGCCAAGAAAATTGATAAAAAAGGCACATAAAAACAAGAAATAGACAAAAAAGGCAAAATTTATTTTTCACAAATAAATAACGCAAACATTAAACTTTCAGAAATCAAGTTAAAGTGAAAATAAATTCCAATAAAAAATGCTTCTATCACATTTTTTTCTAAATTATTAAATGTATGTTCGGCTGTTAAATTGCAAACTATCAACTGTTCTAAATTTTCTGGCGTAAGTTTATGTCTTTTCTGAGTTAATATGTTCTTATACCTATATAGAAAAACTGCGCTCCACATCGCAAATTATTGACAAACATGGACGTAATATTTTGACAATGTATACTTAACCTCAATGAAACTACAAGCCAAGCAAAACAAGAATTTTCCATCTGCTTTAAAATAGGTTTTATTTTTGATCCAACCCTCAATTTTCGAGGAAAGCGACGATTTCATCTGTTTCTGCATTATTGTACTATCAAATTTTATAACAAACCAGTGAATCACTCGAGCTACGCTTCGCTTAAAAATCAAGAAATTAAGCATTTTAGGCCGAAATATAGGCACCTAAACAATAAAAAGGCATTTTTCCTTAAAATACAAAAAATAGGGCATTTAGGCAAAAATAAATAGGGCTCAAAATTATTGTTTTTTTGTCATTTGCACTTTGATGTTTGAATTTTATTTTTACCTGTAATTTTAAAGAAAAGGCATTTTTCCTAAAATCCGATGTCTAATAATAGTCCAGTCGTTGAAGGTAAAAATATGCTATTACCTCAGAATTCTTTGAACCTTCACCGATTGACGTGAAATTTGGTGAGTGGTTAGGGGATGGCTCAAGGAGCAAAAGTGACATAGCGCCGAGGTGCGCTTTTACCCTGAGAGTGGATGCCACCCCTTCTCGGGGGTAGAAATTGTTCACTCAAAATAACCCCGGAAATGGATAGAGGGACAAATTCTAAGTAAAAAATGTTCTATATAGTTTTTTTGATAGATCGATATTTTTCGAGCTATTCGCGATTGAAGACTTAGATTTTTCGTGATAAAAATGCATGTTTTCGGACGGTTTTTCGCGAATAAGTCGAAAACTTCGCATTCTATCATATAAGTTGCAATAACCAAAAATGAAGCTTAGAAAACAGCAAGGAGATTGGTTTTTTTATGAATGCTCTAGGTCCAAAATAAAAGAAGTTATGGCTCGTTGAAGATTTTTTTTTGCAACAACTTTGTTCAAAGTAATCAACGTTAATTAACGAAAAACCGATGCATTTTTCGGGAAAAACTTATATAACATTTTTTGTAGTGATTGAAAAGACCTTTAAAATGAGCACTGTAAAAAGTCGATTGCATTATAACTAAGCGAGTTACGATGCAAAAACGGTGGGTCACTCGAATTTTTGAAAAAAGAAATGAGCGCTAAAACCCCAGCCATTCCACCAGAATTGATATTGACCATTATCCCTTTACAAATTACTTTATTTTAGTATTACTCATGTAATCCAAAAGTTTTTCGACATGCTCAGACTTTGCATATTCAAAAATTAAAGGGTTGAAGGGCTCGGGAGGGATGGTCCGCGCACTATAATGCAAACTGCTAACATTTATATCTCCGTTATTCTTTTTCCTACAGAAATAAAAAAAAACTAAAATGTTCGTTAAGAAAAAATCCACATTTTTGTACTATATTATTTTTTACGTTTTTTTCTTTAGTTTTAGGTATTTTCAAAACAAGGTATTTTTTTAAGAAATTTGAAAAATACGTTTTCCGTTTTCATCCTTTTATTTTCGAAAAATACGCATTCTAACCCGCCCAAACTTTTGGATTACATAAATAATACTAAAATAAAGTAATTTGTAAAGAGATAATGATCAATATCAATTCTAGTGCAATGGCTGGGGTTTTATCGCTCATTTTTTTTTCAAAAATTCGAGTGGCCCACCGTTTTTGCATCGTAACTCGCTTAGTTATAATGCAATCGGTGCAATGGTGCTCATTTTAAAGGTCTTTTCAATCACTACAAAAAATGTTCTATAAGTTTTTCCCGAAAAATGCATCGGTTTTTCGTTAATTAACGTTGATTACTTCGAACAAAGTTGTTGCAAAAAAAATCTTCAACGAGCCATAACTTCTTTTATTTTGGACCTAGAGCATTCATAAAAAAACCAATCTCTTTCCTGTTTTCTAAGCTTCATTTTTGGTTATTACAACTTATTTGATAGAACGCGAAGTTTTCGACTTATTCGCGAAAAACCGTCCAAAATCATACATTTTTATCACGAAAAATTTAAGTTTTCAATCGCGAATAGCTCGAAAAATATCGATCTATCAAAAAAACTATATAGAACATTTTTTACTTAGAATTTGTCCCTCTATCCATTTCCGGGGTTATTTTGAGTGAACACGTTTCCACCCCCAAGAAGAGGTGGCATCCACTCTCACGTCAATCGGTCACGGTTCAAAGAATTCGGAGCGGAAAACCTTCAACGATTGGACTATAATAACTAATGGCTGGAGCCGCACTAATTTGATACTGTTTTGTGATAATTGTGTTCATTGAAGTATGTTTATTCACTTGATCATTTTGCATATTACACTGTTGCACTGATTTTTAATTATCACTGTCTTCTGGTTTGCTGGATAAGAGTAGAACCAGCGTACATACATTAAACAAGTAGAGACACTCGTTCCAAATGTTGTAACCTGTCCAGAGTGCCTGGAACAGTAACTCGGGGGGCATTTCTAAGCTTGACTATCAGATGGCAGCACAAAATTCTACCAATCAGAGCCAGTTACTACTATCTGTGCTACCAATCATTATGCGATAAAGCAGTGGCGCCATCTGTTAGTACTATCGAAAAGTACCCCGCAGGAGCCGTTCAAGGTCATCCAAATCGGTATTTTGACATCCAAGGAACCGACGGTGAGTGTCTCTACATGTTTGATTTATGTACGCTGGTAGAACATCCTGAGGAAGTTTTTGCTTGAGCCTGATATGTATATTTTGTCGTCCAGTGTTGTAGGTTATTGCACCCGTACAGTTTCTTATGTGTTTGAAATATTTTCTCGCGATATTCTTCACAAAGTCTCGTATGGTAGGTAATCCCGCTTCTCGATGAAGTTGAGTGTTGCGTATGTACCAGGGTGCGTTGAAAATCATTCTTAAAACTTTATTTTGAAAGGTCTGTACTTTTTTCATTTGGGTGTTAGATGCTGCTCCCCAAATTTGACAGGCGTAGGTGATTACCGGTCTCAAGATAGACTCATATATCAGCATGCCACATTCAGGTTTAAGTGTCGATTTTCTGTTAATTGGATATAGCATGCCCAGCCGAGTGTAAACCTGATTTAACTTTTTGTTGATATTATGAAAAGCCCATGTGAGCTTTTTGTCCAAATAGACGCCCAAGTACTTGGCGGCGTTATCATCAGGATTCCATTCAATTTGCTGATCGAAAAGAACAAGATTAGGCAGTTTAACAGGACTGCATAATGTAAATATCTTTGATTCACATTTGGTGGGATTAAGCGTAATACACCATTTGCTAAACCACTCGCTTAGTTGGTTGATGCTCTTCTGTAGTTGTTGAGTTGCTAGGAATATGTCCCGTGTGTTGTGTTATAAGGACAGTATCATCTGCATACATTGCGACGGTTGAATTAGTCGGTTCAGGTAGATCACACACGAATATATTAAACAATGTTGGTCCTAATATAGAGCCTTGAGGTACTCCGGCATTAATGTTCTTCCGTGCTGACAAAGTGGTATTGATTCTTACAGAAAAACTTCGGTGTGGGAGGAAAGATTTGACAGTGTGTAGTATGTAGCTAGGAAAGTTACAGCTGACCATCTTGAAAAGAAGTCGATCTATCCAAATACGATCGAAAGCTTGGGCGATGTTGAGGAGTATTACTAAAGTATGTTCTTTATTTTCAAATCCATTTTCGATCAGCTCTGATATACGCGATACTTGCTCAATAGTCGAGTGCTGTTTACGGAAGCCATATTGAAACACAGGTAGTGTTTGGTTATCTGTGAGAAACTGAGTAAGTCGAACAAGGATAATCTTCTCTAGAAGTTTAGCTAACGTAGATAGGAGACTAATAGGGCGATAACCGCTTGGATCTTTATGATTTTTACCTAGTTTGGGAAAGAGAAGCACATGGGCATGTTTCCAGATATTTGGGAAATATCCAAGTCTCAAGCAGCCATTAAATACGATGGTAACTTTTTTTGGAAGATTTTTAAGAACAGCGTTTGGAATGACATCAGGTCCAGGAGACTTTTTTAAGGAAAGGCTTTTTATTAGTGACTCTGTTTCGGTTGGGGTAGTAGGATCTATTAACCCAGGACTATCTGGGAAGTAGTATTTAGCTGTGTTGTAATTTCTTAGGCAAATGCTCTATTGTTTTCAGCAATTGGCGTGACAAATGTGTCTTCTAGGTGATTGGCAAAAAAGTTTGCTTTTTTTATCAGAAGCATAGATCTGGTTGTTGACTTCGATATTTGATATTTGAGGCTGTTGTTGTAGGATCCTTTAGTTGCTAACCACATGGTTGGGTCTCTGGGTTGAAGACTAGTTACGTAATTTCTGTAGCTATCGAATCTATATTTATCTAAAGTGCTCTTTACTTCTCGATTTGCACGATTTAGCCGTGCTTTAATCAAGGGGTTCCTTGTTTTGTTCCATATCCTCCTCAGTCTGTTTTTTTATTAATTAACTTTAAAATGCAATCCGGTGGGTTCAAAAAGTTTATTTTACGTTTAATTTGGATTTTTGTGGATTGGTTTATTGTGATTTTTATCGAATTACTGAATTGACTTATGACAGTGTCAATGTTTTCTTCTGATGTAATTGAAGTAGGACAGGTTATTGCTTCTTGCAACACTTCTCTGAACTGTTCCCAATCTACACGGCCGTTTATTAATCTTGGTAACATCTTCTTGATCATGGGGGAGTTATGAAAGATTATTAATATAGGTAGATGGGTCAGATTCTAGCTCTGCAATTACCGTTTGCAATATGGGTAGGCAAGAGTTTTTAAGAAGGCAGATAGCTAATATGGTCTCTGCACTAGGTGCTGAAATCTGAATGGCGTGGTTTGAGAGATACATTTGGAGCCTGATGCCGTTTGGATTATTGCTATTGCAGCCCCAGAGGATATTTTTGGAGTTAAAGTCGCCAGTTGCTAGTGTAGAGATATCGCCTTGGAAAAGTGTTGCAATATCTGCTTCCTGTAGTCTCTGTTTCGGTTGTTTGTAAACTGCAAAGATGTTGACGCTGGTCTTATTTTTTAGAAGTAAATTAATCCCCACTGCTTCGAGATTTTGTAGAGTAGGTAATTCAAGTGGATGAACGCGTATCGAGCGTTTTATGATTATTGCGACCTCTCCTGAAGCAAAGTGAGTTGCTCGATCTCGACGATATACAAAATATTGTGGTATTTTAAAGTGGTAAGATTCAGTAATAATCATAATATCGACGTTATGTCTGGCTAAGAAGGCTATAACTATAATCTTTAGTTGGATAAACCATTAGCATTGTAATTTACAATGATGATGGTAGATAAGAGATTGGGAGAATTATTTGCCATTAAAAAGTGAGGGAATAAGTGAAAATAAGAATGACTTGATTTCGTTGTGAAAATGAGCCAGGAGGTCCCAGATAGACTGAATTAGATTAACAACTGATGGGGAGTTTGAGGTATTAGGACTGCAAGGCTGCGTGTCATTAGTTGGTAAGGGTCGTCCTGCAGTAGCGTGAGCATATGTAGTACCAGGAGTAAAAAACTTGTATATATTAGGTTCTCTTCTTGCAGTAGTTTGCTGGTTGGGGTTATTTTTCTTATTTGAATTAATACAATATTGACAGCCTCTGTAATTGGCTGGATGTTCACCGCCGCAGTTTATACACTGTGGTTTGAGTGAAGGTATTTTAGGAACTTTGTGTAGTGATGTGATCCTGTACACTTTACGCATCTAGATGGGAGGTGACAATAATTTTTTGTGTGTCCTAGGCGCTGACAGTTTGTGCACTGAGGTGTGTCTTTACTATTGCGACGGGGCTCAACACTAATTATGCAATAGTGTAGTTTAGTTAAATTAAAAATCTCTTTGGATTTTTCGTTTTTTGTTAATTCGACTGCACATATAGGAATTGGTTTATTTTTCAGCAGCCTGGTTACCCTGACTACTGGAAATTCCTTTACAGGTGATTAAGACGGGTACGTTTCTTATTACTACTGATAACTTCCAAGTTTTCGGGATTGCGAAAGGTGTAATATGTAATTTTCTCTTTGTTATCGTCGTCAAATTTCGTGAGTAGGCGATAATCATCCATATCTGTTAAATTAATGC
This sequence comes from Agriotes lineatus, assembly GCA_940337035.1. NCBI lineage: Eukaryota > Metazoa > Arthropoda > Insecta > Coleoptera > Elateridae > Agriotes > Agriotes lineatus. Next base: position 168,545,299 of record OW679195.1, read on the forward strand.
AGAGTTGTGATCTGTGATTGGTTATTGTGAACTCCTTTTTTACCGTTGATTTGACATCAGAAATTACAGCTTGGCAGTTGTTCGCTCCTTGAAGAAATATCGGAGGAATTTTGCGTGGTTTAGTAGTCACATTTTGCTGTTCAGCATTGTTATCGTCGTATTGTTAGCTGGGTCAACATGTGCCGGAAGATAATATTTATTTTGACTGAGAAGTTCAGTGTTATTAAAGGAATATTTTTTGTTTTGATTTTCTGAGGGAGGTGAGGTATTTGGCCGTTTAGAACTGTTAGGGTTGTTCGGGCTAATTGTCTGGATGTCTTCCATGGGAGTGTCCTTGTTGAGAAGAAGTATGGGTTTTTTGATGGATAAGTTTGCCATATTTGATAAAAGATTGATAAAACTTGCGGCCTGGCGTAGCCGCGTTATCAAGTTAAATTTTACTGCTTTTGGCAATACATTGTATAGAACTTGTAAATAAAGAGTCGAACCTTACTGTGTGATAGCGATGACACGCAGGTTAAACTATTTCACGTTCAGCGCACCGATAAATCAACCACTCACAGATAGGTCTCAGTGTGAACGATTAAAACCTGTAGTGCTGCTCTGCACCATTACATATTCAAATTCCTTTTGACCAATTGTTACAGCTACAGCTACAGTTATAATCGTATACTCGAGTTTTACCACTGAAGTGTGGAACTTCACCTCCATAAGATTGCTATGGCAAGACAGTCAAGTATTGAATGATTGAATCAAACTAGTCTGCTTTTAATACAATAAAACACATATTTTGAATGGTAGTAATTACACTTGTTTGATTATACTAAAACACAAGGAAACACAGGCCCACATAGAGATCTATACACCGAGTTTAAAAACCAACAGTTGAACTAGTAATTTATTTTACGTATTTATGTACAGTGGTATAATATATGCACATACACATACGTATATGGAAGTATTTTTTTCTTATTTATATAAAACACATTTTATAAAATATATATATACGTTTATCGACAAGTGGATGAGGTGAATCATAAAAAGTCCATATCTAGTGCATTGTAGAGCGCAGCGATCTCACTATGACTGGTAATTCTCCAGAACGGAAAGTTTAAAGCTTTCGCCGCTGCCTCCTCATCTTGGCCGTCTCCAATCACTACGTAGGTGCACTTGCGTCCAAACCTTGCTACTATCCTTTCGAAACAACTTTCTTTACCTGCAACACAATAATTATTTGTTAATTTTGTACTTCGATAATTGCTAAAAGCACTTGTAAACTGCCTGGCTGCAGTTTAAATGTGCATTTGCGGAAAAATTATAACTGAAGTTCACATTGAAATATTGTTTTATTATAACCATTATTTTGCTATATTATTGTTACACTATCAAATTGATTAAATAAATTTGAACAGGTATAAAATTACGGGAAATCGATCACGTTTGCTGCAATTTATTCAGTGTGCACGATCTTCTGTAAAGGCAAAATAAAACTAAAAAATCTGGTGTGATACACTCACACAACTTCCTTTTACAGTGATCTTATAATTAGTCAAAAATTTCATTTTTAATTTTTAACCATTTGTTAAAAATTTTCAAAAATTACAAATTCTACAAAAACGGTACAAAATCGAGTGTTAGTTGAAGAGACAAATTTTCACATATAATCTCATAAGAGCATTAATTCTTTCCGGAAATTTTTTTGAGTGCGTTCCAACAACATCGTATTAATTTGCCCGAGCGGGACGCGAGGGCAAATTAGAACGTTGATGAATGCACGAAAAATAATTTCCGGATATGAATTAATGCTCGAATGCAGATTCGGTAAGAAAATCGTAACTACACAAACCCTAAAAAGAAGTAATGTCTACCTACAAAAAATTTCCAAGAAATTTTGTTGTTGTCTTGGATACGGCGAGTGAACTAATTTTTCTATTGGTCATTAATGAGTGTCGTACGATTTTCTCTAGAATTTTAAGGTGAATTCAAAAATGTAATAATATACCGGGTGTTTTATTTAAAATAGGAGTTAATAAAAAAATAGAAAAAAAAACAAAAGAAACCCACTTTAGAAGTATTCAACTGGAAAATCACCTATCTCACATCAATACACATTAAAAATGTAAGAAAAATGTAAAGTTTAAAAAAAATCGTTAGAGCCGTTTTTGAAAAAATCGAAAAAAACTGAAAAATCACAAGAGTAAACACCTACTTCCGGTTATGTGATTTTCTTCAAAAGCTTGCTGTCTCATCTACATAGTACACAAAACTTATATATGGAGTTTCAACGCCATACCTCTTTTCGTTTTTGAGATATTCTGTTCACAGACAGACACACAGAAAGACAGACACACACACAGACACACAGACAGACCAATAAAAAAAAATATGTTTTTTCATTGGTCTGTCTGGCTGTGTGTGTCTGTCTGTGAACAGAATATCTGAAAAACGAAAAGAGGTATGGCGTTGAAACTTCATATATAAGTTTTGTGTACTATGTAGATGAGACAGCAAGCTTTTGAAGAAAATCGCATAACCGGAAGTAGGTGTTTACTCTTGTGATTTTTCAGTTTTTTTCGATTTTTTCAAAAACGGCTCTAACGATTTTTTTTAAACTTTACATTTTTACTACATTTTTAATGTGTATTGATGTGAAATAGATGATTTTCCAGTTGAATACTTCTAAAGTGGGTTTCTTTTGTTTTTTTTGCTATTTTTTTTATTAACTCCCATTTTAAATAAAACACCCGGTATATTATTACATTTTTGAATTCACCTAAAAATTCTAGAGAAAATTTGTCTCTTCAACTAACGCTCTATTTTGTACCGTTTTTGTAGTATTTGTAATTTTTGAAGATTTTTGACAAATGGCTAAAAATTAAAAATGAAATTTTTGACTAATTATAAGAACACTGTAAAAGGAAGTTGTGTGAGTGTATCACACCAGATTTTTTATATTTGTGATATAAACAGGACTACACTGGGTGTAACACAATTCATAAAATGAAAGGTGCTACAAAATCTTTTATATAGGAACATAATGTCCTTATTATGAACTGGTGTTGCTGTACAGTAATGTCCGATGATAAAGGAAATTATAAACTCCATCAGACTTACCAATTTTTGTAGCAGAATAAATGTTGTCTATCGAAAACACACCTCCCAAACCAAACAAAAGAACTTTGGCAAGTGCTGGAATTAATTGCGTTGTCGTAACCAACACATTTACACAATTACTTCTTGAATTAATTAAAGTAAGACATTTATTTGCTAATGTGAGCCAGTTATCGGTAATACTTTCTATTTCCGCTCTCAACTGCAGCCACTGTTCTCGCTTTGTTGGACCCAACAGACCACCGACGCTGCAAAATTTTACCAATTCAGTTACTGTTTATTTATAAGGGTTGAGAAACATACCTATTTCTGTAATTATTGAAGGTTTCTTTAATTTTCCTATACCTAAATGCAAGCTTTCTCATCCAATCGACACCACCTCTCACTCCAGACCCTAAACATAAATTGCCACTACCCGCTGCAGCCGCATGGAAACCATCAGTGCCGAAGTTATAATTAGTTAAGTCCTGACCATTGTCGTCAGACGAAACATCGTCGATGTGTACCTGATCACAGTCCTGCAATAAAATGCATTAACATCATTTAATTAACTATATACCTGCATCTATAACATACTTCGATATCATTAAAGAAGAAATGCGTGTCGGCCATATTAAAAACCATTTCTTCCATTCTGAAACCCAACTGTACTACATTTTGAGCATCCTGAAACAAAATACATTTACATATCAATCGGACGCAACGAAACCTCAAACAAACCTTTTGATATTTTGCTGCATAACTACCAGTGAGTAAACTATGAAAAATTATTATTGTTTCATCTAGGTCCCATATGAAAACCCTTTCGGTACTAGTTTCCGGCGTCGTCGGAGACACTGTGTTCGTCCGTCGTCCTCTACCTCGTGCCCCCCTGGATTCTACACTTGTACTACTGGAAGAGTCTCTGGATCGTCTCGAACTTTCTAGTTTCAATGGTGATGTTGGGCCATCTGCTAGAATTATGCCGTTGGAAGGACTTTCTGTAAAAATTGTGTAGGATGATAACAATTGTGTTTTACGAAGTCTTATTAAAAACTACCATCAAGGTCAGAATCAGAATCACTTGTATCACTGTAGGGGCATAAAATATTCATTATAAAATGTTGCTTTCACTTAAATGTTAATTAAATAGACAAATAAACTTCTAGGTTATACTATTATCTCATTCTGCCTAAATGCTGTTTTCACAAATTCTCATTTCACCAAAATATTACAGGATATAAATTTCAAAGTGCTTAATACAGCAAGTTCACTAGCGTTTTGAATGTTAATCTATTTTCGTGTTAACGAATAAAAATGTTCTAGATTAAAATCGAAATGGTAAAGAATACTGTAAATTTAACCACACAAAATAATTGATTTTGTAGCTAAACTTGCAAGAGTTAAATACTCAACTTAAAAAAAAAATCAAAGAAATGTAGACATCTCCCAACCTTCTAAAATAAATTAATCGATCTATACTGTTTCAATAATCTGATGTTACCCCTCTGCATACACTCATTTCTAAATTCACATCATTCAAATTACCTCCAGTACTATGTTTAAATGATCTTTTAATATTTTATATTTCAGTAAAATAACCGTTACTATTGTTTGTTTAAAAATGTATTCTAGATACTTAAGACAGCTAAATTTTTAAATTTGAGTAGTACTACTACATACTTTCAGAAAAGTTAATGCCACATGGGGGTTTGTTAAAATATCAATAATTATAAAATCCATATTATATATTTGTAAATTAAAATTGAATTACAACATCCTTCCACTTCATTTTCATGAGCAATAAAAAAAAATTACACAATTGAGCTCTTTGAAAACATGACTGTTAATCAATTTAACAGATTTAGGGCCGGTTGCAGAAAGCAATGTTAAGTCTGGTGTTAGCTAATATCGCTTCAAAGTGAACAAAAACGAATCAAATCTCAAATGCTTATGGTACCTAACTAATAAATTAGTAAACAAAATTTGATGCGATTTTGTTCACTTTGACGCGATGTTAGCTAACACCAGACTTGACATTGCTTTCTGCAACCGGCCCTTAATATGGAAACTTAACAGCTATTTTTAGTGTTCAACCCACAATTTATTATACATTTTATAGAAACCCATTAATTAATTCTATTAAATAGATCACTTGATGTTTCAAATTAAATTTATTCTATATTTGCTCCAACTTTCACAGTGCACATTAAATAAAATTGAAAGAGTTAAATTGTTTACCCAATCAATAGAAGAATAGAAGATTTGATGGGTGGCTTTCTGAAACTTTCTGCTGCTTTGCATGTCTGGTCTAGAATTTATTATTAAATTCCTAGGTACAAACTTGCAATTAAATGCTAATAATTTTCATTTACCTGATCACCAGGTTCTAAAAAATTCGTTTGATTTTTCAGATAGAAGACATGCCTAATGGTTTTACCGAAGTCTTTTAGCATTATTTTGTAGATGTTTTAAGATCTTCACTTTCCTATACTGTGTTACTTGAAGAAACAGTAACGAAATATTGCTTACCTGGCAAGGCAGTACCCGTTATCTGATACGAAGATACTCCTATACTTCCATTAGAACTAGGTGAACTAACATATGGTGAATAACTCTGTGAGGCATAATACCCTGATGTCGCATAGGCTTGAGAGTCGGGATATGCTGATCCATAGCTACTATAGTCTAGGCCCTGTAGGTTAGTCAAAACATAATACTAAAGAAACTCCCCATTTATACAATAACACACCTGTGCTGAAAAACCTTGTGCAAAAGAAGTCCCTGGAGCATTGTAGCTACTGTACGGAGAATACTGACTTGTTTGCGAATGTCCTGCTGACTGGAATGGCGAAGCTGGTGATGAGTAGGGTGATGATAAATATCCCGCACTTGTTTTACAAGGCTGGTTTAGACTTCTGGCAGAAGTAAGCGATGAGTATGGATACGACGACGTATTGTAGAAATTTGAGGAATTCATGTAACTCGCTGCAGTGGGATTTGATGTGCCATATGCTTGCTGCATACTAGAATTTAATTACAGTGAATTAATTTCACTAAATTCAATCAAAATTAATTATTTACCTATTATAATACTGATGTGCTGATGTAATTGTCGTATAAGCTTGAGGATAGTCTTTGTCGTAAGTACTCCCCAGATCGACGGAGGATCCATACAATGTGTTGGGATCCTGTGAAAGGGCTGTGACTTCCGCATCTGCTAACCCGGGGCTGCGGAGCTCACTCTTGACTCCTACGATTTTAATTTTCAGCGTACTGCAAGTGCAATCAAACTTCAGATATTACCTGTCGCATCTGCCAGGATGGACCACGAAGAAGGCAGATGGGAAGAGGTAACACAAGACGATGCCAGTGATGCTGATGGATCTGATCCCTGAGTGGCAGTCGATGCCGTTGCCGGCGGAGATCCACACGTCGAGGACGAGTGACCACTTTGTGGACTGCACGCCGTGTCACCAACAACCAGTCTGTAAAGATTTTAAATGTTTAGCTATTGATGAATAATAAGTTCGACTGCTATGTTATGAAAATCTTAATATATACTACAAACAAGCAATGGATAATTTGACTGCTACAACTGCATATGTATTTAATGTTTCAGAATTGATCTGGACTTGCAGAAAATAGAAGAATATATTTTTATGTTTGCTTTCAGCAATAACTTATCACGGAAAATAGCAAATACAGTAGTAAAATTCGCCCAAATTTGTCAACTGGATATGTAAAAGAATGCAAACTTTCTGGCTAATTTTGAATGCAGCACATTGAACTTGAATTTTTTATTTCAATCAATGTTAAAATATGAAGAGACGAGGTTATCCTACATACTAGGAGCAAGAGATGACAGAAATTGAATTATTTCCATTCTAAAAGTAAATCAAGAGAAAGATAAAATAATATTAACTACAGTCAGTTCACTTTCTATGTGATTCAGAATTTCAGAGTAGGTGGTAATCATTCTTGAATTTTTTATAACAGTGTAGAAATGTGTCGATAATAAATATACGCATGGGTTAATTTGCTTCACTATTGATATTACAAGGATAATGTAGAGTACTTGTTAAGCAGTTAAATTCTAACTGATTAGAAAATAACCAGCTTAAAGTGATTCCAAGAATGTTTTATTACATTATAGTCGTTTTTTTTTTCATGCATACACTATATTATTATTGACATTCGTTAAACAAACATGTACACAAGAAAAATAGACATCGAAAATGAACAAACTATATTAATATCTATTTGTAAAATTTTTAAAGAAAAACATTAACATAAAAACTGATTAACTTACATTGTGTTTAGAAAGTTCTATGATTCTACAAAATAGAAATTCCAAATGTATCGTTACTTAATTCATACATACCTATACCCTGTTCACTCCATTTGCGATTTTAAGCAAGCCTTGCTTGAATGTGAATATTTTTACCAGTAGCAAGTAATATTTAGTTACGAAAGTTACTAACGTCAAAATGACATTGACATTTTGTAACTTCTGAAAAGTACTTCAGTTATAGAAAACCCATTTGTGGCATCTTGCTGAACTAAAGGGACCAGCTATGTTATTTTCAACAACTTTCATTCACTTGTTGAATGAAGAATGATGAACTGTCAAATTTTGCTTTGACTTTAGTAATTTTTTTATTACCACTGGGCCTTACACTGTTAAAAGAAATGCACTTGTAAAGCCTGCTCAGTGTCACAAATGGAGTGAACGGGTATAGATAATATTTAACTTTTTTACCTTAGGTGTGGATGACTAATATTATGTAATTTTTTTAAAATTTAGTTTTGTACAGCTCCGAAACAATGTCAATAAACGACATTTACAATATTTTATAGAAGAATTAAAAAAGATTAATTCAGCTCATTTTTGAATACCCCTTGCTAATTGCTTTCAAGAATTGACCAGTTTGCATCGATGAGAAGAACAGACAATATTCAAATAAATATATGGGAGTATGTATTCAAATTTATAATAGGCCCATCTATTATAAAATAATTTTTCTACAGCCACTACTAAAAGTAGGCCTTTTAGCGCTAGACTTTTTTTACTAAAAGTGACGTTTTATAATTTAGCGTGTTAAAAGTGAAATCAGCTGTTTACTTTTAGCCCATGTGCTAAAAGTGAAGTGAGGTTATAAAACTACAATTTCGAACTGGAAGTGGGGTTGTCAAGTTATTCTAGTTACTTCTTGCGTTAGAGGTAGTGTTTTTTAAATAATTAAAGCGTTATGTAATGAATAAAGTAAAATGTGTACATTTAGAATTACCTTTGATAACTGACTTGACAGCTACTGGCTCCAGAAACATTCACCTGCGCGTCAAGGCGATCTCTTTATTATGACATAAATTATAACCGTTATAAATGCAAACCTTTGTTAAATCAACATTTATGGATTAATAACAGTAAATTTAAGGCCGTAGAAAAAATATTGTGTGAAAACTCGTGCTAAAAGTGATTTATGCACGAGACATGTTATGAAACTCAGCCTTCGGCTTCGTTTCATAATTTTCATGTCTCGTGCATAAACGGCCACTTTTAGCACTTGTTGCACAAATAGCTATTATTATTCATAGCTCATAGATAACTGCTGCGAAGCTGCACGTTAAACGCATTGCGTTTCTTTCTAATCATTATTCATCTCAGTTTTCTGCTGTTAAGTCGATCCTTTCAGTTCTTCAAATTTGCAAGCGAGGTCTTTTGTAATTGCGTATCGCGTTATCTGCCAAAAAAAAAAAGAATTGCAAGATTTCACCAAAAACATAAGAAATATGAGTGACGTAAATTGTTGGATAAGACAGATTTGGTTGTGAACCGTGAACGACCTAGTTATGCTGCGATGCACGAAGTACCTATGCACAGCAATCACAATACTAATTCCGAGATAAACAACAATTATTATGGTGAACATGGAGAGAAAGATGACGGTCAAAATACCAGAAATTATACTTTTAAGAAAAGAATAAATAAAAGTGGTCAAAGAAAACCCGAATCAACCCGAAATCGAATTCGAACAGCTACAAAGGGACGTTTTTTGTGGCATCTTCTTGTTTAGCTACTTGAGCTACATGTTCTCTATTTGACTTTTTCAAATAACATATGTCGTTGAACATTGTATGCTAATTTTTAAAACAATTGTGCAATTGATAACGTAGTTTGATATGAAGTCTGGTGAAGACAGTAAAATACAGAATCTGAAGATTATTTTTAATTAAGGTTTACAGTTGTTATTAAAACATTCTAATAAAGGGTGTTTTTTTCGAGTGGGAGAACTTTAAATTGAAATAAAACAAAAAAATGTTTTTAATATCCATGAAATTGGCTTTATTTGAAAGATAATTTTATGGCATTTATGTTTGAATATGATTTCGGGCATGTGACCGTCGCGGCTGGCGTGTACATGACGTAATCTGGAGGTCCAATTTTCACACACTCTTCGCAGTAAATCAGGCTGTATTTCGGCAATAACGCGTCGAATGTTGGCTTCCAAGTGCTCAATTGTTTCCGGTTTATCGACTTAGACATGCGACTTTACATATCCTCAAAGAAAATTATCTAACGGCGTCAAATAGCACGAAAGAGGTGGCCAGTTAACAGATCCATTTCGTGGATTTATTTTGTGGATCTGTTAATCTAGTATGACTATGGAATAGTTCCTAATTTATAAATGCAACTATATCACACTTGAAAACCAAATGTCAAGTTTTACATTTAAGTATAAATGTACCTAGTTGCATTCATAAATTAGGAACTATTCCATAACCATACTAGATGGAAATAATTTTTGATCATTCTATAATCCGGTTTTTATTTTCAAAAAAAAGTACGAAAAAGTTTTAATTTAATTAAATCGTGTAAGTACCGGAGAGAAGCGCCTGTGGGCTGCGGTGCGGCAGCTGTTGTGGCCGTGGGTTGCACTGCGACAGCTGTTAGCTCAAGTGATTCACTATGTTAATATACCATTATAGCAGCACTTTATTCAACCAAGCATAGTTGGTCTGAAACAATTTTTTGACTTCGCCTAATTGTTTCGCCATTTATCCAATTATTTCAGGCTTAACCTGTATATTTTTATTTGAATTATAAATCCTTTGCATTTCGAATTCGTAAATTTTACAAAGCAGCTTATTTTGTACCTGTATCGAGTTCCTTTCGTTTGCGCGATGAACTCTCGACCCGCGCTATCTCTTATCAGAGTGCAAGCCTTCTTTTGGGCTCGAATTGTTCGTACCTCGCACTTGCTATTTTTGACCCGCCGTCACCGGCGTGGTTAAATTATATTTGTTCAAGTCAAATTACGTGCGCTCAATTAATCTAATGAGCAGTGTATGTTTCCTAAGGGCTGATTATGATCAGGTATGATGGCGTTTTTCTGTTTTGTTATTCGCATAGTAATTACATTTTTTCTTAGCTCTTAATTACCAATTTCAACCACGAGTTTATCTCGGAGGCCAAGGCGCTTGCCTTATCGCATTTTCGACACCTGCTGGGTTCGGCGTATTTGCTGCCTTTTTGAGGATGCTTCCGCAGAAATTTTCGGCGCATCCACGTCGATTTCAACGATATGTGTGCAGTTCACGACCACCTTATGTTAAACCGAAGGATGTAGTTACCCCGGCCAGCGTTTGCCTGTTTGCCGTTTGTGAGCGTTGGAGAAGCGAGGTTAGTTTGTGCTATTCCGGGATTTATCGTATCTTCAATACCTGGATTTTACATTTATACAGTTTAAACCCGTCAATATTTAAAATTTAAATGCATACGTTCCGCAATTATTAATATGTAATGTTCAATTTCATACATGCTCTTGCTTTTTACATTTGAATTTGTATGCTTATATTTAATTATGCTCAGTATTTAAAGTTGCAATTTTGATGTATTTCGACCCTCTGTAAAAGGTACAGTCACGCTTTTTTTATCTTCAATGGCCTAACAGAAGGTTTTATTAAATGACTGTGATAAGCTTATCCCACGATGATAAGCTTATCCACGATAAGCTTATCCCACGATGATAAGCTTATCCCACGATGATAAGCTTATGCCACGAATAATTTCTTGGTAAAGTTATTAAAATAACCCGAAAGGGGTTCTTGATTTTATGCGTGTCGCAACCTTCAGTTTACGTACACAATTTTGTTAGAACATTATTTGCATTTTAATCGTCCTGATTATTTTTTACTGACACTTCAAGACTTTTTATTGATTATTAATTAAACGCTAGTCACTTGTAGTTTATTTTCTTATTATTTGAAATCTTTTGATTTCTGGCGCCCATTTCCTTTCCTTTTTTGAAGACATTCCAGGGTACACAGCTGATGATTTGAACCTACGATCCAAGGCCGCCGAAATTTGAGTTAGCTAGGGCCATCGCGGTGAGTAATAAAGAGTTTTCAGAGCTGCCGTGGTGTATAAACTGTAGGGGGGTTGATCTGCGATTTTTTACTACCATCGATTATTTTAATTGGTCAATCGCAGGTCGGCTTCTTTATTGTTCAGGTCCAGTGGTAGAATGTTCGCCTGCCACGTGGGCGCGGGCGGCCCGGTTTCGATTCCCGGCCGATGCATCCTTTTTAAAATTTTTAGTAATGGATCTCTCTTAATTTAAATTTAAATTAGCGAACCGAAGAGTAGCTCGGGCGATTCACTAGTACTTTATATTTACGCACAATTATGTAATCAGTTTTCCTTTTATCAAGCTCGCATTCCGAATAATGTTATTGTTGAATTATCAATATTTTAGTTTTGATGTCTTATTAGGTAAAATCATATATTTTAAAGGTCACAACTTGAAAGAGTCACAAAAAAAAGAAAATCTTAGAATGCACCAATTATTGAAAAAACCTTACAATTTTATATATATTGAACTAAACTTCATTTTTTTAAGTAATAGAAATTAAACTAAAATATTTATTTTATTTAACTAGATATAGTAATTATAAAAACAATTAATGAAACTGTTTGCGGTACACAAATATTGATTCACAAAGTCAGCTAGGTATTGAAATTTCTTGGTGTAGTTTTGGGCGGTGCTGTTGCACATGTTGCAAACAATTGCAACTATTGCAAAATCCACAGTTATAACGACTATTCTAGCAATATTTCCAATGTCTATGTCGTCTGATTGTTGAGGTTTGGAGTTGCTCTTATGCAGTGACCCCTGAATTACCTTGTATTTTGTGGACGATTTTACAGAAGAGGGAAATTCCCCAAAACTCTATAGAACAAAATAGTACCTTTATATTAAATAGGAAAATTACCTGGCCTCCAGTAGGAGACAAATCTGATTTACAAAATGTAAGGTATTCGTTAACATGGTAACACGAATCCATAGGTTGGGCCTCAAAGGCCAAACAGCTCTACTATATGTAAACAAAAAGGGCTAAATTTAAAATAACTACATAAAAGATGTCCCATCTAACACATGAAAAGTAGATAAGAGCTTAAGTAGGTACGTTTCTTTTACCGTTCTTTTTACAAAAGCTGCAACAAATTTGTTTTTGCTGGACCCGAAGAACGGAGAGTTAAATGAGGCCTTGTTGCATATTTGTCATTTACAGTATTATGTATTTTGGCACAGACTTGCTACTGATTCATAACCGTATCACATTAAAAAGTGGGATTCACACGCAAAAAGACCCAGTTTCTACATTATATACGACAGTTACATTTCCATGGCTAACCAAGCCTATCCAGAATAACAATAGTGACTATTGTTGTACTAGTATCGAATTGCAGCGATTATTTTTTAAACAGTCCTATCAGCTAAAAGTAATGAGAAAAAATTCAAATCGACCAATAACATCAAAATTACACTGATTATTACACACAACTGTCACATGACTGATATCCAATGAGAACCATGCATTTTTTTAAATCGACTAATTCCGAACTGATTACCTGATAAGCTAACTAGGGAAACTTATCATCCGATAAGCTCCCTAGTGCTAATTATCGACCCCGTAGATGGTGTCATAATTAGAAATAGAAATTAGTGATGGGCTTATTCGAATGAAAAATAACCGGTTATCCGGTTATTGAAATAACCTATGTAACTCGGTTTTCGTTCCAAGTATTCGAATGAAAAATAACCTCAACTTGATACGTACTACGTGCCATATCTCAGCGACCTACGAGTGATCGAAATTCTGTAAATAATACGTCATTCATAACTCATAACCATAAGCAAGGCTGATTGTATTGAAAACACCATTTGGGCGTCTCGCTCTACAGTTTTCTCCCTTGCTTCCTTGTCAGCTGAGGCTCGCGGTCGATCCGTCGTCATACGATATGAACATAAATCAATTTTTTGCCGCCTTTAACCAGGCCGATCGATAAACATAAACGTTTTACCACTGTTTTTTATTGAGCTTAGCAAGCAGTCCCGCATATTTCTTTCTTTCTACACTTAATAAATACCTCTTAATTTCCAATACATAACACATAATGTACATATTATGTTTTGGTTATAGATCGGAAGAATGTAGGAGTAATCGTGCTAATGCAGAATTGCGAGTCGTTAAACTCATACAAATACAACAATATATTATTAATTATTATTATATTATTATAAATCGCCAGCAATCGAAAACAATAAAGGTGTATCCAGATATATTTCATTCATATCCACAATTACTTATTGCACAAACTCCTTAGAAACCAAATAAAAATCATTTATACAATTATTATAATTAACGATTAACTGAGTTCCTCTGCTATCTGCAAGTTACGATGCCGATGCAGATGACGCTGAACCGCGTAACCGGCAAACCGGTGAAATCGAAACGAATCGAGAGCCAAAATGTATTCGAATGATTATTCAAATAATCATTCGGTTATTAATATAATTCGAATGCAAATAATTCGGTTATGAAAATTGTCCGGTTATGCCCATCACTAATAGAAATGTAAATGCAAGAAACATTCAATATGAGTTTTTTGGCATTATTAGATCAATTTTAAATCATAATTCGTATACGGGTTTCGTATAATAATAGGGACAGTTTTCATTGCAACCAGTACTCGACCCTCGGCGTGTGCAAAATTACTGGTAAGTACGTCTCGCCCTTGTTATATTACTGTTGACTTATTTGCTAAAGTCTACACATTACCCTTTTTCTGTGACGTCAGAAATAACAAAACATAGCGTTTAAAACGTATGTCTTATATTGCACTGAAATTCAAAAAGATCATTTAGATCGCAGGTAGTAACTTTAGAAAGAATTTGACATATAGCTAACCTTTAATCTAAGGGATGCTCATTTAAGCACATTATTCAAACCAAGACATTCTTGACCTATGTAATCCAACGTTTCTCCTCTTCGAAGAAGTCGCTGACGCTTAAAATAAGATTTTAGGCTTGCTCGCTTGCTTGTTATTGTGCGTTA
>OW679195.1:168559891-168659136 GCA_940337035.1 Agriotes lineatus
ATTTTCATTAGAATTATTTGGAATGATATTTTGTTATTGGTTTTCCGGGATGTTCTAAATAGTCGGATTTGCTATTTTCCTGCTGTTACATGGGTCTCTTTTTAATAATGATTGTTATTACAAATTGGTATTCTCCTTAAGTAGACAAAACACGTTTCTGTTTTTCTCACTCTTCAAGAGATGGTCAACAAGTATAGTACCTAATACATACAAGATGATTAATGAGTTCACATCTCTAAAAAAATTTAGTGGCGATCTATTATTCATGTTATTGGAATGTTTCGCTATACTAAATTTTTCTAAATTATATAATACGAATGCTGCTTCGTGGCTATCATAGCTTTCATCGAAAGAGCAAATATAAATTAAAAATTAACAGTTAAAACATGGTTTTCTACTGGAACTCCAGCAGTTTTAACTGTGAATTTTTATTGCTGGTTTAGTTGAAAAGGGGAGATACCTTTCCCCGAAATGTACTTTAAAAAATTTTGTGTGGCGAAATACCCAAGAAACAGGATGAGTTTAAAAAAGCTATTAAACATTTGCAATGCAAATATCCTTTTAATTTACATAAATATTAAATTGTGGCCGCTCTGAGCAGATATCCGCTGTGAGATATAGATGATAGACTTATAAAATGCGATATTTGAGTAGCAAACTGTGCTGAGAAATCTTAGACATAGTAGGGAATTAAACACAATTTGTTTGTACGAGTATCACTGCTAACTCGGGAAACCGCAACTATTACCACTTAAAATTGGAGAGGTTGTAAATGTATGATGTTTATAAATTTATCAGCCACATTGCCAAAGAGCAGCTTCGGAAGATTGGATAAACCAGTTCCATGGAGAACAAATCGCAGTCGACAGTAGTAAGCGTCATAGTAACTTTAAATCTACCATCAGCAATACAACGACGTGAAATAGCAATTAATATGTTTCCACATAAACAAATCGTTAGTAGCATTACAGTGATAGCAACGTGTGTGATAACAACTACATTAAGTCAAACCAGTAAGTAACAATTTAATTTTTATGACCTTGTGCGTTTTGATGTGCGGTAAGATGTTATATATGATCAATAACGACACCAGAGAAAATATCCTTGATTTCATAATATCAAAATAGCGAAATGCCGAAAACTATTAATCGTAACCTTTTCGAATTGGCCTTGACTTCGAGCAATTCCGTAAGATTGCGTATTTGTTGAAGTAATGACAGTTTAATCGAGGAAGTCCCAAGCGCTCCGGAAAAACCTTTTCGTGAAATTTAGTCGATATTTGAATGTACTTGATAGCTATAAAGTATAATTACCGATATGTTAAATTTATGTCTTAGCAACACAAAGTTAAAAATGTTGAGAATTCAAAAATAGTTAAATCGGGTATTTGTTTACCATTTCCTTAATGTTTTATTTTCTTTCGTAAACTAGTTCTTTTTAGCTTTTTCCACTTATTTACATTTAATAATGTATTCATTATTAGAAATGTAAACATAATAGTAAGGTTTCTCTTCAAGAATTAAGTGATAAATAAGAAAACTTATCTGCGTAGGGACATTATTTAATTGAACTAGTAGTAGATTATATTATAAGTGAGGGAAATGCATCATTATTTGCGAGTGAGAATTTTGAATAGCGAGTGCCCCAGCACGAGCGATACAATTTCTCACGAGCTTATAATGGCATTTCGCTCACGTGTGATATACGATGTTTTATCTTACAGTAGCAATTCTTGTGCCTAAATAGTTTGCGCAGTCAGAATATGTCGCGAAATAAATTTATAATTAGTCGCCCATGATTTGTGATATACGTTTGACAGTACTGAAGTGTATTGCCAGTCTATGTCAAATTCTAGATTCGTAGATTAGGTTTTGTTTGTTATTTGACACAGACTGACGCAAAACTTAACCTGAAAATTACGAATTTGACATAGCTTGACAGTGCTACCAGCAATGCAGTCGTATAAATAATGAAAACTCACTTGTGAATAAAACTTCATTTTAGTCACTGAAAACAGTTGTATAATGTATGGTAATAGGCGCTACTGTGAGATAATAGTAGATTATATTATAAGTGAGAGAAATGCATCATTATTTGCGAGTGAGAATTTTGAATCGCGAGTGCCACAGCACGAGCGATACAATTTCTCAAGAGCTTATAATGGCATTTCGCTCACGTGTGATATACGACGTTTTATCTTACAGTAGCAATTCTTGTGATTAAATAGTTTGCGCAGTCAGAATATGTCGCGAAATAAATTTATGATTGGTCGTCTATGATTTGTGATATACGTTTGACAGTACTGACGTGTATTGGCAGTACTGAAGTGTATTGCCAGTCTATGTCAAATTCGAGGTTCGTAGGTTAGGTTTTGTTTGTTATTTGACACAGACTGACGCAAAACTTAACCTGAAAATTACGAGTTTGACATAGCTTGACAGTGCTACCAACAATGCAGTAGTATAAATAATGAAAACTCACTTGTGAATAAAACTTCATTTTAGTCACTGAAAACAGTTGTATAATGTATGGTAATAGGCGCTACTGTAAGATAAATTAATATACACCCCACATTAAAGAAACTATTATAAGACGTGTGCAATAATACATTTTTATTTTTTGTACGATAGAACAATTTTACTTAGTTACCGCGTTTGTTGCAAAATCAGTAAGTTAAGCAAAACCGAACCTGCTAACCTCGAATTTGACATAGAGTTACAGTGCCACCAACATATTATTCTGTGGTATAATGTCACATTTTACTGACGTTTGAAGAAAAATACATTTCTATCGTGCAGAAAATGTCATAAGCATCACGAACCTTAAGGAATTACCGGTATCAGACAATATTGGAGTCGTCGCTTCGCTCCTCCTTCAAACAACTGTTCGAACGGTAAAATGTCCTTACCGTTTTTAATACTTAATATACAATTGTGCTATATTGAATTTTTGGTATGCTATTTTTTCATAACATTTGCATAAAAACGTTGATCTTCCCCATGTATTGCAACACTAAGTTTAAATTCTGAATTATGGCATTTGCATAGGTAATATATTTCTATTTTTCATAATAATGCACATTTAAAGCTATTCATATACTGTACAATTCTGGAGCGCCTTTTTTTAATTTGAGAAAAATGATGCAGCATGGATATACCGTACATAATGAATATTTGTGGATTCCAGAGGTGCCCGTTTCTAGGGAAACCTCAGGTCACCAATTCTTGCTGTCCAGTACGCCAACCGTAACAACTTCCTTTATTCTTAAAATTGTCTATGCACTGGTATTTACAATGAGTTGTGTATATAGTCATACAGAATAAATTAAATTGTGTTTTTATAAACTTTGTTAATTAGCCCAAAATGACGATCGCAAGATAGAAAAGAATCATCTTTTTGAGAAAGACTGTACCACCATTTTAAAACTGCCAATTTAAGCGAAGGTCATGTACCTATATCTGTAACATGCAGTGGTTTTTGTTCTGCCTTAGCAATTCTTGCACGGAGTTAGAAGTGTATATTTTAAAACTTCGAAAGGAACTTAATTCTACATCTATTTGGTATTCCCTAATGGTAAACGTAATTAAATACCACAGTTTTTAAATTGTGTATACCAACTATATTAATAGTCAACTAGATTGGGTAAAATTCCTTCAAGTATTTCACGTTCTGTCTTGCAGTTTCTTTCCTAAAGGGACGTGCAAATAAATATCTTGTTCATTCTTTACGTTACGAATATATAATTTGTTAAATAGAATCGTTTTTGACATTCTGGAATTTTAACAAATTAATTTAGCAGGTATTTAAAGAAATTTGTGATTTAGAATTTTTTTTATTTATTTTCCAAAACTATAGCACTTACCAACAAGCGGCATCAATTTCCTTTTCCTCCATTTTACTTTCACACTAGAAAACTTAGTTACATTTTCAATGTAGGCACCTCTCATCAGTTGTTATGTATGTTTTAAGTTTCTTATGCTCTGCAAATTTGGCACATTTTTATTAGCTGAATCATCTGATTCCTAGCTGCTAAGATGACGTCAACAAATTATTAGTTTGAGTACACGTACTTAACGAATAAAATGATGAAGTAGTGTCTATAGGCAACCCATTATTCAAACCAACTTCAATTATAATAGAGTGTAATTAAGTAATTTTGATTAATTATTCAGGGCAGCAAATCAAAAGAAAGCCATTTTATCCAATCCATTATTTCGAAAAGTTTTATTAAGACAACTACAATATAGTTTTTATTATACCTGCATCATAATCGCCGTTTAAAGCACGCCTGAGCGTGCGAATACAGGCGATTAAAGCTCGCCGAGCTTTAAAGGTTGTCAAGGAAACCACTGAATGCAACAACGGACATGGACGCGACAAAAACGTAAATAATTCTCGTAACTATAGTAGCAATATTATTATGCCTTCTCGATTTATCACCACAAAAATTATTTCTAAGTTTTTAGTGCGTAATTTATTTCCAGTATTGGAGGTATAATAAAAAATAGCGTAAAGTATTCGTGGATAACTGGTCTTTAAAACTCGCGCGTGTTTTAAAGACCTTGTTATCCACTCATACTTTAATATACTATTACAGTTGTAGAGATCATCAAAGAAACACAATTGTTCCACTCACAGACAGTTGAGGTAAGTATTTCCTAATGGTGATAAATAACAAATAACAAGCATATCTAATCTCATACGTCAATAAACAATTACCAATTTAACCAACAAACTAATAAACTTTCTAAATATGTAGATACATATAGACATAGCAGAAAGTGGTGTTCTTAAAAATAAAAAAAATGTTCTCACAACCAAAGGATAAGATTCCTACTTCACAGAAGTGCAGTTTCATATATGAGTTTGACTGCTTTCACTGTACAGAGTGTTTTGTGGGCAGGACATCCCAAGAACAAAAAATCGAGTTAATCAACAGAAAAGTGACTCAAAACTGAAACCGAAAGAAAAGTCCAGTTCTCTGGCATTTCATGTTTAGTCAATTAAACACAACATTGAATTTCAAAACCTTTGCATTCTAAGCAATGAAAACATTTACAACAATCGTATTTTTCTAGAAAGATGTTATATCCGAAACCATAACTGTATGAATTTCAGAATAGATGTGGCAAATTTAGGCCGTAAATACTTACTAACTTTAAACCTGGAATTGTTGAAAACAATAATACTAACACTACAATTTAGACATCTCTCTTTGTTGTGTACCAATTACTTGTTGTATGACTTTTCTTTGAAGTTCTCCTGTATACTGACTATTCAAAATCTTCACTCGCCACTGTCTGGTGATATTTGAGCTGTATAGTCACTAACTAGATATTAGCGATGCCATATCCAACTGCAAAAGCATTTCAATTTGTTTATAATTGGTTAAATAATTACCTGTTACTTAATGGGACTTCTAAATATTTTTTTAACCTCCAACCTTGTTTACCAAATTAGATATGCCTGCTTTCTATTCTGTATCGCCGCTATGAAGTACTAACCTCAACTGTTTGTAAGTGGACTGCGTTATTATTCAATGATAATAATTGTAGAGAAATTATTTCTCTACAACTGTAATAGTTATTTACTATTCAAGTGGGATAACAGCATCATTAATATACGTGTGTGTAAGCACACAAGTATATTAATGATGCATTATCACACATGTATTGTACAAAATTTTATCTACGACTGTCTAAAATTGAGAAAAGTGCATTAAGAGAAATGTCAGATCTGTCATTTTAAAAAATATTTTAGTAGGCAAATGTCATTATGTCATTCATTTGACACTATTTCAGTTACGTAATGAAGTCATTACACAACTCAGTTGCGTAATGAAACCATTACATAACTGAGTGGTGTAATGAGCTGCATTACCTAACTGAAATAGTGTCAAATGAGTGACGTAATGCGTTACTTATCCCACTGGAGTAGATAAACAATATTATAGTTGTCTTGATAAAGAAATAAAGCTTTCCGAAATATTGGCTTGGATAAGAGAGTTTTCGTTTGATTTGCTGCCCTGAAGAAGGAATCCCAAATACTTGAATACACTGTTTTATCAACCAATCGTTGGTTACTGTCCTGCAACTTAATAATATAATTTTTATGGTTTAGCAATAATGAACATCATCGAATATGTTTTTCACTATAAATAGGTTTCTCCTGATGAAAACATCATAATACGGAATTCGCTGCTAAAGTCAAAGTTACACTACAATTTAAACTAGGCATACTTTAATTCGAGATGATAAAAGTAAACGAAAAAATCTGTAAAGGGCTTTATTCAGAACTTCCCTCGTGGACGTTGTGACACCAAACAATATTTTAAAAATCAAATGAAACTAGGGGCAAAAATATCTTAGCGTTCCTAATATCACTGAAACAATAAAAGGAAACACTTGGTAATGCGAATTACATCAATTTTTAAATAAAGCTTTACCAACTGTGGAATTCGAACTTCAGCACCTGCAAATGCGATTTCAACGCTGCCACAAGGGCCGTTCTGATCTCTGCAATGCAGCTCCGTTAAACACAACGCACTTATTCGTTGCTTTTTTTGGTCTCTTACAAAACTTTACCTGCATCTCTTGGCTTCCATTTTCGCCAAATATAAAGCCTGAACTATGTGCAAATTATTAGTTTTATCTTTTTCTTAGTTAAAGCAAAAATAAATAATTTTTTATTTTCTAATGTGCCCACCCTGCATATGCTGGTTCCAAAATATGCCATTTTTTCTGAGCTATATGCAAAATATTACTTTCATTTAAGTAATAGTTCTTGAGTTAAAGCAAAAAAGGCAGAATTTTATTTTTATAAGGTGCTCATTCTGTATATAGATATCTATTTTTGTTTTCAATTTTATGCCAGGAAGGCATATACTCTGCATGCAAAACATCGTATTCCACCAACAAATACTTTTTGAGTAATGCCGTCGACCGCTCCCTAAGACGATGGGTAGACACGGCCTGGGCTAGCTCGTTATATCTCGGTAGAATATGGTGTGGTGTAAGGACTGGGCTAAAAATGCTTCAGGCTTTAAATTGAAGAGTAGGATTATTAAAATGTAGGCGGTTTGTCGATACTGACAACATAAAAAATAAATCTAGCTAGTTAATAACACACCGCATACCTTTAGTGCTTCGCTGCATACCTATATAAATTGTACAGGTCAAGAGGTCGCGAAAAGAACACAAAATATTATCAACAATAGGGCATTTGATCAAAGCCAAGTAATCGCAGTAACACATGAGTTATATACCTAAGCCATGAAGGCTAAAGTGACAGCAACTTAGATTTGCCTAACAAATAAATAAACTATAAATAGTAATCCACTTCCAAGTATTTCAGTCAGAAAATATGCCAATTAATAGCTCGGATTACAACTCAGAATCACCACCTGCGATATCGCATTTGACATGTACGCACAACGTCCAAGGGACTCGGCGGAAATGAGTTTTGGGTACATACTTATTTCAGCAATTTGGAAGCGATTAATCACTCGCTCTTTAGATCTATTAATTTATTGATTAAAAGGAATAACTAAATATGCTTCAGTTTGATTTTCTAAGGCCTTAGCAAGAACTGATTATATTTGCGGCAACTGGCTTCTCGGTAAAAAAACTGAGAAATGCATGTACTTACAGCGATCGTGAGGGGAAAGATCCTGCTACGTTGCATCTCGACAAATAGGACTTCTAAGCAGGATTTGGCTGCTTACTTCATGGACTCCAAGAACGCCACTATCAGAGAGAGCAGCTAACCGTTCTGGAATTTCTAGCCAGTTTGCACGTAGGAGCGAAAAATGGGTGGCCCTGTTGTTCTTTAAGCAACTGTAGAATAACTTTAAGGAAACCGCATGGGGACCGGCCAAAGTTGTTTACTGCTGTTCGTGGAGAAAACAACGCCACTGGCGGTTTTAGTTTAAGGAAGCCGCATGGGGACCGGCCTAAATATCGAAATTAGTATGCAAAATTTAACTAGAAGAGGCATTCTTACCAAAACTGTTTACGACCGTCCGCGAAGAAAACAATGCCGCTGGTGGTTTTCGTTTGTTTAAACAAGAGCGGTTTTGGCCTGCTCCTAGAATTTAAGATCCGCGAAGGCGCTTCGTGAAAAATCCATAACCGAGAAACTCGACTGTTTGCTAGCGATTCTACTTAGGAAAAGCCAAGCGAGCTTTGACCAAAAAAGCCTTGCAGGTGCCTAACTTCTAAGGTCAGGCGCCTTATGCGATAAATCTGAATTCGTTTGCTACATTATTTAAGTATAAGGTGGTCCGAAAGGAGATGCTAATTACTAGAACGAGCTATTGAAACGGGGGGTTACAACCGGCAACAGACAGACATACAGATGTACGGACAAAATTGAGAAAACTCGTTTTTCGTTAGCTAGGGAATGTAAAGATCAGAAAAAATCCCGAAAGATCATTTTTTCGCGATTATAATACTTCCTTCGTTTTTCAGACGAGGAATGTAGAAACATCACTGTATTGTAAACTATAAAGATATACAAATTACAATTATAATACAGGACGAAGAACCATCAAAATCGCAGATATATTTCTAAAATATTGTTTATTGTTTATTGTTATTAAAGAACACTGGGACAGTTTTGCAGAACAACTTTATTTATTTACAGCCTTTCAAAGCATTTATATTTGCATTTAATAAATCTTTACATTTCAATGTTCCTCTGTGCCGGATCGATTGTTCATTGTATGCCTTCAAAAGCCTCTCATCATTTGAAGTGTCGATTTTGAATTTCCAACATACGGGAAAAAATGCGCAACAGCAGGGCTTACACGCACGTTCAACGCCGTTTACCCAAGCAGACGAAACACGCACTGACTCAATATCTAAGAGCATTGTCGTAGTGTAGAAACCATGTGCTGATTCTTGAGTTGTGACGCGTACTTTTGAGGTAGGCGAATTAGGTCCTCTGTATCTTCAACACCTTGTTTGACCGTGACCGTGATCTTCTGACGGTTACTAGGTCGTTTTTAGGCTAAAATTTCCTTTCTAGAACTCCCGATACCACCCACTACATGAGCTATTTCCTTGAGGCATAAACCGATGCTTGCGCTTGAGCAAAGTTGTAGAGTGAAACTATATGGTGCTCACCTTCGTCAACTGCGACATAGCTCAATATTCTCTAATCGACTGCAGCAGGTAGCAAATTGCATCTTTTGCTTACGGATACTAGTTTGAACTAGTGATCACACCATTAACAGCCCATTTTTTCTCAGCCTCTAATTGCCCCACATTACAAAACTTTCCCAGTGTCCGTTGCAATTGTACATTGTTATCTAATATTTTTATTAGTTTTACAACTGTCACAAACCAAATTTAAAATTTTTATGATGCTAGAATAGTCGCTTTATTGTATTCGCTTAAATGGTAGTGTTTTCAAGTACAATAGTAAATTTCATTAGAAGGCAAGGATTAAAGCTTTCCCCTAGAGATCCTACTTTGCCGTTCCAAGGTGTGACCTCTATCAAAACTGGAAATAAAACACATAAAAAATAAGGTATGTTCTGTCACTCATAGCAAATGGTACTCGGACTGTTGGTGAGATTTTTTTAGCAACGCTTGATTGGACTGTATTCATTCCTAACATAATTAATTGCTGAGGCACAGGAAACATTTTCCGGTACAGTGCAAGCGACAGATGACCTTTTGTAACGCACTGACAAACATGATATGCAAGTGTTTTCAAAGCTGTATAATGAAATAGATATTTATGCATTAAGGGAGATATGAATATGTTTTTCCCTGAGGTTGACATGTGTTACAGACCGAGGGCAAAAAACCGAAAGAAAAGAACATGAATATCTCCCGTGGCGCATACAATATTTTATCTACTAGCATATTCGTAAAAATAGTATGAAATTTCAAAATGTCATAATGACATTTAAAATTAGAATATGTAAGTAACATCAAGGATTGCCTCATTGTATGGTTGCTAAGAGGTTAATTGTAGTTGCATTGTTACCATGAGTTTGAGGGAGAAATAATTTGACAAGTCCCTTGGGAGTTATGAGTAGCTTTTCATATTTTGTTTCTATGACGAAAATGTACAATATCATGTTGCTAGTAGATAAAGTACATTTCCGTTAACGCTACCGTGACGTATGCCTTTCCTAGACCTACCGTAATTGTATATGTTTCAGCATTACAGAGATACCTTTCTTCTATTAATTGTCACATCGTAAGAATGTTATCAATATATCTGCTCGGAGCCCTGAATATTGTTTACTATCCTCATATTATTTTTCTATTATAGCTTTTGTTAAATGTCCATACGCTCGAATCGAAGATAGTTTGATGAATTTATTTCCCTTTCTATATATTACACTGGCCCATGAATACTTCTCTCCCTCAAGAAGGCAACATTTATCAAATATTTCTACTAGTACACGGAATACAATAGAGCACCTTTATTCCATACCATCTCTGTTTTAATTATTTCTCTTTTTAATGTACACGTCCACTTTTGACTATTTAGAAAAATCTGTTTATTTACGTACTTTTATATGTTCTTGCAGATTAGATCTTAAAAACATTTTACCATTGCCTAAAGTTCGAAACCAATACATTTCTTTTGCCCATATTAGATTTTCTCGAATATTTACTATTCTCCATTCCTTTTTTGTCTTACTTTGTTTTGCACTCTAGGTGGTCATGATTACTTTGCAGTTTAATTTACATAAATGTTTTTTCATGTCACAGTTTGACTTATTACCCTAATGAAAGGAAGAAACACTGTGAATGGTTTACATACTAATGTTATAAAGAGAATGTTATGCTATGTAGATCCAGTTTTGTTCTATCTCCAGATGCATCAAAATGATTCCACACTTTTGCACGTGTCAACTCGTTTTACATTTCTGGAAGGTTGTGATTTTTTGCTCAATAGCGGCGAAGACTATGAAACAATGAATGCAGAAGTTTTTAAAGATTAAGAGATGCACGAGTTTATTCCTGCGTTGGATAAAGTGGAATCGAAATGTGTCGAGGTTATTGAAAATGTAACGTATCAGCAGCATATACGATGCCTTATGCAGACGTTCATATTAAAGGCATTTTTAAAGGCAATAAAAAGGCCATGCCTTTCCAATCTACATTTCAATACAATCATATTAGTAATCAACTTACTGGTGATATTCGTAACCTGGGTTGCAAATTTTGATCTATCTTGAATCTGAATGAACTCTAAAATTTTTTGCATGAACACTACCATCTAAGTTCTCCAACAGTAGTACTCTTTGTGCATCTCATATATACCTGGCTGCATCATGAAGTTGCTCTGGGCTCTATCTTATACATATACGTATATGAAGTTACATTATACACGGTCAAAAACAAATAAGCTTTGCATCACATGTGCCCAAATTTTCATAGCCCTATTTGGATTTTGTAGAAAAACACACATTTAATATGGCGCTACTTTAAAGAAAATGTGTGTGGAATAAAGCATTGTCGAAACTAA
This sequence comes from Agriotes lineatus, assembly GCA_940337035.1. NCBI lineage: Eukaryota > Metazoa > Arthropoda > Insecta > Coleoptera > Elateridae > Agriotes > Agriotes lineatus. The sequence goes on from OW679195.1 coordinate 168,571,385, forward strand.
AAAGTTTTATGTAGATTGCGTTGAGTCTTACTTTGCAACAATGGTGCAATTTAAAAAAAATGAGCAAAAAATCTAAATTATCTTATACAAATTTTGTATATGGGCTAAAAATTGCATTTAGAAAAACTTTTTCTAATAACTTTTTTCTATATTTTGAGAAATAACCCCACTTTTGATTTTTTTTGGAAAGAAATTAAAATTTCACAGATAACGCGAATGGCGTGACTATTATTTTTTTGGTTAATTTTCATCTCGATCGAAGCAGAAATTGATGCCAACGTCAAATTTCGAATAAAGTTATTAATAAAAAAAATCCCATATGATGCGGACTTTACTAGGTCACACTGTAGATATACATCGTCCGGCAACGAAGCGGGGGTGGAAGAAATTTCTAAAACAATGAAAGTTATGTAGATATTGTGTATATAAAATTTGTAGGTACGAAGGTGGTGCACATTGCTAAAATAGTTTTGATTATACAGGGTTGCTCGAAAAAGTGTGGCAAATCAAACTTACTTTTTCAAATGGAATACTCTTTATTTGGGTAGCTTAAAGGTTTAGCATTGAAATACTCATTGTTTTTATATCAAGTTGTATGGGCCTAACGTCAACTGTTTTGGAGATAACGATTTTATGCAAAAAAATGCTGAACTTTAGGCGGCTGCTGTAAGCAATAGAAAACAACTGAATGAAGGAAAACATTACCAAAAATTATGATTTTCGTGAACTAGCTTTCACGTGTAAAATGGTGGATCTGGGTATTAATGCTATACAGGTACTCAACATTTGCAGATTTAATTATTTAGATTTGTTTCAAATGGAAAGCCCTCTATATATTTTTTAATTCCTTTTAATGAGCTTCCTTTTGATATGTTACGTCATACCTCTAAGTTCAACTGTTTTTCAGATAAGCGTGTTTGAACATAAAAACAATTTAAGCCGCTTAAAATGCTTTATTTTAAAGGATAACAAACAAACGCGTTAAAATTATGACTTAAACACTTGAGTTCTCCAAACAAAAGATAAAACCAAGTTTAGAAAACAAAAATCCATCCACTACTCAAAACTAGAAATAACAAATACGAAAAAACGAAAACAGCAGGAGAAAACTAAATCTGAAAAACGATTGAATTTTGGGATAGGAAATGAAATGTTCGAAGAAAGCTGACTAAAAGTACTTTTTAAAAATACAGTTATATACAGGTTGTTCCATTTAAATAAATCAAAATAACTATATTTGCTGATTATGAGTTCTCTGTACAGCTTTAATACTCAGAGCAGAAAAGAACTATTTAAACATTTAATGTAAATGTAAATAAGCTTTTGGTGGATTGGTTATTGTTTTTTTTTCTGATTTTATTTGACCTTGGAATTAATCCTGCATTTATTGTTTTTCGCTTTTATTATTCCTTGTATGAACACTGGCTTAATTTATATTTTCTAAACTTGGTTTTGTGCTTTTATTTTTGGGGAGATCATGTGTTTAAATCATTATTTTATCGGGGTTTGTTTTTTATTCCTTGAAATATAGCATCTTAAGGGGTTTAAATTGTTTTTTGTGTTCAAACACGCATATATAAAAAACAGTTGAACTTAGAAGTATGAAGTAGCATATCAAAAGAAAGCTGAATAAAGGTAAGTTTTAAAAATACAAAAATATACAGGGCGTGCTATTTGAAAAAAAAATCTAAATAATTAAATTTGCAAATGTTGAACACCCTGTATATCATTAATACCCAGAACCACCATTTTACACTTGAATGGTAGATTAGATCATAATTTTCTGGTAGCATTTTCTTTCATTCAATTGTTTTCTGTTGCTTACAGCAGCCGCCTGAAGTTTAGTATTTATTTGCATAAAATCGTTAATATCTCCAAAACAGTTGACGTTAGATCCATAGAACTTTACATAAAAATTATGAGTGTTTCATTGCAAAACTTTTGAGCTGCCCAAATATAGGGCATTCCGTTAAAAAAAGTAAGTTTGATTCGCCACACTTTTTTCAGTCACCCTGTATAGTCTAAACTATATTGGTAATGTGAACCACCTTCGTACCTACAACATTTGTGTACACAATATTCATGTAACTCTCATAGTTTTAGATATATCTTCCACCCCCGCTTCGTTGCAGGACCCTGTATGTTCTCTATGGGTTGCATTTCGTTGGTAGTACGACCAATGTCATACCTGACTATTCCGGCTGTCTCATGAAGTTGTTATAAGCTCTTCCCATATGTTCTCTATGAACTGTACTTTGGTAGTGTAATCGTTGCCATCGTGCGTTGTTTATTTGGAGATTTCCTGCTGTCAAGACATATTTCATTTCTGTAAACAATTTGTCATTCCATTGACTTTTTTGTATTGTCTTGTGTTTTTGTTAGCAATCTCATATTCTTATTTCTTCATTTCCAAATTTAAATATCTGCAACAATTTTTATTATTTACCACCCGTGGCCGAACCAAAACTATTTGGACCTTCCTGCTAGAAACCTGTATGAGCCCTACAAGTCCACATTCTGTCCTTTAGAAGCCTGAACCAGTGGACCTTCACACTGGTTGGGCCCTCTCGCAGTGCGGGGATTACGGGGTTGTTGGTCCTCCAAATTCAAAATAAAGGAACGTTGAATACGGGTAACGTACTAATTCTCTTTGTTGTTATACGAGAAAACTATTTAGTGCACATAACGTATGGTGTCAGCTAAAGATAAAGAACACAAAAACAGCAGTCAACAAACGCAACATCATTCCAATTAGATCGAAACTAACGACTATAATATAATAAGTCGAAGATTCACTATTTTTTTATTAATTTTACGGTTACATTTACAATTACATATACCTAACATAAAAATTGGTACCTACTAACGTTAGATAAAATAAGGAACTCTTCAAAACAAAACGTTTTTGAAAGCAGATGAAGATGAATCAAGTTAAGGGTAAACACATGTTCCTAGGTACAAATGGCCACCATGTTGAAACTGTAGAGAAATATCGCAAAATGTACCTTGTTTTCGTCACGATGCAGCACAGGACGATATTGACCCAGTTACTTTTTTCATATATTTCATAACCAGCATTCCTAATTTATTCTTAAGCTATCAAAACCATCGATGTCCAATATAGACTTTCTTAAAGCATTCTTCTGTTTTCGTTTCCGATTAATTGTCTGGTTGATATGGTATTTTCACCAACTATCTACCTCTCGAACAGCATTTAACGAAAGCAAAGGACATTCGTTATTGCGCTCCATCACAAAATACATGGTTATTGAAATAGTTGACAGTGTCAATTGCTTGCGTCAAGCTTTCGGAATCTCATAAAAATCGCGCAACACCAAAAACGTTTAGAACTAAATACTAAACAAAGGTGCAACTGGAAGTAATGACGACAGAGCATAATTAACAGCATCAAATAATGACGTCACAACACACTTATACATATCAAATACTACCGGGCTCGGTGGTTCAGAGGTTATCCATCCTAACACATAATTCAAGTTGAAATTTGGAAAGGAAATCGTGGAAACTTATCGCATAAACAAAGGTAACATTTCAAAGTAGCAGTGGCAGCTTATAATGGTATAGTCCTTGTCAAACAAATCGACTCTTGAATTTGAGTATAATCAGTTTCTAGGTTTTTAAAAACGTTTAACCAGTTACCTATGCTTTAGCGCTCACGGCGGGTTGCCGTTTTCATGAATTAGTAAACAATGCGTCGATGTCACGTTGGCGGAACCTGAATTCGTGAACGGTGAAGAACTAAAAGTCTCATCGGTGGTAAATATTTTGGTCTATCATGGGAAGTAAACATAGCAATTTATAAACCAATGAAATGGGACTTTTCGACAATATATTCAGTTATATTCTAGCAGGCACATTATATGACGCATTGGTATTCAGAAAATATTATGTTTATAAACGGATACATTTTAAACAGATTTAAAAATTCCTTCTTCATGAGATAGGTGGTTAATTTAAGCGTTAAACTAAACCCAAAAATGCAAACAGGTCCGGTGTAGAGACGTTCAGTATCGAGATATTCCAGTTATTAATACTAATTTCTATTTATAATTTAACAACGTTGATATGAGCATGGCTCAGTATGTTGATTAAATCACATTTAAATGAGCATGTGATTAAGTGAAGCGTTTCTTTTTATGATCTATGTAAATCCTGATTAAAAATCATCATAATATTTTCAAAACTGCTAACAGTTAATTTATTTAACAGAATAACATAATTCAGAACAGCATAATTGTTACAATAAATGTTCAAATGTGGGTTCACCAGCTTCTATGCGTAACCACGTCCGTCGAATTAAATTTTCGTGAATTCTCTGGAACATGATCGCAGTTATTTCTTGGATGGTATCAATAATTCTGGAGATTTACTGGAATTTGGTACACTTTAATCTTCACATAGCCCCCACAAAAAACCCAAAGAGTTCGAATCGGGAGAACGTGTAGGCCAAATCGCAGGTCTCACATGACCTATCCAGCGATTTAGAAAATATAAGTGTAACCACTCCAGAACATTAGCTGCAAAACGTGGTAGTGCACAATCTAATTGCAACCATAAATTTCTCAATGGTAGTGGTTCTAATTGCACTTCTAAATCTTTATTTAAGAATTGAAAAAATTTTCACCTCGGAAGCAAAATTGATCCTAAACCGATTATTCAATATACCCGGCCAAACGTTAATTGAAAATCTACGTTGATGTCCTCCAGAATAGCACACAAGTGAGTTTTCAGCTGCCCAGTGATGGATGTTGTAAATATTAACACATCCATGTCTACTAAAAAACACTCATTTGTCCAGAAATTGCAAAGAAAAAACGGATTATGATCATTTTGGTTTATTGGCCACAATAGAATAGCCTGCATTTTCGTGTAATGGTAAAAATGTAGTACTTCCTCGGTCAATATTCTACAAGCCCGATAATGATTTACCCTAAATAAGCTTTCAACTTCCTGGTGCTGCAGCCTGGAGTGCTGGTAATAAGATCCAAAATCGCTTACTCCATTTCTGCTATTCTTGCTCTACCTCCACCAGTTCTTACTGGAACTAAGCTATCAGTTGTTTTATTTATTTTTTAAATTTTATTCCGCACTCCGCCAACAGCCGTTGGGCCAATTATAGGCGCCACTGTACATTTTATGGTTACTTCCAACCTCACTAACGACTGTCATGATGTTATTATGACAACCGGGACCAACTTTTTTCCGTGGCAGCCGTACCACGAGGTGCCGGGAGAAGCAGCCGTGGAACTTCCATCCAAGTTCTGATCAGAGAGAGCGTTGCTTAACTCTGCTGATCGAACGTGGACGCTTGTTCAAGCTACACCACCCGGTACCTATGTTGTTTGCAGTATATTATTATTATTATTATTATTATTATAATGATAGTTATACAAAGCGGAGGTTTATAATAACCTATGACACTTTTACAATAAGTATGTGTACAAAATACAATATAATATATACGAAAAAAAAATCACAATTCTGTAACAATAGTGCCCAATACGTTTCAGGAATACATGTTTCGTAATGAACAATGAACATAAATACAATAGTAGATAATTCGAAGGTATTTTTAAATTAACGAACTTGAGAATAATCTGTCATAACCATTTTTGAAGTTGCTGACGCTGGTAGCTGTTACAACATTTTCTGACAGGGAGTTCCATTTATTAAAGATCCGATTTGTGATCAAATGTTGCTTGGGTGTTGTTTTAAAATTTTTGCGTTTCAGTTTTTTCGTGTGACCGCGTAATCTTTCATCAGCACTTACACAAAACAATTTGGACATATCTACCGAGAACTTATCACCGCTTAACACCTTATAAGAAAAAATTAGGTCACCACGAATAAGTCTATCTCTCAAAACTGGCAGCTGTAAGATTTCCAGTCTTTCGTGGTACGAGCGGTCACGCAGATTACCAACGGCAAGCGTTCCTCGTCTTTGAACATTTTATAATAGGGTAATATCTTTGATAAGATGAGGAAACCACACGACTGCGGCATACTCTAGATTAGGTCGAATGTAGACTTTGAAGATCTGAGATCACTGTTGAGCAGTCATATTTACAAACGCCATTTTCATCTGGTACATGGTCCTGTTCGCTTTACTCACGACAGTAGTTACATGTTCAGTCCAGCTAAGTTTTGAAGTTACGAGAACTCCTAGATCAATGTGGGATTCGACTGACTGAATTGAAGTGTTCGTCAAGGTGTAACGATAGTTAGGGTTGCTATTTCCCATATGCAGCACACAGCACTTTTGAATGTTTAGAGGTATTAACCATTCGCAGCACCAGTTTGCTACCGTATTTAGATCACTCTGGAGAATGTGACTATCACAAAGTGGGTTACCGTAGAACTTGCAGTCGTCCGCATAAAAGCAGTGATTTGCTTTAATGAGGTGGTGAAGGTCGGAGATGTATACGTTAAAAAGAATGGGCCCAAGGACAGATCCTTGGGGCACGCCAGAGAGAACAGGATGCATAGATGAGGTGCCATCACCAACTCTAACAAAAAATTTACGGTTACTAAGAAAAGCTGACAACCACTTGAGAAGATTTCCCCGAACTCCGTTGTGTCCGAGTTTACTTAGAAGCCTCTATTTAGGTACCCGATCAAATGCCTTGGAAAAGTCTAAGTAGATTATATCTACTGGTAGGTTTTTGTCCAGTGATCGAGTTCAAAAGTTTGCGGAAGTTTAGAACTGTTTTTTGAGTTGGATGCTTCGATCAGGAAACCGTGCAGCGTAGACCCTTTTTGCAGCTCTAGCATTCATACTTCCATACCCTCACGTCCAAAGATTATATGCATGTCTCCATATTCTTCGAAAATGTATACCATCATCAATAACAAAGAACAATTAAACTGCAATTTTCTCACTTCTGTAAAACTTCTATTTAGTTAGTGTTAATTTTAAGTCAGTTTTAATTATGCGTTCATGCTACTGAGTTAGTGTTCAATGTAACTAATTTTTTTTTTGTAATTAGTCATAAATAAATGACAACGAAATCCAACTTTTAGGGATTAATTATAAGTTATTATAACAGCTACGCCATTTCTGTTTTCATTGTTAAGTTCAATTTTAAGTAGCTTGACCACTTTCTTTGTAGGGAAGGAATTTTGAAACACTCTGTATACGGTTAACAAAACTAATTTAAACAAATAATTGGAAACATGTTGAAACAGATAACAGACGAAGTTACGTCATTTATCCATACAGAACAGATTTGCAGAAGTAGCTTCGTAGAGACAAACATGAAGGATACCATGGATAGCCTGTTGGCGAAAATTGCATTTAATAAAAACACTAATCAGCTAGGAAATAGAAAGAAATTTACTGAATTATGTAACACAAAAATACGTAAAATTCATGCATGATCAACATAAAGTCTTCGATAAGTAAACAGAAAAAAATCTATAGTATTTGGCCGGGTATCCACGGGCGCCAACTACGGGTAGGAGCTCAGGGCGCCGGACCCTCAGGGAGTGGTAGATTTTCCAGGCTGGCGCGTTTCCAACGCCCGAACATTTACAATGGTAGTGCAACAATTAAGGGGCACTGGATAATTTGCTCTCCAAAACTACTTAATAGCACGCTATGAACATAACCCTGTCCAAAAAATCGAGCTGCATGTCTATTGTCTTGCAAGAAGTAAAATGTGTGTCGGTCGTGGAGTGTAGTTATGCTGTAATTGCTCTGGCAGTTCTTAAATTTCACAGCTTTGAGTAAATTTTCTACAATTTTTCTAATATCCAACTTACATATTCCGTTAAATCCAGTATGGCTTTTATGCGAGAACAAAAAGTGGAGATTTCTGCCCTTATCAAAGAAACTGTCTCGCCACTTCTTGAAGATGATAAGTTTTATTGGCATATAGTTGCAACTTCTACTACCAAACTATTCGTCTACATTGACAGATATCGCGTGGGAGCTACTGGAGGAAGTAAACCGCATCCAATTATTTTAAAATTTACTAGTTACAAATATAAATATCTAGTTTTAAAAAACAAGCGAAACTTTAAGCATACTCAAATCATAGTGAAGGAAGATTTAATAAAAAACGTTTGGAGCTGTATCAGTGACCTGTGCTAGAACAATTAAAATAAAACTCCGCAAAGAACAGTAAGAAATACGAGCGATCTAGGAATGTAATACTATTCGATAAGTGTATGTTTTATGCACGTCTGGTTTTATTGCTTTATGTGTCATGACAGAAACACGTTTTAAAATTTATTGCTGAGAGCAATTAGAATAAGTTTAAATGTATTTTCTTGGCTTTGACTCTGACAAATTTTAATTTTTTTGTTGAATTTTTGTTAATCGATTTATTTTATACCTATATCTTGCTTCTACATATTTTTCGTGCGGTTCGCTGCTCACATTTACTTTGCAAACGATTGTTTTGCCTTGTTTATAATTATTTTCATTTGTCAAATTACCATTTTATTTAGCAATCATTAATTCCTTAACATTTGCTCACATTCATGCTACATCACTCACGAATACTTTTCATGTTTTTAAGGATCATGTTAAGCGTAATAATTATCACTGAAACTTTTCCATATAGTAACACAAATGATGATATTATTTACGTAGAAAATTACACTTTACTTCGTAAAGATTTACTATTTTTGGACGAGTCATTGTTTTATACATAAAAACTTTTTTAACATTTGACCTTATAACTAAGTGATGGACATAACCGGAAAATTTTCATAACCGAATTATTTGCATTCGAATGATATTAATAACCGAATGAGTATTTGAATAATCATTCGAATAAATTTTGGCTCTCAATTCGTTTCGATTTCGCCGGTTTGCCGGTTGGCGGTTCACCGTCATCTGCATCGGCACCGTAACTTGCAGATAGCAGAAGAACTCAGTTAATCGTTAATTATAATAATTGTATAAATAATTTCTATTTGATTTCTAAGGAGCTTAAACCATTGAGAATAGCTATATCAATACTAATCCTAAAGAAATTATAAATATGCGAGTACAAAGTACTTATCTATTGAATCTATTTTTAGTTCCTAAAATTCTCTAGTAGCCACCCTTCCCTTTTCGCTTGCACATCATACCGGTATATTTTAGAATCCATAATTTATCTACGTTCAGCTTTCCGAGGTTCTAAGGACCCACACTTAAAATTTTAAACATCGAAATCCACTTCTTGTTCCACGTTCATATCATATGACGACGGATGGGCTCTGTGATTAAAAATTAAATATAAATCTGTTACGAAATTGGAAAATCTTATTTCGTTTTCTGTTTATCCCTTATTAGGCATAATCAACCGCGTTTCGAAGCAAAAATTTAGTCCGTTATAAATTAATACCAACACAGCTTCGGCAAATCTCATACTCATCATAGCGTTATCTTCAATAGGAACGGCCCCATAAATTTAACTGGTCGACTGGGAGTCTCAAATGTGTTAATAACATCGACAAGCAGCCGCGAGCCTCACTTGGGTCAATCAGTACAATCTGCCTTGCTTTTATGGTTATGAATGACGTATTATTTACAGAATTTCGATCACTCGCATGTCGCTGAGATACGGCACGTAATACGTATCACGATGAGGTTATTTTTCATTCGAATACTTGGAACGAAAACCGAGTTACAGAGGTTATTTCAATAACCGGATAACCGGTTATTTTTCATTCGAATACGCCCATCACTACTTATAACTACTGTACAAAATCATTTAAATTTTGAACAATTGTGGATACAAGTTTATTTGGATATACGTAAGTTTGCGGTCTATTTACCTCACAAGGGAAAATATCGTAATTTTACTGATACTAAAGAGAAAAACTTCCTTTAATTTGTTTATTGCTTATGATGAAGTAATTTGCCTTGGCGATATTAACATAAACATGTTTGATATTAATCCTAGTGAAACCATAGAAATACCTCCATGCTTGGTACTACTAGATTGAAATAACTTATAAAAGAATCGACTAGAGTCACTGCCTTGACAGCTAGTTCTCTAGATCATGATATGTTTTATCGGACCTTTTCCACTGTCTAGGGTGTATATTACACGACGTTTTGGGAGTTTTGATCTACTCCCGTCTTCTAGATAGATCATATATTCTTGTTAGTAATTCCGATAAGGTACACATTTCCGGAACATTTACATACTGTAATCTTCAAATTTCTGTGCATAAGACGCAACCAGTAGTTCATACTTTTCGAAACTTTTCTAATTTCAATTATGACAATTTTCAACAGTAAATTACTACGTTACTTTGGCATCTCATTTATGATATTGAACCAATCGATGACAAAATAAATTTTTTAAACAATCACATATTACAAATTTTTTATATTTTTGCTCCATAGTAGATAGACCAAACTAAATTAACTCGTCAAATAACGTTCGATCAGCAGAGTTAAGCAACGCTCTCTCTGGTCAGAACTTGGATGGGAGTTCCACGGCTGCATCTCTCGGCGCCTCGTGGTACGGCTATCACGGAAAAAAGTTGGTCCCGGCGGTCATACAACATCATGACAGTCGTTAGTGGGGTTGGAAGACCTCATAACTGCACAGCGACGCCTGTAATTGGCCTAACGGCTGTTGGCTGAGTGCAAATTAAATAAAAATAAAAAAAAATTGTACCGACAAGTGGTATCTTCTTATTCGGTGGTGTTTCCTGAGTATGAAAAATCATGTTGTCGCTTTCTTAGCTTGTGGAGTGAGGAGCTATGACGTCACAAAGATGGCCATTTTTGGTTCCAGGTTTTAGTTCAGAAAACCAGGGTTTAACCCAAACAGTTCTACCCAGCAGCAAACTGTTTAGTACTCTCCTCTTAGTAAGTGGTAAAAAGTTGCACAACATTGCGCATCGGGTTTCGGCAGGAAGGGTGTGGAAAGCTAGAAAAATGGTAAAATGGTAGGTTTCAACAGTTTTTCGCAAATATCTTGTTAACTATGAGGTTTAGTGCAAACTTTATCTTATACAAAATTAATCTATATTTAATTTACAATAAAAATGGTTTTATGCATTTTTGACTTGTAGAGAAGAGTTACGGAGATATTGAGGGGGCAATGATGTCATTATTTTCTAGTTAGCTTGGGATTCCTCGTAATCACTTGAAAATGAGTATGTTTTGTTATAAAGAGTATGTTTCGTTATAAAAAGTACTTAGTAACGCATCATTAACTTAGGAACATTTGTATGTGTGTATGTATGTATGTACGCCTATGTGTATGAATCTGACAATATAGCTACATTGCTCCCCTCCTTTGTCGTTTTTTCTTCATTTTCCCTATTTTTCCTTTTAGATAATTCATCATATCGTTTTCCTCTTTCCCATTTGAGCTTTTATAATTAAAGCTACTTAAATTACCTCCATCTTTTGTCATATTTTCCTAAAAATATAAAATCATGTGGATAGCATTGAAACAAGGTTGACTACAAATTTTATCTAATAAGCTTTAATACAAAAAATAATGGATTTTTTTTCTTCACAATACATGATTTTCAGTAAATTCAATGTTCTTCAATGGAAAGTGGTATGTACAACGTACATGGTAGTTACATAATAATAAATTACAGCAATCAGTAACCTAAAAATCGTTAAGCTCTTTTTCATGTTGAAGATTATCTTCATCGATGCCGTCGTCAATAATTAGTGCATCTCCGTTGGTGCACCTAATCCGGAGCAATTCTTGCACATATTTGAGCATTTCTAGCCACTCTGACGACGCTCACAGTTTCTGACACACCCCGTATTTCAAGTGCAAACAATGAGGGAGAGCAATTTTTTAGAATCAGCTGCCTTTGTGGTTGTAACTGGACGCATATAACCACCAATCCTTTTACAACCCCATTTTAGTGAATCTCTATTGACATTGAGCCATTGCTGCACTTGATGGTAAACTCTATAATAGTGTTGTTGTCCAGCAGCTAAAGTGGGGGAAAGTAGAGCCAACCTCAAATTTGTGTGTACAGGTTCCTTTGCGATGGTCTGCAAGTAGCATTGAAGGCGCAGAGTATCCAAATTATCTGCATTTGTTGATGCAAATATCGAAAGGAAGGAATGGTTCCAGCATCAGCTAGCGCATCTGGGTCTGTATTTAGGTTGTTAAAAGTCAACAGCTTTGTGTAGAGCTCCTTGTCACTTTGCACTTTTTCAGAATGCGTTATTTTTCCCTTTCTATAAATCGAAGAAACGGTATCACATAGGCGAAAGTGTGAGCTGTCAAGAAAACATCCTTCATTTCCCCGATACCACGCTGTATGCAGCAGTGCAGTAGACTTTTTCTTCTTGGTTACCTTCCTGGGGTACAATCATTTTCAACTGTTTGTTGGCTGGAGCTTGAACAACCAACAAGACCAATAAATCGGTGTCATTGCCAATTACGATAGCCTCTGTTTCCTTCTTTGATTCGTTAATTGTCAGCACCACCTTTTGCCTGAATCACATTGCAGCCAGCTTGCTGTTGTGTGCAGTGATTAGAGCTATCAGTTGCATCTTGTTTTTAGTATTAGTTAGAAAGTTTGCTTGTCCAAGAGTGACATTAATTCCATCTTCCAGGTTCACTTCAACATGTGTAGTAGTGGATGATCTGCGCAAATGTACGAGAATGTCGTCTTTGGTGCTGGGTGCTTCACCATAACCATCTCGCCTCCCCACTTCCTTGAACCCTTTATATAATACACTTGGGGCGAATATTACGAGTTCATAGGCGTAATTTTTGAATTTTTGCAGAAAAAGTTACATTTTTACTCCCGTCATATCTCCGTAATTCTTTACTGGACTGCAAAAATGCAAAATACCATTTTTATTGTAAATTAAATGCAGATTAATTTTGTGTAAGGTAAAGTTTACAATAAACTTCACAGGTAATGACATATTTGCAAAAAACTGTTGAAACCTACCATTTTACCACCTTTGTGACGTCATAGCTCCTCACTCCACAGGCTAATAAAGCGACAACCGGAGTTTTTCTACTGAGGAAACACCGCTAATTACGATGGTATCACTAGTCGGTATAAACCTACTAAGTCCCAGGAAAATAATTATTAATTCTCTTGGCCTTCCTACTACTACTGAAAACAGCTACATTCTATAAACCAAGGGCTCCTTGGCTCACATATAATATTAACACTGGAATTATTAGTCGCTAAGAAATCTTGTAACTATCTGTAAGAAATGAAAAGAAAGCGTACTATATATATAAAAGCACTAAAGGCCTAGAAGGCCCATGGCTTGTTGTGCTAGTTTTGCCCATTCCTTTCTTTTCCCTCGTTTAATTCTGTTCTCCATTTATTTATAGGCCTTCCTCTTCTTCTTCTGCCACCCAATTGCGCCCTGTATATATTCTTTGGTGTTCGTTGGTTGTACATTCGTATCAGGTGCCCTAGCCATCTCATTCTCGGCGCCTTTACCACCCCAACTATGTTCGCTTCTCTCTAAAGATCGTATAACTCTTTGTTTGTCCGTTGTTCCCACTGACCGTTCACACATTTCCCTCCATAAATTTTCCACAATATTTTGCGCTCCCACACTTTCAAACTAAGCTGGTCGTTTTTTTTCAATGTCCACACTTCACTCGCGTACGTTATCTTGAAAACAGTTTACTCACGAAATAGTTATTTATGTACCTAGAGCGAAAAATTATGCATTAGGCGTGAGTTCGAAAGTTTCGGGCCGAGCGAAGCGAGGTCCGAAAAAACTCGAACGAACGCCTAATGCATTTTTCGCTCGTGTTGCATACAAATTTTTTCCTACGACTGTAAAATTTTCGAAAATAGGTTTAAACTGGTGATTTTTGCCATTTCTAAAATTTCCAGCGACGTGCAAATTTTTACATCAGAATTGGATATTTTATCGCCCATTTCTTATTTTTCTTGACACTTAAACACCGACAATACGCAAAATAAAGCACAAGTAACTTTAAATCGCGAAAAAAGGTTTAAATCAAATTCACAGTGACAGCTGTCAACTTTGACGTTTTCAAATAGCTGACCACTAGCCGACTTAGGTATATAATCATGAAAGCTTATATAAAATTTATGTATGTTACTATGTATTACGATTCACGATTATATACTTACGTATGACGGCTGCCGTGATGAACTGATTCAAAACAATCAATTTTTGACGTACGTCAACAAGGCGGAAAACTTGATTTTAGAAGCAGTCGTAGGAAAATGTTTTTTAATGTTGCTGCACTTTTCGTGCCTGCTGCAATTCGTCGTTTGATTTCCGTGCTAGTTTCTGGCTTTCTAGTGAATACTGTGCCTAAATATGTGAACGTTGTTACTTCCTCAAATTTGTATGTGTGTTCTATTTTTATAATTAATGGCTTGTTCTGTTGGCAGAGCTGATCATTCCATGTCATGTATTTTGTTTTGTTTTCGTTGATCTTTAATCCCATTTCTTGTAAGCTTAATAGTAACCTCTTTGTAACCTCTTGCAGCTCATTTTGCGTTCTCGTGATAATGGTTAGGTCGTCTGCGAATGCCAAACATTGGTGCTGTCGTTGATAAATCGTTCCATCTCTATTTATTTTTGCTTTTCGCATTATATGTTGCATATTAGAAAGCGTACTACTTAAATTATAAATTTAGACAGAGTAAGTTTAAACTTTTCTGACGAGAATTAAAAATTGTGATATTTATAATAAAAGAGCATGTCCGACTATCCCAGTTGCTATTGGTAATGCAAAACTTAGTCAATGAATACTTTCTTAAATTAGCTCAAGGTATTGACCAACCAAATCTGCATGTACTTAAGCTTTACGAAACTGTAATGTCCGATATTACTCAAAAATGTTATTTTGAAGCTGTTACAAAGAAGTTTATTCTCCAGAAAATACTTCTAAAGCCTCCGGAACCGATGACACTAACATACTGGTGATATACCTGTGTTACCCTTTTTTGGTGCCTTTCTTAACCCACATAATTAACTTTGGTCTATTAGGCGTATTTCCAAATCAATGGAAAGTAGCTCATGTAATGCCCACAAGTAAAGTTAACGTATCTACCGAATTAGAGGACCTTGGACCTGTCAGTACTGCATTAATTTTATTTGACTTTTCCAAGTCCTTTGACACAGTAAACCATGGTATTCTAATATCTATTTTAAATTCTTTTGGATTCGATGCTAGGGCCTTATAATTTTTACATCCCTCGTCTAAAAGACGAAGTATTGTAATCGTGAAAAAATCACCTTTCGAGATTTCTCCAGATCTTCACGTTTCAGGGTCCCTAGATGACGAAAAACAGGTTTTCCCAATTCCGTCTGTCTGTCTGTCTGTCTGTGTGTCTGTCTCTGTCTGTCTGTTCGCGGTATAACTCATAAACAATTTGCCGTAGGAAGACAATATTTTTCCTACACATATAACCTGGCATGAAACCCAGAAAATTTCAAACAAATATATACATGGTGAGCACCTTAAAATAATAAAATGTTGTTTATTTTTCATTTAACTTAGTAATAACTCAAAAGCGGTATAAGGTAGGGGTAACATATGGTATATTTTGAAATCAGGAAAAAAACACCATTCCAAAAATTTTATAATATACAGATTATCCCATTTAAAATTTTTTTAATTTTTTTGTATCCCATGACATCTACACGCTACTGTACTTTTGATAGCATTTTAACAAAATTCAGTCATAGCCACACAACTTTTACTAAAAACTTTTTTTCTATAAGCAATAATAACGATGATAAGGGGTGGGTAATTTATAATCAATAACCCTGTACATTTAGACCACATGAAATACCAGCGGATATTCTGGTGTGACGATATTATACGAGTACAACCAAGGAAGGAACGTTCGGATAATAGTGTAGTCCTTTTTTGGATATAAGATTTCTGCATCAATTAGCTATAGAGCATAAATTACCACATCCACGCGGTGCTGATATTATTGCGACTTTACATTAATAATTATTGTGCGGAAGTGATTTTTAGACCATTTTAAGATAAATTGAATATTATAAATATTTTAAATTCACTGGAATTTCCAATTAATGAATGCTCTTCAAATAAATTCCTGGGACTTACAAGAAACGTTGATGGATTAGAAAGAGCAACTTGCGTACATACAAAAATGTAGACACTGCGCTGGGTTCCTCCAAGACATATAACTAAAGTTAACATTCATTTGTTTTTGAAGGCCATTATTGTTAAGCCATTTAAGTTATGCTCTTAATCAGACGGTACATTACTCAGTTCTTATATGCGAACAGTGGGGTTACAGCAGTGAAGAATGCTTCACTGCCCAGGCGTTTTACTAGGGATTAAATTATTCCATTGAATTAATAAAGCTGATTTTATACCGGGTGTCCATTCTCAAAGTCGAACATAGGAAATTGACATTAGTGCATTCACTCGTTCATAATTGAAATAATTCATTTATCTACTCCTACTGTACAATGACCATTCATAATTCACAGTTTGCAGCCAATCATAAAATTCTATTTTCATTATTCAATAGTTTGCAAGTTGCAACCAATCAGAAAATTATATTTTCATTACTCAATAGGTTGTAGCCAATCACAAAATTCATTCTTATTATTCAACGACTTTTGAAGTTAACAGCTGTCACAAATGTCATAATTGGGAAATATGAACACAAGACTCCTATTGCATTGGAGTAGATAAAATATCGTATTATTTTCGCGATTATGGCCATTATTCACTCAGATGACTTGCACCACGCGCCTTCGGCTTGTGGCGCAAATGTCATCTTCGTGAATAATGGCTGTCATAATCGCTCATATAATAATATACTATTTTATGTAGATAATTTTTACAGACGTTGACAGAAAATACCTGATTTACGCCAACTAATTACCAATTTTTTGACAAATGCTACCGAACTTGAAAAGCAAGGCATGGCATATTTAAAAATTCTCAAGCTTTAAATTAATATTTTAAAATAAAAATCGCATCTTGAGTATTATTATTGGTATCATTTGATGCGTAATCATTATATCTTTCCATTGATACCATTATCTTCCCTGTAAGTTGAATTGGCGAGCAGAAATTGCCAAAAACGTTCAATACAATGTTAATCGCCTATGTTCGACTTTGAGAACGGACACCCGGTATATTAACACCAAATATTTTTGAACAACCTCGAAGATTACGTTGCACTGAATCAAAATACACAGGCACAAAGAAAACGTTCGTTGCAAATCTAGCATCGATTATATAGAATTTAACGGAATGGTATAATGGAGAATCCAGGGAAAATCCGACTGACGTCATTTCTAGTGGGGTATCTGCCAAGAATATTTAAGATACAAGGTTTTGGCGACCCCAGAGCTTAAGTGGGCGCGCATTAAATTCGATCTTAAAAAAGTAGACTTTTATAACGCAAAATAACTTATGTAACTACTCGAGGTAAATTTAAAGAATGTTAATCATTCAATTTGACTCCAGACGAGTTGAATTACAGGTTAAACATGAAAACATGCCTTTAAATCAACAGGGTACGATTGCGATAAAAGGACCGCTAATGGCATAGTGTCTATCATTCAACAAATGACACCCTGCATTATCGAATCCAAAGCATATGCACACAGAAGCTATAGTGCGACAATAAAATTCGACAATTAACAAAAACCTTTGGTCAGTAAAAAGAAAATGCAAAACATGTTTTAAATTTAATCCGGGAAGATTGAAATACATTACAGCAAACAGGGATAGAGTAGTTCAGCAACGAGTATTCAATCACCGCGCAACATATTTTGCTAGACTATTTTAAAGCGAAGACAAAGTCACTAGTGGTTCATTAAAATGTACATTTATTTGTTATTATGTGTGGTATACCACTAAGGTTATTTATATATGGTTCATTTTTGTGATATGGAAATGCAATCTTGGGAAACTATTGGCTGTAAGCATTGTCACCCGATTGAATTGTGGTGGTACATGGGCTTCTAGTTATTATAATTGCAATGAAGTCAGGTTTTACGTTGACTGGTTGACATCTTTATTAATCTAAATATTCTAAATTGTAGTTTTGTCTATTATAGACTGAAATTGTCTTTAGTTGAATACTTACCTAGTTAAAGCCGAAGTATAAAATGACATTCCAAATTTACAATAGCAAGAACTACAATTGAATAGTTATTTATGTACAAATTATGGGCTCGCGGGCAACAAATTTACAAGCCCCAAGGCTTGAAAGTCGCACGATGGTATAAACATCAAGTAATGCCCGTGGGGCATACAACATTTTGTGTCTTACTAGTAAGTGTCTCTTAATAACCCCAATAATGAATTAAAAAGCTTACATTGGATGATCCACGATTGCTGTGAAGGTATCGCCGCATTGAGGTATGTAATTGCTCATTCACGTAGCATAGTATTAGTATTATGTACCCTATAATGTGCTTTGTATCAAAGTTATTAATAAATAATAATGTACAAGTAAGACAAAATAATTTAGATGTCAACCAGTCAACCTGAAGCCTAACATCACTGCAATACTGAAAATACGACCATAGTAGGAGTTACACTATAAGACAGAGTAAGAAGCGAAAATATCAGGAAGGCATGCAGGGTTCAAGATGTTATGATATGGGTGAGAACAAGACGGCGCAACTGAAACAACCATGTAAATAGAATGCACGACAACAGACTGGAAAAAATTGTAATAAAGGAAAATCCAAACACAAATAAACCTCAAGGACGATCCCCAAAGCGATGGCAGAAAAGCTGGACTGTAGCATCCCAAGATTAAGACGCAGTATTGGAAATAACAGAACTAAGTCTTACATTATTAAGAGCAGAAGAAGAAGAAGAACGGTACCTACAACAATAGCGAGAAATGTAGCACCACGCTGTAATATTGCTCCCCAAACCATAGTTTTGTGAAAAACTTTAATGCGTGCAGGTACATTTTCTCTAGATAAAGTGTAGGCGATTACCACCAAGCTGGAAACTGCTTTCATCTGATATAAAGCTGTCTTCTCTAAAATCTACTAAAGTCTGTCCTTCGTTGCATATGTATAAGTGCCAGTGCAGATTTTTTTCTTGGTATATAGCCTTGTCTTTTCAGTGACGTGCAGACAGTTTCTGGACACACTTGTGTTTCTCGTTGGTTTATAAACCTATTCAAATTATTTTCACATATCCTACTCTGCCTTCATGAAACTGCGCCATACTCCATTCCCTTTGCATTTTTATTCTGTTTGTAACTTCTTAAATTACACTTTTTCCCAGGTTAGATAATTCCACTAATTATTGTATTTAGTTTCCGAACTTCTCTTCAATGCAAATATACCACCAATTTAATTTTTTATGCTTGTAACATAATTACACAGATATCCTGTTGGTTTACAAGCAACCATATTTGCATATGGGATTGTTTGTTGGTATCGTGATATCAAACTGCCAATACAACCTACATGAAATATACGTTCTATAGGAACCTTACTAAAGAGAAATATCTAAGTTCGTAGAACATATACAGTCAGTAATGTGTGCTTGTATAAAAACCTACTTATCCCATATCTAATATAGGTACCGAGTGATTTTTACTTATTTAGAAAATGGAGTTTTTCGAAATTGTCAAAATCCAAAAAGTGTTATTTTTAGCTAACTGAAGGCCAGGAAACACCTATTTTTTGAACTTAAGCTAAAAATTCATTTTTCTGTTTTTTAAATATTTTTCAAGCTTTCACATACCAAGACATAATATTAAAATTCAAAATTTTTTATGTGACGACTTTAAAGATTTATAATTGGAAAAATAATATAAAATGTTAATAACTTCTTTAGATTTTTTATTATTTACCGAAAAGTATTATGTTTTCATAATTTTTACGTTTTTGATGCAAGACGCTTTTTAGGAGAAATATTTTTAAATTCTGAGTAATATCTATTTAAATGGCTTCGAGAAACTCTAATCTAGATCTGTTAATGAATTACTGTTACAAAAATCCTGTAAATGTTCTTTTACAGTTGTCACAATGAGGAGATTTTTTAGTGAACTGATTCGCGAATACGATCTTGAAAAAGACATTTTTGAATGCAACGTTTTAATAAAATAAAATAATAACATTGTCCGTTTTGAGCACATAATCTTCGTTATAATCGCACAATAACGTATATGATTGTATAAAATCAGGTTAACCTTCCTCTTGCAATTAAAAACCTACTACGAAATTGAAAGACCTATATGACACAAAATATGGTACTGCTTATATAAATGTAAAGTTCAGTCGGGAGGCAACTGACCTTCGAATTCCGCTTATAAAAATTGAAGACTTTAGGTCCGCGCCTCCAACTGGCGTAATTCTACAAATCAGGAATTTTTCTTAAATCGTGAGGTGTGCTGCTAGGCTCCCAGAAAGTTAAAGAAACCTAACCATAATGGTTACGCTGTATAGTAGAGAAAACCTGAAGGATCCACGGTAGCAGGTATCTAATTCTTCGTTGTCCGATGTCGCACAGCGGTAGCGTGCGATATCAAGCACATCAACCATATGGCAAATACAAAACGGGGGGGGGGGGGGGGTGAGAAAAGCAGAAAATCAGGAAAAAGAAAGGCAAAAATCCTGAAAACAAATGGCTAGAGGGTATTTTACTTTAAAAAGAAACTACCATATCCCAGGGATCTAATAACAAGAGCAGGACTACCCCTGCGCCTCAAAGATCATAAGAAACTTTTATATTTGCGAAAAATAATATGCCGAAGAGACATCGCCCACCTCCAAACTGTGCATATTAGATTTTAAAACCAAACGCGCGTCTCTCGTGGTTCCAAAGGATATTAAATCAATTAGTTGAACCAAAAAACATATCGGCGTTCGAGATAATGGCAAACATTTTTTTGGGCCTTGTAATAAAATAAACAAAGTTTACGGATTTCGTAGAAACCATTCTGAAACGAACAAGCATTTGGGAAGTTTCAAAATATTTTGAATCTTATCACCTTCAAAAAGTTCTTATTTTAACGATACTGCAGAGTCTGAGATTAGGGTTTCAAAAAATTATTTAAAGCTAATCACAGGTGAATCAGAGTTATTACAAGAAGAAATCACCACTACACTAGCTCAGGTAGACACCTGTTTGGACTGCTGTTCCATTTGCTTTGTATTTCATTATCTTTCCTACCTAAATGTGCTTACTCTGGTACAGGCGGTTTTATAAACATGGTGTCAAACGTAAGCAGCCTATAACGGGAGCTAAAACATAAACATTTTATATATAAACCAAAATCTAAAAATGTGCCCCTGGGGGGTTGCGATATTTTTGTCTCTTCGCCACGAATGATCGTCCGGCATACGACCGCGATTCACATTGTCGAACATACCGCTCACCTGCAAAGGAGTAACCCATCAACAAAATACCTAGAACTTATTATCAAACTTTTTGGAAATCTAAACGTAAAATGTTAAACAGTATAGCATAAATTTTTTTTTTAAATATAAACTACAGAAGTAAACAAATGGCAAACAAATAAAGAACAATCTGTCGCAAATTCTCAGCTTGCGCCATCTTGTGTGGGGTGTAAAGCTACAAATAGGCTTAGTATCCGTATAAGCGTAGGTAAGTCGTATTTCTTGATGAGGAACAGTAATCCATGTTTGAGATCGGAAATGTGTATCTTCCATTCAGAGCGCTGTTGCATCTCGTACATACTCGTTGCTCCAACATTCCCACAGATTTTTGGGAAATCGTATTTTCTATAAAACTAATGAGTGCGATTCGGGTTGCCAAATACGTCTGTAACTAAAGTGGAAAGGAGACAGAAATTGTAGATCGTTGGGGTCAGAAAAAAGGGAGGACAGGGGTCTGAACTTTAGTATTTACCTGCGCGATTCACCTAACTACACGTATTAAGTTAAGCTTGGAAGATTTAACACCTGCCTCCCACATGCCTCTAAAGTGTGGAATATGGGCGGTCGCCAATTTCTGCTATGGTTTACTGCCTTTTCGGGGATGTTACGACGCTCCTTCCTTAAGAAATCATTAGCTTCTTTGATTTGTGAATAATTGGAACCAACGAAATTGGTTCCATTGTCAGAGTAAATGAGATGTTGTTTGGCTTTACGAGATACAAACTGACGCAGACAATAGAAAACTCTTTGCTGAGAGATCACTGACTAGCTTGGGGTGCATTGCTATGATCGTGAAACATAAGGATAGATAAAGATGAAACTTAAAGCTCCTCAAACCTTGTCTTTTGAACTTGAATAAGTAGCCGTAGGCAACTCTAATAACATAAAATAGAGGTGCTGGTTGAATACAAGATTGTGGAAAGTTTTCCATTATGGGTGCAGTCAATCTTTGAGGAGAATTCAAAATACGTAAACAAAAATGGCCAGTTTGCCATACGATGTTTCTTGCAAAGGTGATCCAATATCTCTTTGATATTGAACAACTGAGACCGGGCGTAAAGAAGCCACATATGTTTTTACAGCTATTTCGAGATTTGTTGAGCATTTTGACGTTAACCTACAGTTGGGGCATATTCCTAAAGATATACCTCACCTGAGTCGCCTTAAACGTACTTAATTACTATACGACGATAAAACGGATATGAATCATGACTTCCGCTAAGGTTTTCATGGAATAACAGTCTTCCTTAGAGTCGGAACTACTAATGGCGTTTACTCATCGACTTCTTTGTGCTGTCTATTCGTTTTGTTGGCCCTTTGAACGAAATATTCCGATCAACGAGTTCAGTTAAGATAGCTAATTATCTGCTGATTTCTAAAGGTTAGGTAATTTTACGTGTAAAGATTCGACTCTGCCTCTCGTCTTATAAAAATACCCAAACTGACAGCTAATCCTCGATAAAACTTAATTTGAGTTGCCGATGTCAATTTACGCGTAATATGTTGATGCTGTCTTAACTCATCCGGCACTCTCCGATGAGATTCGGAGTATTATATACATGCTTTGTGAAGCTATTCATTTTGCTGCCGTACTATCTAACCCGGCTTGGTAACAAGTTTCGGTTGCCATTTAGAATTCTATTGTCATTGCGTCAGATTGTGGTGGTAAAAAGCTTATTTTTAATTTTATAGCTTAAGAATAAAAAAGCAACTTGAGTAGCAAACAATTTGTCAACATTTTGGTAGGTCTTTGTTTCCAACTCAAATTAATGACGGATTTGTGTTTCGATAGATAGCTGAGTATTCATTATTGTTCCCGATTGTGGTTTGAGGATAGTTTCGGGATAGCACCTTTATAGTGGAGTTATTGGTCTTTTTGGCCTTCTCTTTGTATCTTAGAATGATTGTCGTTTAGATTTGAATGTTTAGTTGTGGTTGCGGCCTGCTAGATTTGGATATGGTTGCCAGATTCTGGCGCTTTTAATTCTAAAATAAACCAATAATTTTTACAGTAGATATGTTTTAAGGAGCGTAGTAGTCTTGCCGTTTCTATGAGGTTTTGATTACTACATATTGATTTCTCAGCATATGCTACACCATGGGTAGAGACGTTTATTTGGCATTCAATATAGAAATGTTACTGTGTAGGTAAAAGAATAATGTATTCTACATAAGAAGGAATGCTGTTGATCAAATGGTATAAAGACTTCAGTTTACAGCAAGTATGTGAGTTATTAAATTTTACATTTCCTGTTGTTATTTGTAAAGTTTATTATAAAATTACTGTTTACATATTGCATTTCAAAATAATTGCATTTCAATATGGTGTGGGCGTGGCATATGCTTAGAAACCAATAGGTATCAGTCAAATCCTTATGGAAATGGGAATACAACATTTAGCATTAAAATAAATTCACTGTATCCAAATAAAAATTTTGCAATTGAAAAATGTAGTGACGTAAAGTAATTTGAAATGTTTTTGCTTATTCCGGTTTTGTTCTTCGTGTATTTTAACAGTAGTACTTTATATACCCGAATCTTGTAATTTAAGTAATTAAACGTTAAACTTAGATAGTAAAATCCATGTGATCATGTCACGTATTTAATCTAATTTTCATGTAAATGTTATAAAATCTAACATATATTACTACGAACTGTCATCTCTAGGATGTGTGCCGTTTTAGCTTGTTTAGGTTAGTTGCAGCCTATGATTGTGGGTTTTAGATGTAGCCTTACATGAGTTGGCCTGTCTCCGGTAACGTTCACCGGTTGTTGCCTAATGCCGATGATGAGTTCGCCTTTTATAAATACCTACTAAAATTGCTAGAGTGATGTGTTAGCGTACACATGCATTGGCGAAGGAGTGCTAACTTTAATTTTTAAAAATCTATTTTATAAAATGCCCACAGCTCATTAGGAAATATATATAATGCCTAGGCAATATATGAAAAATGGTCGTAAAGATGCATTTCATAAACTGTGGTTCCGTGTAATTTATCATTTAGATGCAGTCAAGAATTGTTACGTATAATTTTTCGTTTAAATACAAATGCAGCTAAGAAAAAGGTTTCGAGTGACCTACAATTCCTAAGTGTATATTTAGTTGCATACTTATTTCTCATTTTTGAGATTTTTTGAAAAACTTTGAATTTTAAGGGATTATAGTAAAGTTTCAAAATAGATTGAGAATACGAGACCGGTTTCGTGAGATTATTCCTCCTGGGCGGCATGTGTAATCCGGAATTTTCAGTTCATGTGGATAATGTAATTCCAAAGTTATTGTAAATTCTGTTGATCAGCCTTGGGAAAACTGTGTGAAATTGCTAGAATGAAGCCAGTTATACTGGGATAATAATTTATTTATGCAAGATTACTCACCTGAGGCCACCTTCCAGCTCTGGTATGTTTTTTGTAGTACCGTCTGTACAACAAATTCGATATTGTGCGATTTTAAACCTCATTTTCCGTTTTCATCTTACTCGTGCCATATTCTGTCCTTCGGCTGTGATGTCGCTTTTAAAGCACCTAAAGGACCAACCCCAAGCAATTTTAAGCACCCTCAACTCATGTGTTAGCCTCCGAAACTTCGACCACACGATTATTCCCCAGTGCGTCAACTTTCCTAAGTTTGGATCACAAGGTTTTCCCCAGTGCCATAGATGGAGAAAGTCTGTCGCACATCAAGTTTCACATTCGTTGGACAGCATCTCCGAGTATAGCTGCCCTGTATAGCTGCTCTGACGACACCGCTGTGCCCTGCCATGCATCACCAGGTATCTGCTAGCGATTTAGCCATATAATCGCTCAAACTAAAAATATCGTTAGTGCTGATCTAATGAAATACCAAGCATTCCACCTAGAATTTGTCGCGGCGATATTCCTAACCGATTGTACTGAGAAATCGAGAAAACTTGACGCTCACCTTATGCGGTTAGTTATGCGAGATAGTTAGTTTTAGTGATGATGTATTTAATATTTCCTAGATCGCCTGTCCTGTGTGTTAGCGTTTTGGGGTTGCGTTCAGCTAGTGAAACTGAACTCAACACTAAAATTTAATTATCTTTGCTAGAATCTCCGGGAGATTAAACATTAAAAATAACAAACTCTTTTTTGAAAATACACAGTTAAGTGTGGAAAATCCTAGGCGTAACGGTACCATTCAGTTAGATCGCGTTTATAAAAATTAATTGATCGTTGAAAAATTAATTGATCGTTGAAGCGATTTGATGAGACTCCCGTTTATCGATATCGCAGTACTTGATTTGCAAGTCACTATATCCTTATAGTTGAGATAAGTGTACTCGATCGAATTGCGAGTTAAAATCGTAGAGTTTTGTTTTTCACTTCAAATTTATTAACATTAAAACATTATACATTTTATAAGTAAAATAAAATTAACAATTCCAATTGCAAACAAATATCCTATCACAGATTGGTTTTTGCCTTTTTCGAGTATGGTGCAGAGTTTGTACGAGTACATACTGTAAATAAATAATTAGATTATTTCAAACTATGGCGTTTTCTGTTTTTTATTATTTTTATGAAACAGCGGGGTGGTTTAGGAACTTACAAGGACACCTGTAGGTTTTCTGGTTTGGACCGTTCCGAACCAGTGGCGCCTTCGGACAACCCCCCCCCCCCCTATTTCTGCTCAGGAACTAGCTGGCGAAAATTTGCTGCACCACGAAACAATTCCTGAACCGTGTTGTAAATTATGTGTACAGTAAATTCCCCGTATCTCAAGTGACACTTCCTAGTAATTATATAAATTATACATGAATCATACGAGTTACCTGTAACATATGCATGTTTTATTTACCGAATATACATATTAAAATAAACGTCACTGTAAGTGCATTGAATTGTCTTCTTGTAGCTTTAATATATTATGGCTTACCAAGGATTTTGTGTAATATAATAGTAGATTATATTATAAGTGAGAGAAATGCATCATTATTTGCGAGTGAGAATTTTGAATCGAGAGTGCCCCAGCACGAGCGATACAATTTCTACGAGCTTATAATGGCATTTCGCTCACGTGTGATATACGACGTTTTATCTTACAGTAGCAATTCTTGTGCCTAAATAGTTTGCCCAGTCAGAATATGTCGCGAAATAAATTTATAATTTCGCCTATGATTTGTGATATACGTTTGACAGTACTGAAGTGTATTGTCAGTCTATGTCAAATTCGAGGTTCGTAGGTTAGGTTTTGTTTGTTATTTGACACAGGCTGACGCAAAACTTAACCTGAAAATTACGAATTTGACATAGCTTGACAGTGCGACCAACAATGCAGTATTATAAATAATGAAAACTCACTTGTGAACAAAACTTCATTTTAGTCACTGTAAGATAAAGGTATATTTTGGAAGCTCAGCTATGAATTTTAATCCTCCTTGCGACTTTGATACTCAGTAATATCGGAGAATTTTCCAACATGTATTGATTATTTAAATTGGTTGCGCCTGTATTAAGTTGTATTCAGTTTAGTGATAACCCACTCTCTTCTGCTGGAATGTAATTAGCGGGCCCCATTGAACGCTATGGCCACGGAACCATTTTTGGATATTCACAATTTGCTATCTGACTTGCTTTGAAGGATATGATGATCAATGGTTTAATTTGGTGCTATTAATTGTTAGAGTATTCAACGGCTAACAATGTATATGGGAATCAAGAATCATGTATCATACAATGTACATTGTTTTATCTTGCAATAAACGAACATCTGTTTCTTTAATGTTGGAAACCTTACAGTGGCTTAGCATTAAGCAAAGGATTTATTTTAATACCCTAGTTTTAATTTTTTAAATTATTAATAATATACTGCCTAGCTATATAACTGAATTTATAGTATATAATAAGGATATTCATAATTATAACAGTAGATTTGTAACTGACTTTAGATTGCCCTTAACAGCAAAATCATGTTCTCAAAAAAACTTATTCTATAATGGACTCAAATTATATAATGAAATGCCGAACGAAACTAAACAGGCTGCTAATTTATATCAGTTTAAAAAGCTTTGTTCAAGCTATGTTAAATCTGTTTTTGTAAACATCTTAAGCATGAATAAACCAACATCTATTTATCTATCTATCAATGGATTTTTATCAGAGATCAGACTTCTTGCCAAATGAAAATTGTCAGTTATGAAGCCTCCTGCCAACTGTACTCATATGTCCTTTGAAGACAGGAATCGTTATAGAATATCAACGAGGGGAAACATTTCGGAGACTTACCCTGAGACAACAACTTGATCTCATGTAAAAATAACTCGCTCTGCTAATGCTTCGCAAGTGTCAGAAAAAACTCTTTAAGTTCACTCGTGATGGGCGGTCGGATTGAAGTAACAAAGTATTGTTGCGAAATCGCAAACCATAGGAAGGAATTTTAGTGAGTAAGGCCAATATTAAGTAACATTTGAACGAAAACTGTTTTGGACTAGTTGTAGAATAGGATTGTGTTTTATTCTTCACCTTTGGAAGCTGTTCGCGAAAATAATTGACAACGGACCATAAAAATTCATCTTCAAAAAGTGAAGATGAGTCATGCCACTTGGATTCTTTCAGGGTTTAGGGGAGTACGTACTTCCCTATAAAAACGATCAGTGGGATTACACAATTGTTGAATATCAGTTACATGATTGCACACAAATGTCTTTAGTAAATTAGAACTGGCCTTCAACCACCATAGAATAACAACCTTATTATTACATACAACATACAACACATAAACCACGTAAGTATACATGAGCAAATGGGCACACACAACGTGTCTAAGAATTTCCAGGTTATTAAGATTGACGAGGTTGAAATTCACATAGACTTGATGTTGCATGGATTGGATTGTCCTAGGACAGGGGTGGCGAACCAATGATACGCCTGCCATTGATGGTACGCGACAAAATAATTTGGGCACGGCATTAATTAAGGAATTTAGGTACCTATTCGAAACAATTTATATTTAACAATAAATAGAACATGAAGCTTCAAGGCTCAAATAAAACAATTATTGTTATGATAGATCTCATTCGTGCTTTCGAATTCTTTTCAGTAACGATATTGTTACCAAAAACTACAAGTATTTCCCGAACTTGAAAAAAATCACCAGAAATTTGGATTTACACGAAAAGTCAGACCAAGCAAAAGTTTAATTTGGCAATTACTTCTTCAATCAAAGAATTTTCATGGAGATTTTCTCATTTCAAAGAATTATCAGAAACACTCAAGTTTATTATGTATCCTGATTTGACTTCACTTGATAAACTGAACTTGGCCAAATTTGATTGGTTGGAAATTAAAGAAATTTAAATGCAACTGACTGATTTCCAATCTAGTTCAATATGGATTCAAAAATTTATCAGAACAAGGAAAGAGTTAGAACTTCATGAAATAGAAAGACTATCTGTATCAGGTAATATGAGTAAAAATGTCAATTTCAAATTTATGGAAACGTGGAATTCAATTCCAGACACATTTAGCTGTCTGAAGAAGCTGGCTTTTGCTATCTTAACAATATTTTCATCTACCTATGCCTGTGAGTCATTATTTTCAGAATTTCAGTTGTGAAAATTGACATTTAGAAATTTAACATTATAGTTTATGGAGATAAATTATTTCAATAAAATTTTGAAAATATGTGTTATATTATTAATGCATGATTTTCACTATTCGAATAATAACAAATCAATAAGTCGTAACATGTTTAATATTTTAAAACTTTTAAAAGTTACAAAATGTTTCGCAACTTATGGTTGCATCATCAGTTGTTATTAAAAATGTATAGTTTAAAAATTGGGTTTACATTTATAACGATATTATATAGTTGAAATTTGACATTGTGTTGAATTAATTACGAATTTTTTTTAATCATGAAGTTTTCATTTTTGTTTTTATGTTAAAATTGAAAATTATTATATGGGTAACATGTTGATTAATTTAATTTATTTTAATAAATGATCGAAAATAAATTAAATTAATCAACATGTTAATCATATAAAATTTTTCAATTTTAATATAAAAACGAAAATGAAAACTTCATAATTAGAAAAAGATCGTAATTAATTCAACACAATGTCAAACTTTAACTATATAATATCGTTATAAATGTAAACCCAATTTTTAAACTATATATATTTTAATAACAACTGATGATGCTTCCATAAGTTTCGAAACGTCTTGTAATTTTTAAAAGTTTTAAAACATTAAACATGTTACGACTTGGTTTTTATTATTCCAATAGTGAAAATCATGCATTAATAATATAACACATATTTTCAAAATTTTATTGACATAATTTATCTCCCTAAACTATAAATATTTTCAGGTATGAATAACATTAAAAACTCGTTTAGCAGCCGTTTGTCAGGTGACTCCAGTTCAGCTTGCATTCTGCTAAAAGTAACAAAATATGAAGCTAATATAAGTTATTTAGCATCTAATTTACAACTGCAGAAGTGGTACCATTGTTTTTTTCATTTAAATAAACATAACGTTACTATTGCTGTACAAAATGTATATTTTTGGTTGCAAATAAAGGGTTTTAAGTTGATAGTTTTATTTTTTTCCAAAATTAATCACTAAGTCAAGATTGTTTGATGGCACGTTATGGCCTCATTAAACATTTGTTTAGAAAAAATGGCACGTAGATGAGTAAAGGTTCGCCACCCCTGTCCTAGGATAACCCTTCCATTCATAGTTGAGAGGGTAGAATTTTTGCATTGATGGTGAATGATGTGAGAACACCTAGAGAGTCAAAAATCTGCGACATCCTCAAGCAAATTTGCCTCTTTGTAATCACTTCAGCACGGGATTTTCTGTGTATATATAAATAAGTTGTAGTTCCTAGAAGGTAAGATATGCACACGCATAAACTACTAGAGTTTTAAGAACTCTATAAACTGCAAGCTCTGCATAAGCTATTCAGAAAATACCGGAAATATTTATCTCGAGGTGTACCTACTTCAACGCACACTGTAGGCATGCTGTAGTAAAGTATTGAAGTTAAGAGGACCTCATTGACACACCTGCTGGAATGAAATGGCTTCCTCCAGACCTAAGGTTTGAGATATCTTCGGAGATCTTCTTTAAGATGACAGTATTCACCATTTTTTACGTACGTGACGCACGAGCGAGGTCGAAAATGTATTGTTCTGCGAAATTGGCCAACATATTTTAGCAA
Source organism: Agriotes lineatus (assembly GCA_940337035.1). Classification (NCBI taxonomy): domain Eukaryota; kingdom Metazoa; phylum Arthropoda; class Insecta; order Coleoptera; family Elateridae; genus Agriotes; species Agriotes lineatus. The sequence continues at coordinate 168,601,918 of OW679195.1, forward strand.
ATCTAAATTGTTATTATCAATCCACTTAAGACCGATTAAATAACGGCATGGCACTGCACCGCGTTTGTACTTCCGTCTCTGTTTCCAGCCGTTACTTCTCTCTCCAAACAAAAACATTTTCCACACGGAAAATAAGTAGGCGTTTTGGTCAAAGTAAACATAAAGATCTGCAATTAGCGCCCACGGCGTGAGGCGCGCGAGCTCCCAACCGATCTGTATGCTCAAGATGTTACCTGGAACTGCAGCACGGAACTGACGGTGTAACGCATTTGTAAGGAGAGACCACCACCCGAACTAAAATATCTCGCTTGCCATCAAACAAAAAGCGACAACGACCAGGCAATTCAAAAAATTTAAAAAAAACATTACTGTCAATACTAGAATAATGAAAATCTTAACTGTACTTGTAAAATGTTGTGTTTTCTGACTCAGTAATCAACTGCGTAAACGTCATAGAAAGAAAGTAAGGTTATCGATTAGATATTTGCCTGAATCGAAATATTTAGACAATTAAAGACAATCAAGAGTACGTTCGTTTGTAAGTTTTGTGATATTGCACTCGTCTGATTTTTACTTCCCTCGTTTAAAAGACGAAGGAAGCCTTGTAATAGTGAAAAAATGAACTTGCGAGATTTCTTCAGATCTTCAAATTTCAAGGTTTTCTCAATTTCGTCTGGCTCCGGGTTTTGGTATTTTCCATGCGGATTATGTGGTTACCCGGCATGAAAAAGAGAAAATTTTGAACAAACATATACAGGGTGAGCACCTTAAAAAAATTAAAATTTTGTTTATTTTTGCTATAACTGATAAATAGATAAAATCCACAATTTGCATATAGCTCCGGCTTTACCCTTGGCGAGAATGGGGCACAACAGATACAGGGAAAATGCTGTAAAACAGAAAAAGAAATCAACAAAAAAATCCGTCCTGTTTAAGGCCGCCGCGACACAAGAACACGAGAAATGCTTGGTGGTGCAAGTAGGAAACTGACGATGTACTTGCATTTGGCAATATCCCAACGTGTTTTTTAGTTGAGGAGTGATGTAATTTGTATTACCATGTATTTTCTTTTTAAAGATATTTTTACCCTAGTTTCCATTGATTTTTAAAATAATTTGCTGTCACAACGTCCACTTGCGAGTAAGATTTTTCATTGCTAAATTTCTTTATAAATGAATTGACAGCAATTACTTTAGTAAAATTAAAGTTATGGCGCTATACTCCATTTAGAAGTTTGGCCTAAGATTCGGTGAATTTTTTCAATCCCTTTCTAGTAATTTTTCCGAAAACCGTATCTCAATATACATGATTTATCGAGATGCTAATTTCACGTAACTCCGTAAAACAGGTCGGTCCGAATTCCTTGTGAGTTTGTGAGCCTATGCATTATTTCGGAATTTTTTAATTTTGACTTTACATTCGTATAGAAGATGAAAAAGTAAAATAAGAATGTCTGAAGAACCAACCTCTTATCTTGTAAAGAACATGGAAAAATAAAAATCAAATTTTAAAAAATAAATATAAAAAGTTAAGGGTTATGAATTTTATATATGATTTTATGTTTATCCACTCACCCAGTCTCTAACAAACACTCGCCACTAAATATAACTGTTGACTAGCTATATAATAGTTTAATATATAAAGCCTTTATTTTAAGCAAAACTTTAAATGCTTTATAGCTTATAATATATAGGTTTCGACTGCAATGGTGATTGGAGCTGCAAAACCCCAAACGGAGAAGATGGATATTGCATACTTCACAATTTCTGCAAACCATTCAATGGTCTAGTTTCGCAACTGACTAAATCACAAGCACTAACAGAAGATGTATCGAACTTTTTACAGAAGTTTATGTGTGGATACTCTGAGAATCAAGCGAGAATTTGCTGTCCGTTTGCTCCAATTGTGCTAGAAACTATTGTCGATATCAGTAGTCATCCAAATATAAACTTATTACCTCAAGACTGCGGTCCTACAACTGAAATTGCACCGCGAATATTTGGAGGAAAATCCGCCAGTCTCTTTGAATTCCCATGGATGGCTCTGCTAGCATATAGTCTTGGTATGAGTTTAGAATTAACCTATTGAAAATACTAACATTACCGAGATTTTAAGGTCGCGGAAATATTGGTTTTCGATGTGGCGGTACCATTATAAGCGATAGGTACATTTTGACAGCAGCCCATTGCCTTACAGCCCTTAAAGACCTTGAACTGTAAGTAACGTTTAGATGAATATGGTCTAATTGCAAACCGTCATCTGTACTAGTCATTTGCAGCATCGGTGTTCGGATTGGGGAACACGACATTAGAAGTCTAACAGACTGCGAAGAAGGTAGCAGGGGAAAAAAGATTTGTGCACCTCCTCTGCAAAATATTGAAATCGAGGAGATTATTCCACATCCTGATTACGGCAGTAAATCATTTGCACACGACATTGGTTTGATACGTTTAGCTACACCTATAGACCTCTCTCAAGGTAAGGGATTTAATAGAAACTTTATGTTAATTATAATGTGAATATTGAAAGACCGCAACAGAAATGTTGTGTTTAGTAGCTATTATTATTTAAATTAATTTAAATAGATGTCTTTAGATTAAATGACAAATATATTTTATTTTTTTTTCAGAAAATGCTAAGCCGATATGTTTACCAACAGAAAAGTCGTTACGAAATATGGACCTTTCGTTGCGTATGTTAACCGTTACTGGATGGGGAGTGACATTTCAAAGTAAGTAAAAAATATTGTTTATTAATTTCTGAGACATTGACAAAAACACTTTGTTTCTATTGAATTATAGGCACTTTCATCTATTTTTCAACTCAATGTCAAAATAATTATTGCAGGAAAAGCTAATTTTAAGCTACTCTGCTTCTAGAGGTCACTCGGTTATGGCATGGGGTAGTACTGGACACATTCTATCCACACACTATTATGAATTAAAAATGGTGAGGCATCAAGAACTCGCAGCTTTTTCTATTTCTTCTCTTTCGTTGCTTAATGTTCTAGGACCTAATGAATTTGCTCCATTCAATTATATCTTGTGCGACCTATCGTAAGCCTCTATGTGATTTTTGATCTGCTTTACTTCTAATTGTTTCTGGAGGTCGAAGAAACGTAAACAAACTACAGCTTGGTTTTCAAAAAACTGTTCGACTATTATTCTGACTGTTTCGATTTGGAATTTAACTGGCCGGTCTTTTCTATAGCCCTCATATTCTCGTTCTAATTTAATGTCTACTGGCTTTCTTATTCTGTTCAGAATTAGTCTTGCCAGAATTATGCTACATCGACAGCAATGTGACAAACCTCCAGTAGCTGCAGTTCGAAAAATCTAATTGTTTAGGTCGTTTCATTAGAACGCCGTTGTTCCTTCACCCTGGAAAGTCTTTTTCCTATGTCCGTTTTAGCAATTGCTCAGAGATACTTTTATTTACTTCGTTGTCTTCAAAATGTCACTTCTATTTGAGGAGTTGTAATGAGAGCAAGATCCGCATCTGCTTTCTCGCAATTGTTGTTGTTCTTATATTAGAAGTTTCCAGTTAATATTTTTATCTTCATCGGTTTTGTTATAGACTATTAACCAAATGTATTTTGGTATCATTAAGTGCTTCATTACGGCATATAAAAAATACCTTGAACCGGAATTTATTGATGAAGATACAATATTGAACAATACACGTTTGCTTATGACACTTAACGAGACAGCGAAAGATAAAGCTGAAGCATTTGCAGATCACCTGCGGGATGTATTTAAACCGCTTCCCTCAGCCAATGAAAATGAAGACATTGAAATAAACACATTTCTAGAAGAGGCTGAACAACCAAGCGAACCCATAAAACCTGTCACGCCAAAAGAAGTTAAAAACCTCATCAAAAACGATCTAAATCCTAAAAAGGCGCCAGGCTATGACCTGATCACAGGACAACTCGTGAAGGAGCTAACTCGCAAAGGCGTAGTGATGCTAACACAGCTCTTCAATGCTTCACTCAGACTGAAATACTTCCCAGCACAATGGAAAATGGCAGAAGTAATAGTAATACAAAAACCAGGTAAACCGCCACATGAGCCCACCTCTTACCGCCCGATTAGCCTCCTACCGATAATGGCAAAAATGTTAGAAAAACTAATAGCAAAAAAACTAAAAGACACCATCGCTGAACGTAACTTGATTCCGAATCATCAATTCGGGTTTCGAAGTCATCATTCAACTATCGAGCAAGTCCATCGAGTAGTTAATACTGTAAACAAAACGTTTGAGGAAAAGAGCTACTGCACAGCAGTATTCCTTGATATCAGCCAAGCCTTTGATAAGGTCTGGCATCAAGGACTGCTTTACAAGCTAAAGAGAAATTTTCCAGAAGCATTATATACCATCCTTAAATCATACTTGAACGAAAGATTTTTCAGAGTACGATATGAAAACGAGGTAACAATGTTAAACTCAATATCATCAGGTGTTCCACAGGGAAGTGTGCTTGGACCCATACTTTACTTGATTTTTACAGCCGACTTGCCGACAAACACAAATGTTACCACAACAACATTCGCTGATGATACTGCCATGTTAGCAGTACACCAAAATCCGATTGAAGCAACAATATTACTGCAAAACAACATTAACGAGATCGAGAAATGGACCAAAAAATGGCGCATCGGTATAAACGAGGCCAAATCAAATCATATTGTATTCACAAAATGCCGTGGAGAATGTCCGACAGTCACAATAAACAACCAAATAATTCCTACCACAGACACAGTTAAATACCTGGGTATGCACCTCGATAAAGGACTCACATGGCGACATCACATCTGGCAGAAACGCAAGCAACTAAACATGAAATTTCGCAAACACTATTGGCTATTAGGACGGAAATCACAATTAGCACTCAGAAACAAACTCCTTGCGTACAACGTCATCCTCAAGCCAATTTGGACTTACGGGTTACAGTTATGGGGAACGGCATCGAAAACCAATATAGCAATCCTCGAGAGATTTCAGGCAAAGGTGCTGCGGACTATCATAGACGCTCCCTGGTTCGTCACAAATAGTGATATTTACAATGATCTGGAAGTGCCAAAAATCAGTGAAGTGATTGTGGACTACAGCGCAAAATACATAAAACGTTTAGAAGTGCATCCAAATGTCTTGGCAATTAATTTGCTAGATAACAGTCAGCAAACATATCGTTTAAAAAGGAGAACGCCATTAGACTTGACTCATAAATCTGAGTGATAGCATAGTTTGTATAGTATGTAGTATTAATATAGTATTAGTATTAATAGTAATCATATCTAGTATCGTAGTATCATATTGGAATATGTACAATAATGCGCATATAGAGAGTGTTGTTCACTGGAACACACCTCTTCATGTTAATTAAATTAATTTAATTTAATTTACGCAAATCAGCTTATATGTTTATTGTTTGTAAAAAACAGATTGCATAATAAACGTACAACAAAAAAAAAAAAAAACTTAACGAGACTCCATTGATTGCCGCAGAACTCGGTTCACCATCGCATTGTGGCAATCAAACTCGTTTCGTTAGATGCTTAAACTTGTATCGTTAATATCTATAATCGATTTACCTAACGTATGTGTTTCCTTAGATTCCGTAGATCTTGTTCTGCTTTTATTGATCGTAGCTTTTTATTGTGTTATTACTTTGATGTAATCCCATGTGTCACTGGAGATAACCAATAATATTTTCGCAGGCCCCCTAAAACAGTCTTTAACTTCATTCCATCTCTGGTTTATTAACCTTACCGCTCTAACCTCTTCAACTTTATTTTTATCGCCAGCATCTACATTAGGGTTCCTCCTGAAAGATTGAAAAGAAGAAGACCTCCAAGAAACTAGAGCCAAATATAAAGCAAACAATGATAGCAAGAGGTCTCCAAGAAGAGAAATGGCGTGACAGATGCGCCTGGCGAATAGGAAGCGAGAGACGGCCACGGCCGTAGAAATAAACTCCAACATTTATATATCAGAGTGTCTACTTAAGTTGACGCCATATGGAAAACTTTGTTATTATAAGTTTTACGAAAACAAGTAATTCTTTATAAAAATCTCTGCTTTCGAAAACAATAATATTCAGCTATTAACATTTAACATCGAATGTACAGGGTGTCCACAAATTGAAAAAGTTCGATAGGAATTTTTTGACCACTTCAATTTTAAATTAAATTTTGCAAATCTTACTTATAAAACACGTTATATTTTATCTTAATTAAACAGTCATCATACTTCAAATGTTTATTGCTGATCCGTAACCTTTTACCGACGCATGCTAATGAATAATATGTAACAAGATAATTAATAATTAGTAATAAACGTACAGACAAGTGAAAAGCAAGCAAGCTGAAAGGTAGATGAAAATCGAGGCAAGCTAAGATAGAATTTGCAAAGACCAAAACAGAACGAGGGCAACTGAAATGAAGAATAATCAGCGACGTGTTTAAATTTGAACTCAAGTTCCAGTGCATTTTAAAACTAGTGTTCATAGCACAGCAGTGATAAATAACGTTTTATGTGACGTGAAAGAACAATTTCTATCTATAAGAAAAAAAAATTTCTAGTTTTAAGCAAAAAACATGTTAATCAAATTATACTTTTTTGTGTGAAATTGTAACTGATACTTGTTTCCTTTACACAATATCAGATCGCAGTTGCTAGGTAACGCGATGCTTTTTTGTTGAAAAAATAAGAAATTAATTCCTGTAATTGTCAAGCTGTGGGCAAACGGTGCTCCCGAATTTTAACGTTTTAATACAATAAAAGTTATTTGCCAAGCAAAAAAGTATACAGAATTATTCTACAAGTTACCGGGCACATGTAGAAATGTTAGCAAAAGTTTTTCCGATTTAAAAGTTATAAAATTAATCAAACTAAGATCGGATGGAGTTCGGCGCCGAGCATCTGGATATTTCGAGCTACGACACCAGAAGCCAGGGATTGTAAATCCTACAAGCCAGGAACAGGTATAAGAGCATTCCAGAACAAGATTTGGGGCCTGGGAAGCGATTTCCAGCGAATAAGGACATCGGCGTTACCTGCACCAGCTCCGAGGCGAAATCGGCGAGAACTTCAAAGGTACGATTCGGCATGTTTTTATGTGGTTGGAGTCCAGAAAGCCAGTGGACTTCGAGAATACACTTTGCTGAAGAGGTTCATCGTGTTTCCGAGCACCCAGATCCGTCCCAGTTCGAGTAAATTGCGTGGCGTCATCAGAAAATGCGATTTTGGCCAGTATTTGGAGCTACCACAAAAAGTATAACGGAAGATAGCTAGCGTCGGTTTACGTCACAATCTGAAACAAAATCAAGTTAGTTGTTGCTAGGCGGGAGATTTGCTTCGGTTTACCCGTGGTTTCTTACAAATTTCGCTTTTGAATTTCAAAATAAAACGCTGTATGCACCCGCTAACCTTTTGTGGTTAAGTCAAGTTTGTGAGGTTATGAGTAATTGAAGCGAGTAGCGCGGTTGTACTAAAATTTGGCGTATTTGAGCTACTCTGAGTTAAATATTCTCAAGAATAATTTTAAAATGAAACTCAAATTTGAACCTACACTGAGATATTACTCTTGTGTTTTGCCGGAGCAAGCTCAAAGAAATATTGCAATTCCATAAAATATAGAAAAGGGCAATTAACCATTTTATTAAAAATTAATGAATACATTTTATTTTGATTAGCCTAAGTGTGGTGACTTGCTCTATTTAATTATTTATATTTTCAGTAAAGCCTTTATTAGTTGAGGGCATCATTACAATATATATCTATATTTGCTAATACGTCACACTCATTTTGCAGTTTGAGCAGTCACTTCTTTCTTTCTTGTCGTTCGTGTTTTATTACCCGCATTAAATATCTTTTTTCTACTTTCATCGTGAAAGTGATAAGTTGTCGAAATACTTTTTGATAATATTTAGTGACAGCCGTTCGAATTCATTTCACAAAGTAACAAACGACTTCCGGGATTGGACCGTGTCATGATTGAGATCGAAGAACTCAACGTTTCGCCCACTTTCGTAAGGGGTTTCATCAGGAGGAAAAAGCAAAAGAGCACGGTAACTCAACGTGTTAACCACGCCAGAGGCGAAACTCTTTGGAAGGAAAGGGACAGAAGAGCACGGTAACTCAACGCGTGAACAACGTTAAAGGCGAAACTCGACTGACTATCGGAAGAAGAAAGGCGAGAATTTATAGGCAAGCGCCGTCGCAATTCAGGAAATGCCATCGCGGTTCAGTGGCGGAGGGCGGGGCTTAGGAATTTGCACTTTCCACATAGAAGGAAGGAGAAAGCCTTCGTCCCGATTGAGATTATTAGGGTGTTCGCAAATCTCAATGGCTTCCCGAATCTTTCTGCTAAAGAAGAATGGGGATTTGCAAATGATGAAAGTTTCATCAAAAAGGATCTTATGACCAATATCGCGTTGGTATTCGGCGATGGCCGATGATGAAACGAGATCTGACTTGAGACAGCGCTGGTGCTCAGAGATGCGAGTTTTCACTGAACGACCTGTTTCACCAATGTATACAGCATTACAAGAGCAAGGGACTCTATAAACACCTTTAGATGACATAGTGTTTAATTTATCTTTAGATGAAGGAAGAACCTGTGAGATTTTGCTCGGGGGTTTGAATACTGTTTTAATGTTTTGTTTTAGAAGAAACTTTCCTATGCGGTCCGTGACTTCGTGAATATAGGGAAGAAAGACTATTGCTGCAGGAGGATCGGGTTTTGGAGGTTTGGGTGGCCGTGGATGATGATGGCGATTGATGGCAGACTGTATATCCCTAGCACGGTAACCGTTATTCCTAAGAGCTTTCCGAATGTGATTTAATTCAGCGTGGATAGTATCGGGTTGGGATATGGAAACAGCCCGGTGTACAAGCGAATTGATAACGGAAAGTTTTTGTGTAGGATGATGGTGGGAATCGGCATGTAGATAGCGATCAATGTGAGTGGGTTTGCGATATACAGAATGACCAAGTTTGCCACTGGGTTGGCGAGAGACCTGTACATCTAAGAAAGGAAGGGAACCGTTACTTTCTATCTCCATGGTAAAGTTAATGTCTGGATGTTGACTATTGAGATGATTTAAGAAGACGGGTAACGTGTCTTTACCATGTGGCCAAATAATAAAGGTATCGTCAACGTATCGGAACCAAACCTTAGGTTTCAATTCTGAAGATTCCAGAGCTACGGTTTCGAAAGCTTCCATGAAGATATTGGCAACGACAGGTGAAAGAGGAGAACCCATGGCCGCACCAGAGATTTGTTTACAGAACTGACCTTGAAATAGGAAATAAGTGGAAGAGAGGCATTTTTCTATCAGGGCAGGTAGACTTGAAGACGTCTCCCCATGCTCTGATAACAACTGTTGGATTATGGCTATGGAATCGGGAATAGGAACTTTGGTATAAAGGGAAGTGACATCGAAACTCACAAGTAAATCCTCAGGTTCAACGCTTATATTGGATATAAGTTCAACGAAATGGGCTGAATTGCGAACATACGAGGGAGACTTACCAGTGAACTTTCTGAGGATAGTGGTTAGGTATTTAGCTAATGAGTAAGTAGGGGAATCTATGGTACTGACGATGGACCTGAGGGGAATGTCCTGTTTATGGATTTTGGGAAGACCATAGAGCCGAGGAGGCTTTGAAGCGCGAGGAAGCAACCTCCGTTGAATATCAGTGGACAGATCTGAAGATTTTATGAGCGAAGTGACAGCTGGAACAGACCTTTAATATATATATAATAAAATAATTAATTGCCCCTTTCTATATTTTATGGAATTGCAATATTTCTTTGGGTTTGCTCCGGGAAAATACAAGACTAATATCTCAGGTTAGGTTCTAATTTGAGTTTTATATTAAAATTATTCTTTAGAATATTTAACTCAAAGTAGCTCAAATGCGCCAAATTTTAGTACAACCGCGCTACTCTTTTCAATTACTAATAACTTTTCAAACTTGACTGAACTACAAAAGGTTCGCTGGTGCATACAGCGTTTTATTTTGATATTCAAAAGCGAAATTTGCAAGAAACCACAGGTAAACCGAAGCAAATCTCCCGCCTAGCAACAACTAACTTGATTTTGTTTCAGATTGTGACGTAAAACGACTCGAGCTATCTTCCGTTATACTTTTTGTGGTAGCTCCAAATACTGGCCAAAATCGCATTTTCTGATGACGCCACGCAATTTACTCGAACTGGGACGGATCTGGGTGCTCGGAAACACGATGTACCTCTTCAGCAAAGTATATTCTTGAAGTCCACTGGCTTTCTGGACTCCAACCACATAAAAACATGCCAAATCGTACCTTTGAAGTTCTCGCCGATTTCGCCTCGGAGCTGGTGCAGGTAACGCCGATGTCCTTATTCGCTGGAAATCGCTTTCCTGGACCCAAATCTTGTTCTGGGATGCTCTTACACCTCGTCCTGGCCTGTAGGACTTGTTATCCCAGGCTTCTGAAGTTCAATTGAGCCGGTGTCGCAGCTCGAAATATCCAGGTGTCGGAGCCGAATCTAGGCCGATCTTGGTTTGCACAACTTTATAACTTTTTTTATTGGGGAAACTTTTGCTAACACTTCCACATGTGCCCGGTAACTTGTAGAATAATTTGGTACACTTTTTATACTTGGAAGTTAATTTTATTTGTAAAAAACCATCAAAATTGGGAGCAGCATTTGCCCACAAATTGACATAACATGAATTAATTTCTTATTATTAACAAATGAGCATCGCGTTACCTAGCAACAGCGATCTGATATTGTTTAAAGGAACCAAGTATTAGTTACAATTTCACATAAAGGAATAAAATTTGATTAACATATTTGGTGCTTTAAACTAGAAATTGTCTTTATTTCTTATACATAAAAATTTTTCTTTCTCGTCACCTAAAGCGTTATTTATCACTGTTCTGCTATGAACACTTAGTTTTTAAATGCACTGGCACTTCAGTTCAATTTTAAACACGTCACTGATTATTCTTCATTTCAGTTGCCCTCGTTGTGTATTACTCTTTGCAAATTCTATCTTAGCTTGCTTCGATTTTTATCTACCTTTCAGCTTGCTGGCTTTTCACTGGCCTGTACGTTTATTACTAACTCCACGCTCATATTCATTATGCACATAACCAAACTTTTGTATTATTCACTTTCATTTGGTCCGGCTTCAAATATGCTCAGGCCTATCATATTACTTATATTATATTAGCCATCTTAAATCTTTCTTTTACTCAAACTTCAAATTCAATCCCTCTGAAATCTGCTTTTCTTATGTCTGCCTTTATCCCTCTAATTATATTTCTTTATTTTCTCTCATTACTAATGTCGTTAATAACTTTAGCTACTGTTTATATTGCAATTAACTAAAATATTTCAACTCTATGCTTTAATTGACTTTGTTCAATATTTCTCCCTGCATACAGAATTAAATTATGAGCTTTAAACCATCCCAATAAACGCAACTTTAAATTTGTGGTAGTGGGTAGGTTGTCTTGATGTCAGTTTGATGTATTTGTCCTTTACCAGGACTATTACTTTAGAGTGAGAGGGGACTACGATCTGTCCGTACTCTATTAAATGACAAATACTTCAAACTGACATCAAGTGACCCTAGTAGTGGACGCCCATTATCACGGTGTGGTCATGAGGCAACTAATAAGACACACTTTCAAGAAAATATCAAGTATCTAGGTATATTTGCTGTTCGCTAGTTCCGTACCTATTTTTATGTTTTCTTTAAAATGTATTGTATGAATTATATCATGGCCGACCACTACTACTGAATTTTTATTGCGTTTATATGTAAAACGTTGTAATACAACAGTGATACTTAATTACACTGCTGAAAATAGCATAAATAGCTCTATGAGAATAGCTTTACCAGACCTGAGGTGCTATTTAAGGAAAACCATCTATTCCATTTACGAATATATATACGGTTTCATTTGGATATCTTCAAAAGTAATGGAGATCCCGGCCTAAGGAGTGAAATCTGGGACAACCTGTATATTTTTTTGCCATTTGTTCCTTTTTACGAAAGTAAACTCACAGCAGTATTATGTCACAGAGCTCTAAATATTTTTTCTAATTTGGCGTACTCGCCCATAGACGTTAGGGTTCTGTTCCTAGTTATCCTTTTTTGCAGCACTTCAAAGGTTTTACTTTAAGTACAAAGAGTAAAGTGAATTAATTTATACACTGTGCCAAATACATTGTGTTTACCATAATGATCTCACAAGCAACACAACCTGGAATTTTCAGCTTTTAGTCTTTGTGTATAATTGAGTTCTTAACAACTACAGCACAAGGCAGTTTTAGCATTATTAAAAATCTATAAAGTTTGGATATATTTACAATAACTTTTAAGGATGTGCATGGTGGAATAAATACGATAATATTAATTATTTTTAGGGGACCAAAATCCAGTACTACAGAAAGCAGATATACCCGTAATAACGGAGGAAAACTGCCGAAAAGAATACGAAAATAAGACCATTAAAATAACATTCAATCATATATGCGCCGGCAGTAAAACTTCTGATGCCTGTACGGGTGACAGTGGTGGTCCTTTACAAGGGACTGACAATTTCCGAGGCAAATCCAGATATATTCAATATGGAATCATATCATTTGGACCGGCAATGTGTGGCAATACAGAATCACCCGGTGTTTACGCGAGAGTAGATTCGTATTTAAAATGGATTCTAGACAATATGAAACCTTAGCAGTTACTGATTAAGAAACAAAACGAATTAAATGTTATAGTATGAATATCCGCTTTTGTAATTTAGTTTACGTTAAAGATAATAATGTACAAAGCTAGTTCTGTTACAATGGAGAGGATATCTTCAAATAGGTTTAAATTAGACATAGTTTTATAAATAAGACACCTTCAAGTATGCGAATACTAAACTAGCTTGCATACAAATTACTAAATTTTACTTTATTTTCTATATACAGGGTGTGATGACTTTAAAGAGTAGTAAAACTCGTTAAATTATAGCTATTTATGATAAAAGTGCTAAAAATGACCGCTTATTGCACATGAAGTAGCACAACACTGTTAGCACTGGTTTGCATACAATATTTCTTTTAGTGCCTTAAATTTATGGTTATTAATTCATTAATGTCGACTTAACAAAGGTTTACATTTTGACAGTGGATAGGTGGCCGGTACCGTTGGTTATTTCTGCAAGCGGTAGTTGTCAAAAGCAATTAGTAAAAACATTATTTTATTTATTACATAATGTTGTAATTATTTAGAACACTTTAAGTACCTCCAAGGAAATATATAGAATAGTAACTGTATAGCTTCGCTTCCAGTGTAAAATACGTCTATTCAAAATTAGATGTTTACCCTTACCAAGCGTGGGAAAATTCAACAGCTGATTTTACTTTTAGCACGCTGATGTATAATACGTCATTATTAGTTCAATAAGCTATTGATAACAGGCATACTTTTAGTAGGTGTTATAGAAAACATATTTTTTCTACTCCTGTAACTAAAATGCCATTTAACATACTAACATACACGTCGCTAAGTGACCTTTTAATCATGCCTTCATAACCTATGACTAAAGAGCCTCTTAGTCATGAGCTGAAGTTGCCAACGATGTTTTAGTCATGGGGTGAAGTTAGGTTCAAATAGTATTTGCTTTATTAGCCACAGCCAAAACTAAAATCAAGTTAGTTTTCAACCGTCACTTTGACGTTTGTCCAGCATAATTTAACCTAATATAATAAATGTGAAAATTTTAATGAAATAATATGATGTTATATTCTCTAAATTTGTGGTCGTAGAAAAAGTATAGTATGCAACTCGTTTTATAAACTTATTAGTCACTCTTTTATTAAACACTCGCTCCGCTGCGCTTCGCTCGTGATTAATAAAACTCGTGACTAAAATGATGTTTATAAAACTTGATACATAATATACTATTTTCTGTTTGTAATTTTTAAGACGCCTCCTGATTCGAAAATATGGTGTAAAATGTACATTAATTGTGATAGCAACGGAACGTTGTTAAAAAGCCTGATTGTCGAAGATCATGGTGACGAATCTAATAAGATAGGTACCGAACGACTCGTTTGATTAAAATTGTGGGTGAAAATGTATGGAAAACCGTACGATGTTTGAAAATGCTATAGTGAAACGTTATTCAACCCTGTGGGTTCTTCCACGTGTTAAAATTAACGCACGTATGTCTGATCCACCCTGTACAATGTGATTTATGAATTCGATTAATTTATTTTATTGATCGTCAAGACGTTCACATATCATATTTGTAAATCGAATTACAGCCTGCTATTTACGTAATTTATGTAATAATAACACACTACAACAACAATTAAGATTTTTAGAAAACTATTGTGCAATTGTTGCTAAATATTTGGATTGCTATTAAGGATATTTTAAATAAAAATGTGTTTTTACTAACACGCAATTTGGGTTGCATATTCTAGAAATAAGATTGTTATTATCTATTATAAGCATAATACTACTGCAGTATATGAACAATATATAAAATATTAGAATACTTGTATTAAGTTTTTGTTCAAATAATGTGCTTTCGACTGGTACCGTTCTTGTCCAAGATTTCGCCAACATTACTGAGAAATAGATTACAAGCATCAACAAGAACGAATCTGCAAGATAAAATATTAGACAAACACGGATTCGCCCGGAAGTCATTCAATGCATTCTAGTTTTTGTCATTTCCTAAAATACTCCAAATATATCCTTTGACCACAAAAACGTGAAACCTGGATACGTGTTTCAAACTATTAATTTGATAAACATTTAAAACAACAGTAGATACACATTTTATTAGAACATCTAAATATATTCAAATTTAGCTGCAGTTCATAAATAAATACATAAAAGTATCAAGAAACAACTGTCTAATTAAAATAGATCATGTCTGGATCTTTAAGAGAAGAGCGTTTTTAGAAGAAGTGGACGTCAGAAATTCTAATGCAGTCTAGGAGTTCGTCTGGCATTTCTAGGTCTACAATTTCTTGTTTTAATAAAGTAAGTACTATTGCTAGTAATTCATATTCTTATTTGGGTATTTCTCTACTCTGCAAATTAAAATTATTAAATAACGAAAATATTAATAACGAACGTTTCGAGGGACAATCTGCCCTCGTTATCAACGAATAACAATTAAAACGAACAAGAAACTTAGCTTTTTTCCTTCCAGTGAAAAATCTAAGTTTCTTGTTCGATTTAATTGTTATTCGTTGATAACGAGGGCAGATTGTCCCTCGAAAAGTTTGTTATTTAATAATTTTAGTTTGCAAAGTGGCGAAATACCCAAATAAGAATATAATTTATAAATTCACGCCACAAAGAAGCTTCAAAGATTACCATTGCTAGTGAAAAAAAACTAGGACATTTTCTAAATTGACTAGCAATGAATTTTCATCATCTTAATTGATTAAGTGACTTTAACTGCTATGTGCATAGTTCAACTCTATCATGTAATATCAAATTTTAATATCAAAAACTTCAATATAAAACAATCATAAAACTAGATAAATGTGCAATTTTTCGAATAGTTTAACAGTTTTTTAAGCAAGAAATAAAGCTTTTGAAACTCAATTTGCTCTAGGTATGACTAACAGTGACGTTTTGAAATAAATAATTTAAAATTGCTTCACATCTCAGTTGTCAATTAAAAATTCAGATTCGCCTAGCTAAAAACTTTGTCCTACTTTTTTCTAAAACATAGCACTTGCTAATTAAAGCTCGATTCACACAACTAGAATCTTGCCAAAACAAGTAAGCTATCATCACTACTTTGAATTGTTTCCGATGGTAGTACATACCCATCGCTACCCAAGTAAAACTTTAAGGTAAGTAATCGAGTTAAAGAGTTAGAATATAAGAATGTAAGTAAACGTTAAAATTGAGATAGCTGGATTGTCAGTATATAAACTCATATTGCTAGGCCAGGAATTGCAGCAAATTCAATAAATCCTTGCGGTAGCCCATTTTCTTGTGTCTGCGTATTTGATACAGTGTTCCCATTTCTAACCATAAATTTCCTATCAGCTAGAAAATTTTTAATAAATTGCAGAATCCTTTCCTTGATTCCCCATTTAGCCAGTGTTGCAATAATTTTGTGCTTCCACGTCATGTCAAATGCTTTCATCATGTCTAATACGACTACTGTGACCTCTTCTTTGTGTATAAACGCATTTTTAATTTCCATTTCTAACTTTGCTATGTTATCGAGCGTTGTCCTTCCGGATTGAAATCCACTTTGCTCCTGTATAATTTTATTTTCTTTTCCAAGAATCCACATCAACCTTTTCTTAACCATCTTTTCCATAATCTTACACATGGTATTTGTTAAATGTATAGCTCGGTAGCTAGTAGGCAGGGTCTTTTCTTTAGCGGGTTTTAGTATAGGAACTACTTCGGCGTACCTCCAAGTTTCTGGGAAGATGTTTGGCATCCATATCTTGTTGTACAACTGTAGAAGTTCCATCATTACTGTTTTCGGTAAGTGCTTTAACATTTCATAGTGGACACGGTCTGGACCAGGTGATGAACCGCTGCTGTTTCTCAGAGCAAACTCGAATTCTTTGTATGTGAATTCATTATTATAAAGTTCTTTGTTATCGGTTGTGATATCTAGTTTTTCATTTTCAACTGTTTTTTATAGCTTATGAATTTATTGGAATAGTTTTCTAGACTAGATACGTGAGCAAAGTGACTACTTAAAGTTTTAACTATTTCTTCCTTTGAAGTAATTTTACGTTGGTTTATAATCAATAAGGATATATTGAAATATTTGTGTTTACCTTGTATTTTATTCAGTTTATTCCAAGCCTGTTTTCAATCTGTTTTGCAGTTTATAGAACTGACGTATTTTTCTCATGATTTTTGTTTTTCCTTGTTCATCACCTTCCTTAACACTGCTCTTGCCTTCTTGTAGTCGATTAAGTTTTCTATTGTACCTTTTTTCCAATATTTATTGAAAGCTGTTCTTTTCCTACGTATTGCTTCTTTACATACTTCATTCCACCACCGCACTCGATGTTTTTGCGTCCTTACATTTTTGGTTTTAGGAATTGCTTGCTCTGCAGCGTTTATGATTTTATCAGTGAGATATTTGGTGAATTCTTGTAAGGTATGTATATTAAGCGGAATGTTGCCTTGGTTTATTATCGCTTCGAATTTTGTCCAGTCGGCTTTTGATATTATCCATCTAGGTTTTTTTTCCATTTTGGAAGAATTATGTTTCTCTATTTCCATAAGCAGAGGATAATGGTCACTACCATATGAGTAAAAGTGTGGATTCCATGATATTTCTGGTTTAAATTTTGAGTTACAAAGTGAAAGGTCTATTGCAGTGAAAGTGTTTGTTTTAGAGTCATGACGTGTAGGACGGCCATCGTTTAATAGAGTGATGCCGTTGTTACTTATTACTTTTTCTATTAATTTTCCTCTCGCATGTGCTTGTTTTGATCCCCACATTGTATTATGTGCATTGAAGTCTCCAACCAGTATAACGGGTTTAGGCAGTTATCGCACCAGATTCTCCACTTGATCAGGCTCCAGTTTATGGCCCTGCGGTATGTATATGTTACAAATAGTTATTCTCTCAGGCACATATATTTGCACCGCCACCGCCTCCAGACTATATGTCATTGGAAAACCTTCTGTTGGTATGTTTTCGCCTACCAGTATGGCAACTGCTCCCCATCCGTCACTGGGTTCACGGTTTTTGGAATATATTTGAAATTTTTTAAGTTTTGGTGCATCTTTGTTTTTGAGATGGGTTTCTTGTATACAGATTACATTTAGTTGAATTTCTTGGATCATTATTTGTAATTCATTGAATCGGTTGTAATATCCATTACAGTTATACTGGTATTTTGCGATTGCTATATATCAGGATACATATAAAGTAAGCTTTTTTCTTCTGTTGTTAATATTCAACAATTCTCTCTCCCCAACTATTCGCCGTAGTAGGTACTACAGTGGCTATACCGGGTGTCCATTCTCAAAGTCGAATATAGGCAATTAACATTAGTGCATTCACTCATTCTTCATTGAAATAATTCATGTTTCTTTAGATAATTCTAACAGACCTTGACAGAAAATACTTGATTTACTAATTACCAATTTTTTTGACAAATGCTATCGAACTTGAAAAGCAAGGCATGGCATATTTATTTATTCCCAAGTTTTAAATTAGTATTTTAAAACAGAAATCTTATCTTGAATATCATTATTAGTATCATTTGATGCGTAATAATTTTATCTTTCCATTGATACCATTACCTTCCCTGTGAGTTGAATTGGCGAGCAGGAATCGGCAAAAACATTCAATACAATGTTTGACTTTGAGAACGGACACCCGGTATAAGAACAGTGTGGTCAATTTTGGTCCCGTTTCTGATTGGTTGTTTTAAAATCCGCCATTAAGAGTCGTTTTACGAAATCACACATAGTCACACAAAATTGCTTCTAAGTGATTTATTATTGAAAGTAGCCCCAATATGAAGTGTAATAAAATAATCCTCATAAAATTCTACAGTGTTCTGAGTAAGCGAATGCCGAATTTTCGTTTGCATAAGTAAATGTCAACGAGTTAAAGTAAAGTGCTTTTTGCGAACATTGCGCACTAGTCCAAATCAAAAGCTATAATAAACTATATAAATGTCTTAATGCCAACGATTATTGCATCAAATTAAAGAGAATTTATGAACTACGTAACACTGAATATTCTATTCCTTTAAATTAACTGGTGGAATAAATACAACGGTTTGATTATGAATACAAAAACATTTTTTTTGGAGTTTTTGTACGTAATCTCTGTGTCGATCAACACAAATTGTTGTCAATTTTCGTTTTCTATATACACAAACACAATAAAGAAGATAAAAAAGGACACCTTAACTTATATACCAATATTAGGTTGCTCGTTAACCAGGATTTTTAATCGCTGGCATTGATTCCTTACGTTTCACATCGTCTCTTGCCGTTTAATTCTGTTTAAGTAATATTATTGACATTCTTGTAAAATTAATGTTACACTGCACATTTTTTTACCACCTCATATTGCACAAATTTTCAAGATCGTGGGTATACAGCGCTCTGCAAAGCATCTCCGAATTTCACATATGTCCAGTCCGTATAAAATGACGTTTATGTCACAATTTAGCAGGGTAACGTTTGTCTTACAGTTTAGCACGCCTTTCACAGAACAATACCTAATTGCGTGGCTGGTTGTTGTAGAGACAACTCTTAATGGCTGCCTTTTTTAATATTGACCACACTGTCCTTATATAGCCACTGTAGTAGGTACTTCGACATTGCGCGCTCTTTCAGTCGATTATATAATTTTGAACGATGTTATTTTCATTATGGTTTTCCTCACAGAGCAGGCCTCAACTCTGTATAACACGATAGACCATAAAAAACATAGGATACACTTTATTCGAACCGTTCAAGACTTCTAATTCTGAAGGAGTTTAGAGCTACTTAAATTTATTTCTGCATCTGGTTCTTCCTCAACCCATATTAGTCCAGTCTTGAACATATATCTCATAGTTTTTTTCCATTATTTTCTGTTTTGAGTATTCTGGGACCAATACCTCCCAGCTGTTTGTTTTATGTCATCTATCAATCTGCGTTTTGGTCGCCCTGTACCTCTCCTAGTCTCTCTCGTGTAACTCTAATTGTCCATTTGTTGTTATCTTTCCTTGATACGTGTCCAACCCATCTTTACTTTGACTTTACTATGCGTTCAATAATATCCACTATCTGTTTTTCTTGATGCCTTGAGTCTTTATTCTATCTTTCAGAGATAGACCAAGCACTATCCGTTCCATGGCGACACTCCTAGTCGGTTTAAGAGTTTTCTTTGGTGATCGCCATTGTTTCTAAACTGTATGTAGCTACTGGAAAAATGCATGTGTCGTAGACTTTGCGCTTTAAATTGATTAGAGTATCTTTGTTTTTGAGGATGTAGGTATTCGAGGTTGCAAAAAGCTGCCCATGATAATATTATCCCTCTTGTCTGATTCTTAATTCAGCGTTCTAAATACTTATATTTGTGCATTTTTTAATTAGGTTTATTGCCAATTGTCAGATGTATTGGGGCATCTAAGTTCTTATTACTATACTTTATTTCCTTTAATCTATATTTAGTCCTACTCTTGTTAACATATTTTAAATGCTGTTGTGGTGTTATCTGCTATAAAAACGGCTTCTCCATTACTTTAATTCTTTCAACTATCTTTTTGCAAAATTTCTGACTAGTACGACTAGGGGCAAATGTTCTGATTGGCCGTCCTCTGACAAAGCTTATCGATCAATTGTATCAGCAGTTGTTTTAAAACGTCCCTCGTGCTATTTCGCTGAGTCGTGACAACTTAGAATTGTTGCACCAACCTTTCGTTGTCCAGTACTACAGCAGCCGTTACGTATTTAAAATTTTCGAAGCTGTGAGTGCAACAGAGGACCGCTCATATTAGAGTGAAATGACAAAACGCGTCCTAACGAACTTGGCCGGCGAACCGCATACACACTAATAAACGTGGCCAGACGTTTTCTGTTTGTGGTCTTATATCGAACAAGATACACGTGTTGTAAATCTACTCCGAGGTGGTTGCGTAGAGATGCAAACCAACCGCTGTTGAGAATTCGGGTCAGTGCAAGTTTCGTGAGCTGGGTATTGCCCTGTGTTACAAATTACTGCGGTGTCTGGATATGAAGGCAAAATATTTCCATTACCAAATACAGACGCTTGTGCATTTAACTGCGTCTTGCGAAGGTTCAATCATCTTGTTAATACACCAGGTTATCAGTACGATATTTGTATAATTTCGGCGAAGGATTTTTAAAGCGGAAGGTGTAAGTTCCCATTATTTTTACCTTTTCACCAAATTCCTGTAGCCTTCCTCAGCTGTGACCTACTCTGCAGCCGGTTTTTGCATCAAGTGATTCAGCATAACGCCGCCGATTTCATATAACTTCCATATAATCTGTGCTATTGTTTTAATTTTATCTTATTTGTCCCTGTGTGAGCGCATAGGACGAACGCTTGACGAACTGAGTTAAGTTGGTATAGTCAGCTTAAGTAATTTTGAGTCAAGCTTTTCCCTCTGTACTTAATCTACAGGAGGGCCTGGCTATATGTTGTAATGTTATTTGTTTAGTTTTAGAACTCCGTTACCTGCGGCTTGTAGGGATGCAGGCTTCCAAGGGTTGTTTTAACCTGGTATATACACTGTATGTTTTTCTATTTTATTACCCCAGTTTCTTTGAAGATGTAATAAACTCTCTTAAGACTTACACATTACGGACCTTGTCTATTGATTAAAACTAAAATTAGCCTTGCCGCTTTAAAAAATATATTTTATAATTTTATTAACAATTTTCCAAAGCCGCCGTTAATATTTGTAACCGCAGTTCGGCTGCCATACTTGCGTTTTTGACACCTACCTACTTGAGCAATATAAAAAGGTTTACTGCCTACGAAGCTTGCCTCTATGACTAGTAATTCGGGTGTTATGGGCTCTTGGTTTAAAAGTATTCCAAGTACCCAGTACAATTGGAGACGAATCGTGGTGCTCAGACTGCGGTTGTTCTCCACATATTTGTAAAAATTTTAACGAATTTTTAAGCAAAGAAAGCGTCAACGCGGAAAAATTGGATTTGGCAAGAAGTGCTTCGACCGACATCAAGGCGCGCGGAAACGTTTTGTTTCAAGTACACGAAGAAGACGTAACTAAACAAATTGTGCCCGATCTTCGCATAAACCTTATTTCGGTGGGGAAAATCGCTGACAAGGGGTATCGTGTAGTTTTTGAACAAAAATCCTCAAAAATCATTAACAAAGAAGGTAACGCAATATTAACCGTGAATTGGTCGGCTCTTTAATGTATTTGGCGATGGGTACGCGACCCCATATAGCACATGCGGTTCGCTGGCTGGACCGAAACATCGGAAGTGCCTTGAATTGTTAGGTATGAAGAAGTTCTGTTCGTAACGAGGGGTAGTGTTGGTAATATCCGTTCCGTACCGAACTACAGTATCGCGTCGTTACCCGGCTAATGTGATATTCTAAGTATCATAGATTGTCATGTATTGTTTTGTAAAGAAGATATAAGTGTATCTTGTTAATAAATAGTTGTCGCAGCAGTTATTCTTTCAGTTCACCCACTAGCGCAAATAATCCTAATAGAAAGTCTCCAAACAGCGCATTTCACACAAATATAAATTTTCAAGTTTTTCTGATAATTATAACGTTTTCCCCGTTTTGCAACCCCCAAATCCACCTGGGTCGCCAAATTCCCACTCCCAAATTCCCTTAAAAATAAATTCGACCAGTAGAAAGCCTCCATACAGCTCATTTCACACAAATAATAATTTTACAATTTTTCTGATAGTTATAACGATTTCCCCATTTTGCAACCCCTAAATCAATTTGAGCAGCAAAATTCTTAAAAACCCACAGACTCATCCACATACTACCAAAAACAAACTTCGACATTTTTTCTTTCCCCCTGTTTCTGCGTATATCCCATTTGCTACAAATGCACCTCAGCTTTCTACCCCTGTAACTTCGCCCCCGTGCATAGCAGACGCCAAAATCCAGCACGTACGATGAGAGTTGATTCATCCCCTTTCCAACTAGCCCCAAATCACATTTGGATCTTTCAAAAAGTATGCGATGTAACAGCACCGAACGGTTTCGTGTCCAGACGCTCGGCGGCTCTACATGTTATTGTTTATAGTTTCTTTTGTTGACTCCTGAAACGTGATGATAGCAAATATAACTGGAAGTAAAGATTTACTGCTTTTATTAGGAGAAACGGGGCAGTATAAAATCAGGATTACATACGAATAGATCTTGAAGTTGTTTAGCCGATATGTATCTTTAGTTTTGGGTTAATTGTTCAATAAATACATTTTAAAAGGATTTGTTGAGTGGGAAGCTTTCATAGTATCTAAACTAAATGACTTTCCATTTTCGTACATATACATATGCATCTGTATTTATATTTTTAAAGTCCCCACCAATTTTTTCTATTACATTCTCTTACAATCTTTTGTTAAGTTTTAATACAAACAGCTGACACTGCATTCCAATCCTGCCAGTGGCTATCTACGACTGTACTAACAAGTTTAGCGTGGCGTTATAACGTTCTCCCCATTTTGTAACCCCCAAATCCACCTGGGTTGCAAAAGCCCGGCATCCCGCATTCTCCTAAAAAATACAATCGACCAGTAGAACGTCTCCAAACAGCGAATGTCACACAAATATTAATTTTAAGGTTTTTCTGATAATTATAACGGTTTTCCTCATTTTGCAACTCCCAAATCCACCTGAGCCGCAAAAGTCTTAAAACCCCACAGATTCATCCACATACTGCCAAAAACAAAATTCGACATTTATTTCTTTTCCCTTATTTATGCGAACATCCAATTTACTACAAACGCACCTCAGCTTCATATACCTGTAACTTCGCCCACGTGCATCGCAGACACCAAAAACCAGCCAGTACGATGAGCGTTGGTTCATTCTCTTTCCAACTAGCTACAAATCACATTTCGATCTTTCAAAAAATATGTGATGTAACAGCACCGAACGTTTTCGTATCAAAAAAATCGTTTTAACTTCCGTATTTTCGCCCCATTAAATTTTACAGTTTCACAACTTCTCCAGAAAGTTCGCCCTTGACGAGAGCTTCAAAGTGACACCAACAACATTTACCTACAATACATACAGCTTGCACAGATTCTTAAAAACTGTGCATTTTCCAAGCGTCACACAAATCGCTAAAAGAGCAGAGTACTAGCGTCACATCTCCAATTCGTTAAACATTTTCAATGTTAAAAATTATCAGTCGTCACCGATGAGACAGTTTCTGATGTAAACATATTTTAAAACTTCTTCAAATGTACACCACAATTTAATCTCAGTTATTTCCGGACATATTGAATTGGTTCCATGTTTTTCGTTCCACTCGGTAAATATAATTCTTCCAACCTTGTTATCATGGAAAACACACGATAACGTGTCATAGGTACTTTACAATAATTTATACCGCCAGCATTTGAGTTTTACCGAGAAGATTATTAGTCATAGTAATCTTGAAGTAAGACAGTAGAGCAAAATTCTCAGAGGATTAAGTAATTAATTGTGTAATTAACTCTGCATAATAAAGATGTTGTTTGATGTATATCCAAAAATATTGTGTATGGTACGAAGCTTAAAAGATAAGTTTGCTAGACTTGTAAAATTTTGTAGACCAACCATGATAATCACATAACATACACAAAATTAGAAAATAAATTGCATTCTGTATAGTGGTACATACAGAATAACTGAGCATTATGTACAAAAAACTATTAAATTCGAAAACGCGGCTAGACCTCCGAAGGTATACAGAAGCGTACGTTCACCTCTGTACAAAAAAATCTTGAATAAGCAATGTGATAGCGGGCAGCTATCTACGTCAGCAGCTTCGAAAACCGGAAACGGAAATTTATATGTCTTACGGCTTAGCGTTTTTATTACAACAGAACATGCTGTAAACATATTCCATTAGGATCCAGTACATGTAAATGTTAACAACGCAAGTTTACAAGATTTTGTTGTACAAGTAGATATAGCGTAACGATAATACGAATTCCATTATTTTGATATCACCAGTTAAAATAAACTGCTCAAGTACAGGTCTAAAGAGTAGCTTCAGGTCGCCAACGGTTGACCTTTCGCCAAAACCAAATAGCGCATGAAGGTGCTCGGGACCTTAGCAACAACTTTGCCCCCTTTCAAAATTTCGATATCTGTAGCCCTTCGAAAGTTACAGGCGATCCAGACAGACACACGGACACACAGACAGACAGACAGACAGACAGACAGACAGACAGACAGACAGACAGACGGACGGACAAAACGTTCGCATAAGTACGCTGAAGCTACTAATAAGTGTCTCCATGGGAGCATGTTCAATATGGTATCTTTCGTGCTACAGATGGACGCAAAAACAATGAACGATTCGCTACTTTCTACTATGAAATCATTACAGATTGCTTGTATTCGTGCTGAACAAATGTCAGCTTTTTAACTAAGAAGTAAAACCGTTCTTTGTAATGCTAGGAGTAATGGAATTTGCAACTCCACCCCCTCATCAACAAAGACAGATTCCGAGATTCCGAGATCTAAATATTTCACATACACCGGTGGACTATAAAAAATTATCATCAGTGAGAAAATTACTTATCAAAGTAGCGTTGCTTTCGTCCCAGATTACACAACGAAGTTAGTCAATGATACAAAAATATTAAATCCGATTCTACGATTGGACAATATCTGGTTCTTTAAAATTTAGATTAAAATACAAGAATTTTACATCTACAAATAATGCTCCCCGATGATATAATTTTTAAGCAACTACAAAAGGTAAACACATTCCCAATCAAGGCTAGATAGAAGCTACAAAAGTTTGAAAATGATGTACAGAAAATTATTGAAGACTATAATTTGGAATTTGGAAGACGAGATATTTCCTCAAAAAAGGCCGCTTAGAATTGCTTCTACAATCAATAAAAAAAGAGAAGCTTTAGAATGCAAATAAGAACAAGATATAGTTTTACTGGACATATAATAGCTAAAAACCTATTTGTGGTGGAAAATTTTAATGAATATGGTGACAAATTTTCTATGTGAAACAGTTCAAGTTTATAATTTTTTTGGAAAAAAGGTGATTAAAAACTGAACTGCAGGTACTTTATGGAAGAGAAGAATTGCAAGATGTTTATTAGAGCTGTGTCGCTGTTGTCGTAACTTTTACAAGACAAAATGCATAAAGCTGTTCAAGAAACTCTAAAACTTTTAAAAGTGTTAGTAACAACACCTATGTCTACATCTGAAACGGAGCGATGTTTCTCGATGCTGAAAAGGAAACCAATGAAGAAAGCAAGACTAAATGCATATCACCAGAAAACATATTTCTTAATAATATCGAAGACTTTAGTAAACGATAGATTGACTTATTTGCAAATATAAAAGAAAGCAGAATGGATGTTATATATCGTGCAACTAGCTAATAAACACTTTTTTCTTCAAACGGCAGTAAAATGTGGCATTATACTCGTGGGTTGATGATGCTAAACTGTCACTTTATTGCCATGCGGCAGATAATATCTGACGCTGACGAGCGGCAGATAAAGTTATTATCTGCCGCTGACGACTTTATCTGCCGCTTGTCAGCGGCAGATAAAGTTATTATCTGCCGCTGACAACTTTATCTGCCGCTCATCAGCGGCAGATAATATTATCTGCCGCTGACGAGATCAAGTAATTTTCTTCGAATTTTGTTCACACAGTTGTAAATAATTTGTTATAAAAACGTTTGAAGAAAAAGTACTATATGCTATTCGGAGCAAAAGTATCTTTATGTGGCTCGGCTGTACTTATCTGCCTCGCAAGCTCGGCAGATAACCCGTCCAGCCTCGCCACATAAAATACAACTTTTGCTTCTAATAACATAATATACTATTATCATTCTCTGGAGTTTTCATAACGCTTACCAGTTCTTTTTTATATTTATAAACGAAATTAACTTCTCGTGAATAAAAATTCCATGTAGTTTGTGAGTACAGTGGTATATGTTCGGAACAATTTCGTCTAGCACTCTCGTTAAGAATTTGAAGAAAATTAGTAGACCCCAGATAGGTGTAAAATAATCTGAACTGCGCCATTACTTGACACTGCACTGTTCATATTCAGATCAAGTTGATGAGCATGGTAGTCAACATAATTCGCTAAATAACATTTTGCTTCTATTAATTTCTGAACTCTATTTAAACCTCCATTGATAACTAAAGCTTCGTCATAACTTTGTGAGATAAGTTTGTTTCTAATTAAAGGGTCGACTTCTTTTAAAATTCAGTAAAAGGTTGAAGCAGCCTCTTGGCCTGCTGCAAATGTAGTCGCGAAAATTTAATACTTAAAGTAACATCTAACAGCAGGTAGCAGGCCGAGGTTGTATCGGAATTGTCTCGAATGCCGGCGCAGACGTGGCTCTCATTGAAAGTTAATATATCCTTATCTTTCGCCATACATCTTGCCGCTGGGCATCTTCCGCTGGAATCTATAATTTGTCGAAAAGCTGAGGAGCCGCTTCAATCAGGCTTCCGAAAACCAAGCAGCATTTATCGTACAATTACCTAATATTCAGGAAATTTAAATAAGTCTTTCTTTGTTTTAGCTTTAAATTGAGAATATTAACGAAAATAAGTAGAAAAAAATGCTTCTTTCAGAATATAAAAAATCGTGAATAACTGGTTTGCTATGGTAGAGCCATGGCTCCTTGGCTCCCTATAGCGAGCTGCCACTGGTAGAAGTAAAGTGTAGTCTCCATGAGAGTTTAAATATTTATAAAAGCAACGTCGGTGTTTCAGATGCAACTTAAGCCCCATAAAACGAATCACTATTTTCCGAGGAGAAATTAATCAAAATGTTGCTTGTACAAATTACATTTGCTACCAATTTACTTTATAAAGCCCGACAATTATTAAATTTGTCTTCAGTATTATCCTATGAAGCACGATAAAATAAATTCCAGCTATCGAGAGGAAAGCTTCTCTCTAACACTGTTTAAGGATCCTTAACTGAGTACAACAAAGCACTGTGGGGAGATTGAAACCACTACAGAATGTGCAAAACTATACGGGATTCTCTCTAACGACTCTCAAGGCTCTATAAATACTCTGAAAACCACAACGGAAAATTTACTAGAACAGGAAAGCAAACCATGACAGAGTCATTTCGGATCAATTTTCCTAAATCAGTAACCATTGACCAATCATTGTCAAATTGGAGGACTCAAAGATTCGATGCTGCTTCAGATAGGGCATCAAGAGAGGATGATTGCAAGAAAGGTAATACCCTTTGGGAAAATTAAATAGCCAATACACTCACTTGAACAATATAAATCGACGAGATTTTTCCAGCCACGCTTCAAGTGTTTGAAATGTCTGCTTACTAGAATCTGCATGGTACTTAGAGCCAGTCTAGATCTGAGCTATATACGAGGAGCGTTCAAATATGAACTATAATTTGAATTTCGCGCCAAAAGACAAAGACATGCACATAAGTTGTATACATTAATTAATGCTTTAGAACAAGTCCTAACTTCATTTTCGTTCAATTGGCAAGCATAAGTGAAGTGGGAGTGCATTCAAACGTCGAACAAAGCATTATTAGTAAATTTCTTATCAACGAAGATATTAAACAATAAGAAATTTATGTAAGAGTTAAAGAACAGTCTGATGCGCAATCACTATCAGGCATAAGCGTTAACAAAAAGATTAAAGCGTTTAAAGATGGCTGCAAAAATTCCTAGAATGAACCGTATTCTCGCTATCTAAAAACATTGACAACGGAAGAGAATGCTGACAAAGTAAAATGCACTTATTTGAAACGATCGTCGAATTATAGTGAAGGATATTCCTTCTGCATTAAATATCAGTAGGGGTAACTTGAAAAAAACGCCAGTTCTCTGTCTGTGTTTTACAAGATAATGCTCGACCCCATTTCGCTATTCACAAGCTCACTACGATACCATACATTTCGGACCTTGCTGCATATTTTTTTTATTTGTTTGGACCCTTAAAAAGGTTTCTAGAAGAAAAATACCTCGTTGTAATGAAGAAGCCATCGAAATTGTTCGAGAAGGGGTGTGACAGCAGCCAAAAGAATTTTTTCCTCGTGGAATACAGAAACTTCCAGTTTATTAAAAAAGAGGGAGACTGAGTACAAAAATGACATGATATACATTCGAGTCCCTTTGTTTGTTTTTGAATAAATATTAAATTATAATATATATTTGAACGCTTCTCGAACTTAGAATCTAGAAACTAGCCAGAGCGGTTACCATACCAAAAACCGGCAAGGCCAACTATTCTCAGGCAGTTCTTTCGACCCATTACTTTTGTATCATTTGCACTTAAGACAATGGAGGAATTGTTTGACAAACACATTAGGGATGCTGTTCTGATTAACAGTCGCCTACACCAAAACCAGTTTGCCTACAGAGCAGATTATCACCGGAAACCGCACTCCACTATCTTGTAAGAAGGGTGTTGACGCAGCTTTCAAATAAATTACAATAGCCGTAAGAAATTATAGGCTGGAACATGGTGTAAAGAATGCAAGGTGTAACGTTTCGCAGAATGTGGGCGAACCTCAAATTCAACCAATAGGGCATGGGCCCACAAATGGCACGAGTGGTAGTACTGAAGTGTATTGTTGAAGCCGCTGTCGATGTCAAATTCGAGGTTAGGTTTTGCGTCAGTTGGTGTCAGACTGATGAAAAACCTAACCTGCTGACCTCAAATTTGACATGGACTAACAGTGCCAGCAACAATATACGATCGCGGCCATGGTTACACCATGATCGCGGCCATAATGGATTTTCTGTGTAGGCCCATGGGGGATTGGTTGACATCTCCTTTCTACTTTCTGAACGACTGCTCATCTCCGGGAACGTTTCACCTTGTATTATTTACACCATGGGCTGGAAGAGACTTTCTGCAGGTGAATATGCTATATGCTGAAAGCAAGAGTGGTTTACACATCACTGCTGGATGAGCCCGTAACAGTTCGGGTGACAGGAAGGTGTCCCAGAGAGTTCTCTTTCCTTTGCTATGGAACTTTGACATAGATGAGGTACTACGAGAGTTTAGCATCACAGGGTTTTCTCCCTTAAGATACGCTGACGATCTTGTCATAGCAGTAGAAGGGATATTTGCCATCATAATCAGGGAACGGATGCACACGCTACCATTGTTACCAATGTAAGTCCCAGTGCACGAAAATAAAACAGATTGAGTTAGAACACCCCCTTTAGTGCTGTAGGGATTTATAATTTTTATCTGGTTATACGGTTAACTCTCAGGTCGTATTAATATGTGTGGAACAAGACTCCTTTAGTTATCGATAATACTTTTAGTACGTGATAGTATTTAGACACTATAACACGGAATTTAACTACAGAGAGTTATAGAAGACTTATTGTGCTTAAATTATGCATATTTTTGTGGCTACTAATTTTGTATCCCGCTTAGCTGGGGTTGAGCATGCCGGTTCTGTTCAGTGCAGTAGTAACTCACTTTTCTAGATACTGTAATTATCGACCAATTTGGGCATCCGGGCAACGGATCTAAGAAGCACATTTCCGACTTGTCGTTGATGTACCGCATCTCTAATATATGCCCACGAGGCATTTCTTTTACGTGGAATTTAAAACCACGGCATCTACAGTTTTCAATTAAATTGAAATATTATGTATTTGCACCATTTTGAAAGTTTACCATCATATGTATTTAAGCTGTAATGCATTTGTATGACTAGAACATCTACTATTCTAGTTGCTTTTAAAAATAATGACATAATCGGAAAGTGAGTATGCCATTGTTACCGGGTGAACTCGCTCGATCTTAGATTTTGGGAGGGAGCCTACAAAACTGATGGCTCACTACGAGTTTTCCGTTCACCCATGGAAGCCTGGACGATATCATATAAATACTCGTCTACAAAGCCGCTGCCGCTGCTGAACATGCTGCCGCTGCTGGCCACGCTGCTGCTGCTGACCACGCCGCCACTACCGAACAAGCAGCCGACGATGAACAAGCCGCCGACAGCAAAACCGCCACCGCTGCTAACCACGAGCCGCTGCTACACCGCAAGCTACCACCCCACAGTTTCCTGAGCCCTACGAATAAACACCCCTTACCGTCCCAGGCGACCGTTTTGAGGGGGGGGGGAATGGTACCGGGTGAACTCGCTCGATCTTAGATTTTGGAGTGGAGCCTACAAAAATGATGGCTCATTACAAGTTTCCCGTTCACCAATGGGAGCCTCGGCCGCCTGGACGATATCAAACTTCACTTCGTAACAGTCATAGACTCCGATGGCAGTTACTTACTTGAGATTAGAAAGATTGAGGCCCAAGTAAGTAACAACTCTCTGATCGACGCAGCCATTGGATATTCGCCGCCGTGACCAACGTCCGACCACGGGAGACGCCCAGCTAGGCAGCTGCCGTCTCGTGCCGCCGCCAACGTCCGGGCACCTAGAGATCCGCGCCAGCGCCGTTCCTCGACGCCGGAGCTCGTCGTTCCTGTCGCCGAAGACACCTCTCACGCACTAGGTAGTGTTGTGAACTTTAGTGTAGGACGTCTAGTGTAAGTTAGCGTAAGTTTCTTAGTCTTAGGTTTGTGTATATATTTCATTGTTTGTATTTTGAATTTTGTGTATTTAGTCTCGTGTGTGTTATAGCCGCTAGTCACGCTGCTCAGCGCCCAACCTGTGCCATACCCGGACGTCGTGTACATGCATTGTATATGTTTATATGTGGGTTTTGTTCATTTTGTTTTGGGTAATAAACACATCCATTCTATTGCTATAAAACTCTGAGACTCTTATCTGACTCTTGCGCCAACAGTGTAAGTTAAGCGCAACGCCGAATAATTCAGTGCGTTAAAGTCCGGTGGTGACACCATCAGCGAATAATATTTTAGGATTTGTTTTCATTGTTATTTTTATTTAAAGCGCCCTCCGAGCACTTGTGTTCTTGTTGGAAGCTAGTCAACTTGTAAACTGTAACACGCAATTTACGATCTTTATATCGCTAGCGTGACATCACCTGTTAGGGGTTAGGATAAACGCGTATACGTGTGCTTAGTGAATTGAGGCGAGTTGTTCCAAAATCTCCTGTAACTTGAACCAGGTTGGAGCTAAGCTGAATAAGGTAATATAGGTTATGATCTTATGATAATAACGCTACATTGCTATGATATAAGCTTTTACACGAGCATGTACTATACAGCATCGGTGAAATAATAGTAAATATATCTGCCTTTATCTAATGTGTATCACCTTTGTTTATAATATTTGACAAATACTTAATTTCATTCAAATCAATTTTAGACTAATAATACTGTATGATTACAGTGGTAAATTATCTAATTTGTTGTTCAATTGAATGCAATTTTATTATTTGTAGGTAGCAGATAAATATTTCTTATTTCTGTTGTCGTTTTATATTTGTCTTCTTTTTAATTGAAGTTTAATACACATACTTGGTAATCTACTGTCTTCGAGCTCTATTATCTTGTGTGTTTTTCAATTCGCTTGATATCGGCAAAAACTATCCTTCTCGTGGTTGGCAGCAATCTCTTCTATAATATAAGTTTATGCACTCGCTTAGTCTATTTCAATTTATTACTTAATTCTTCTCTAGATCGCTATTTATGCGTATGACATTATGTATCTGTACATACCAGTATATTATTAATTGACCATTAAATTCAGTTTTAACTTGGACTTGTTAATTTCACTCAATTAATTTTTACACCCCATTTGTTCTGTTTATTTTCTAAAGTACCCGCCAAAACCATTGTTTATCAAACAATCGATAATATAGATTTCTATTCTTAATCTTTATGACTTTTCTAGATGTCATTAAGCATAATTTTTGGTTAACATTTTTAAATTGTTTGTGTCTCCAACTACATGACGACATCAACCCTAATATAAACAGGCAACAGCTATTCTTCTCGTGGTTGGCAGCAATCTCTTCTATAGTATAAGTTTATGCACTCACTTAGTATATTTCAATTTATCACTTAATTCTTCTCTAGATCACTATTTATGCGTATCACATTATGTATCTGTACATACCAGTATATTATTAATTGACCATTAAATTCAGTTTTAACTTGGACTTGTTAATCTCACTCAATTAATTTTTACACCCCATTTATTCTGTTTATTTTCTAAAGTACCCGCCAAAACCATTGTTTCTCAAACAATCGATAATATAGATTTCTATTCTTAATCCTTATGACTTTTCTAGTTATCATTAAGCATAATTTTAGGTTAACAGTTTTCAATTGTTTATGTCTCCAACTACATGACGACATCAACCCTAATATAAACCAAATATATAAGAAATAAGCTTTGTGTTACATCTTATTATAATAATTACTTTATTCAGATAAATCTTGACTCATTTGTATTACAATTGCAATCATAACTGGAATATTTACAGATAAACTGCAAATACCATTGTAGAAAATAGAAATGTCAATTATAAAACGAAATTATTACAACCCATATCCTTCCAGGAACATTACTTTTAAGTTGCTTTATTATTGTGTGGTTATTAAATGCTTTGTCATTTCATGATCATATCATTACACGCTATTCAGAAACATAACTTTTTTTGTGTGGCCATATAAAAATCGTATATATGGGTTTGCATGTAACGTCAATATAATTCTTACATTACTGTAGATACATTTTTAAGAGAATAAATAATAGATCAAAGTTTTAAATGATACTCAGTTTTTTTTTCAAATCTGTGGGCATACAACATCGATAAAAAACGGAACGAAATCAACAAGTGATTCCTGTAATGGTCTAAACCTCGCGGTATCTACATACATTGTTAGCCTTATTATAAATCTCTTCCTATTCTCACAATTCTCTAATAGGCTTTACATTTATAGTTAACAAAATTCTTACGAATAATAATTAATTTAAAACATAAGATAATACATTTACAATTTAAATTTCAAGTGGTAAAAAAAAAATTAACACTAAACTGTCATAATATAATTAATCTATGAAATATATCTGGGAAAATAAAAATTACGTCCTCCAGGATTTTCCCGTAATGTAAAGCGAATTAATATGCAAATTTAATAGCAAATGCATACAGTGGAATAAATTTAATTCGCATACCACTGTAGATGGCAATATTATTGATGAATATAAAGATATATTTATGTAAGTCATTGTGATAAATTATAAACCAATATGTGTACTGATTTTTTTAGACAAACAAGATGTTATATTATTGTAAAATGCAAACTGGGCACAGATAAAGAGCTTACTTTTAAATATATAAAAGATGTAAGAGGCCCTATTCGAAAATATATTGAGATTGAACAAGATTTGTGTTATTGTGTATTTAATAGTTGAATGCAGTAAGTAGTAAGTACGTGGAATTAAAAAAAAAACACTAATCAAAAAAACATTTTTTTTATTGAACACATCTTAAAATTTTTTATCAAACACAACTTATCTACTTGCTAATACATAGACCATCAAACTGCAAACATTTACTAATTCGGTGGGGAATACCGACAGTTAAGTCGAATGCGTATTTCTCAATGATAACTTGCCATTCTTCTAAAACTGTTGCCGCTAATTGAGGTCTCGTTCTAGGTGCCGCACCTTCTACCTCGATTTTCATGAGCCCCCATGTATTTCCATTGGGATTCAGGTCAAGAGAAGCTGCTGGCCAGCGAATCGTTGCGATTCCATTCTCTTCTAACCAAGTTGCTGTATACCTAAAGACATGGCATCGGGCGCTGTTTTGTTCTATAGACAACACCGAATTTGTCTATTTCAATTATGTCAGGAAACTGTCAGTTAAAACTATTTCTGATATTTATGTTGTTTTAATAAATCGCATTTCGAACTATGCTCTCCCAAAATACTTGTTAAAAAGAGAATATTTGACATACTCTTTGGACGCACTATACAGGGTGATTCATAAGTATAGTGATTAAATTAAATTACTGTATACTGACCTCAATAGAAGTTTTTACCAATGTAAACTTAACTTTTAGAATAATACCTTAGTAACCTGTGAATTTAAATTAACTGTTGTTGTAATCCAACGTCGAAAATCAGTTATTTTAAAACATTCTCCGTTATTTGAATGATTTCGAAAAAGGATTTGTTGTCGACAGACTAATGAAAGAAATGCAAATAAGAGTGATTGCCACTCAGTTTAATACAGGGAAAAATACAACTTATCTTCTAAATATTTCAGAAATGTCAAAATATAAAAATATTGTTATAGATCTATTTAGGTGTACCCGATTTTATTGGCGACTACTGTACATTGCACAAGAAATTAATGGCTTACGGAAACAAATCGTACATTAATAATGTTTTTTGGGCATTTTGCCAAGCTACAAAATGAAAAATGTTAGAACATGAACGTTTCGAAAAACAAATCTATTTCCGTTTTTAACAATTAACTAATTAAATTTAAAATTATCTAGGGCATAGATCTAGCAGAGTGCGACTAACCTCTCCAATAAACAGCGCCAGCGTGACACTGACAGCCGACTACATGACTATACCTAGAAGAATGGATAGCCAACTAGTATTTAAGTCAACTGAATGAGTGGACACGCATTCGTCTTTGCTTAGTAAAATATATGCAGTTTCTTTGATTTTACGTCTAGTTGATATCGATTCTTTAGATAAAGTCTTTAGGTTATGCCAATGTATTTTGTGGTTGCTATTCCAAGCATGTTCTGCTATTTTAGATTTCTCAATCTTTTATTTCTTGATAAAATTTAGCGTTCTTTAACTCTAACGTCTAAAGGCCTAGATGTTTCATCGATATAGTATTTCCCGCATTCACAAGGAATACTATAATAGAATTCTTTGAATGTTGTTCTTCGTTGAACGGTTTCATTTTTGTAAAGATCGACCTCAACCTATTTATAATTTTGAATACCGTCCTAACATTAAACCTATTTCCAATTCATTTAATTTTGTCCGACTTGCCTGCAATATAACATATAGTAAGGGTGTTGTATTTTTGAGTGTCATTTCTCTGTACATGCGTTTTATTGTTTCGTGTATCGAAAATGTTCCGAACAATAGTCTCGGGATAACCGTTATTTATTAAAACATTTATAGCTAAATTTTCTCTTTTTTGAAGATTTCATTAGTAAAGCAAACAACTTTCCCTCTATCATAAAGACTTTTGACAACATTTGTCTTTATGTTTTTGTGATGGTTGAAG
Organism: Agriotes lineatus; assembly: GCA_940337035.1. NCBI lineage: Eukaryota > Metazoa > Arthropoda > Insecta > Coleoptera > Elateridae > Agriotes > Agriotes lineatus. The sequence goes on from OW679195.1 coordinate 168,637,817, forward strand.
TTACAATGTAGGTATCTATTAGTGTTGGTTTTCTTGTGATATACTGATGTTTAAAAAATATTTGTTGTTCGTGTGATTAGTGTATCAAGGAAAGGTAACCGATTGTGTTCTTCTGTTTATAATGTGAATTTGGTGGAGATTTCTTTACTGTTAATAGGTTAAAGAAATATATTTACTTTATCAATACTAGAAGGCCACATTGCAAAAACATCATTAACATACCGCCATCAAACTATTAGTTTGTTGGTTAATATGTAGCCACTTTGTTGTTCAAAATTTTCCATAAGAATTTTACTAATAATCGGAGATGTATTTATTTATTTATTTATTCTTACTCTTACAAAAAACAACAATAAAATATGTATAATTATAACTTTCTAAACCACATGAGCCGACGGCTTATGTGTGGCACAGAGGAGTATGTATCATAAGTGTTATAAATTGTTGAAGTGTTCAACGTAGGTATATATTTTTTAATAATATTAAGTGTAAGTAAATACGACTTTGGTGAAATATAGCAAAACAGATTCATACAGTAAGTAGTCTCATATTGTAGTAGTATTTAAATGATCATAAAACTCAGAAGGTTGATTTTTGATCCATAATTTTATTTTTTATTTAAAAGTTTTACAGACTAACAATTTTTGGTATTTATGAGGATTGAGTATACAGGGTGATACACTAGCCTCTCTACAAGCTTTGGCAACGGAAAGTAGATTTAATTTTATGAAAAAATGTTTATATCAACATAGGTCCGGAAATGCGTTAGCGGTAGCCCTGATTATGGTAATAAAAAAACACGGGTTTTTTAATTAAAATAGTACAGATAGAAGAAAAAGGTACTGAAACCTCCCTGGTTTGCAGAAAACATTGAAGTACTAATAAAAGAAAAGAATAAGAGCTTCAATGAGTGGCTAACACTAAGAAATGATGAGAAACGTGTACTATATAAGGGAAAAAACCGGGTTCTAAAAAGAAAAATTAAAGATACAAAGAACCAGTTCTGGGAACAAAAATGTAATCAAATTATCAGCTTGATCGGCGGTGCACAATCAACGGAGGTATGAAGAACCATTAAACAGCTTAAGTCAAATGAGACCAATAAAATGTTTAATCCAATTAATATGAAGGGGTGGAAAATCTATTATACGAGATTGTTAACAGAGAATAGAAATTATCAAAGAAATACACCACTGATGCAAGAATACCAAACACCAAACAACTATATAACTATAAATGAAGAAAAAGTGGAGGCACAACTAAAGAAAATAAAAAATAGTAGATCTCCTGGTCCTGACAACATACCTGTTGAACTAATTAAATATGGAGGGGATGAAATCATCAACAGAGAATAACATTACTGATGAACGAATGTTGCAAATTAACAAAAATGCTACAGGAATGGTATCCATCTTTAAAAAAGGAGATAGAAAAAACCCGGGTTGTTACAAGTGTTTTAGTATCATTAGTAGCATGAGTCGCCTTTTTGGAAAAATATTGAATAATAAACTTAAAAGTAATATGATAGATCAAATCAGCGAAGAACAAAGTGGATTAACTTCAAGACGCTCATGTGTCGATAATTTATTTATTCTACAACAACTAGCGGGAAAAAGAATATCGACAGGGGAAGAACTACATTTAGCCTTCATCGATCTAGAAAAGGCATATTTATTTATTTATCTATTTTGGTACTCAGCCAACAGCCGTTAGGCCAATTATAGGTGTCGCTGTATATTTTATGGGGACTTGCAACCCCACTAACGACTGTCATGATGTTATTATGACATCCGGGACCAACTATTTACGTGACAGCCGTATCACGAGGCGCCACGAGAAGCAGCCATAGAACTCCCATCCAAGTTCTGACCAGAAAGAGCGTTGCTTAACTCTGCTGATCGAACGTGAACGCTTGTTCAAGCTACACCACCCGGGACCTGCACCTGGACATATGATACAATACCACGATAAAAACTCTGGGAAGCTCTAGAAAGATTGAACATTGATGTACGACTGTTAACAATAATTCAAGAATTGTACGAAGGAAATATAGCTTACGTCAAAGAGGGTAGACAACTATCAAACCCAATAAATACTTCAAAAGGGTTAAGGCAAGGATGTTGCATATCCCCTCTATTATTCAACCTGTATGTGGAGGTGGTTTTAAAGAACTGGAAAAGAAGCTGCGGAAATATGGGTGTACCTGTAAATGACTACCGACTTTTTACTCTGTGTTTTGCCGATGACCAGGCTATCCTAGTGCAGGATTCATTCGTTCTTGAATTTATGATAAGAAGATTGCATAATGAATATGAGAAATAGGGGCTACATGTAAACGTAAATAAGACCGAGTACTTAGTAATTAATAATGAAACAAGATTCGAAGTACTAATTAACGAAGAAACAACAATTACACAAGTAGAAGAATTTAAATACCTGGGTGCTATAATGGATAAAAATGGACTTGGAGTAAGCGAAATCAAACATCGGATTCAGGAAGGAAAGAAGATAATTGGCTGCCTTAATTCCATATGGTGGGACAGAAATATTTCAAAAACAACAAAAAACATATAAGGCGGTCATTGGTGGAAGCCTTTGTTATGGAAACTAAATTTGGACGATTAACACAGACATGAGACGACGGTTAAATGGAAACAGTGTTAGATAGACTAGAACGTGGAGCTTTACGATGGTTTGGACATCTGATGAGAATCCCTGAATGTCGATGGCCTAGACGCATATTTCAGCGTGTTCCTCCAGAGAGGAAAAAACGGGGAAGACCTGGAACGAAGATACTAAACAAGCCACGGAAGGAAGACAGATGGATGAAGAAATTACACACGATAGAGAGGCTTGGAGAAGGGAACTGGGGAGACCGCTTTTGCTGTATTATGATAAACTATATGCATTGTAATATTACTTTGTATTATATTATCAACTCAAAATACATAATAATAATAGTACAGATAAATAAAAAATGCTGTAGCTTAGAAAATCTACGCGATTTTTTATTCGAAATTAGATGACAGTGAAAAAAGTTGCTATAAAATTCAAAAAGGGTAGTTTATGCAAGGATGGGGAAATGTTTTCTGTCGTAACTTCTTACAGTCAAAATTTTAGTTAATTTTGATTAGATCATAGAAAAAACTAGACTTTTTACATACAAAAAGTACTCTTGTTTGGAATCGCTGAGAGAATTCGTTTTCGAGAAAACTGAACCTAAAAATTAAAATTCGCTACTAAAATTTGCACCACCTTTTTTTCTACAAGTTTTGATAGAAGTATTGACATAAACAAACTACTATTGTTTACAGGTTGTCATGTAACTGATGGTTACCAGCTTTTGTCATGCTAAATTATGGCTAGTAAATTTTTTGAACATAAAAACCTTAAAACCGCTGTAACTTCTGAACAAAGAACAATAGGACCTATGTTTATCTGTATTTTTGTTCTGAAATTGAATCTACTTTCCGTCGCTGAAGTTTGTAAAAAGACTAATGTATCGCTCTGTGTAACTTGAAGCATAAGTAACTTGCATGTTTTTGCGAGGTCGATTTAGAAGTTATAGGTAGTATGAATTTCCAATTAGTTCTAGTTCTGGTATTGTAGTCATCCGTAAAATTTTGTAATATACGTATTTTGGTGTTTGAATGTAAATACTACCATGACTTGTAAATATAGTTGCCTAATACTACTGAGATGAGTTTCTTTAAATAATAATTTAGATAGACAGTAGTAACCTTTACGAAACATCATTTTTATAATCAATTTATGGACAGTTTCTACTATAACAAAGTCCTTAATTCCAGTTTAAAATCCCTCACTTGCATTTCAAATATCGGCGCTTTTCCGCAACTTTTATTTCAAATATTGGCAATTCCGCGCCCCCTTTTCAAATTCAAATATCGGCGCTTTCTGCTCGTTCTATTATAGTACAGTTTTGATCGCTCGCACGTCTGGGACTCGGCCCAGATGGACCCTAACCTCACGTCGAAAATTGAGGCTGGTGATGTAAGCCCCACCTTCAACAAGCCCATGGCCACATGTTTATCACAACATACCGTTTTTTTTTTGCTTGAAGAAGCGGTTGTAATATTGTGTTAGTGCGAATCGGTTGCATGAGTGGGACAGGGAAACCAAGCAAAAGCTCTTTATACCCTTCTACTACCGTGTAGTTGCTGTGAGTGATTTTCCCCTTGTTTTTGAAGTGTGTGCGTCTCTAATATACCTTTCCGTTGTATCAAAGCATCTAATGCAATTAACTCTCTTGGCGGACGCCTCTGAGAAAGGTGTTATCGTGCCAAATCTGGGAAGCAGAGGTAACTAAGTTCACGATGTACTTTCTTCATGTGCACCCACCTTTATTTTAGAGAATTATTTCTTACCGCACTTGCAACCGTTATCGTCCTACGCTGTCTTTTTGTCATTTGTCAGCTTCCGGCAGTCAGTGAGAGACGTTCTAGTGGTATTAAATTACTGCTTCGGCAACGTCTAAGAAAGTAGAATATTAATGTATATTCCTGGTGCGTGCACGTCGAGTGACGCCATAAACGCGTTGCAATTGCCATATGTGTAACCGAAGCGTGAGACATACTCTTAGAGTAATATAGGTGCGTCATATTCAGATGTTATCCGGCTTGTTTGCTACAGTCGCTTCAACGTAACAGATGTACTTTTTGCGTCTACCTATCGCTGTGTTTCATTATCCCCAGTGGAACGTTTGTATGTTATCTATCGATGTAGTACATTTTAGAGCTACTCACCCCATTTACGTTTATTAATGTCTGACATATACATGCATATTTAGAGAAACTAAAAGACCAACAAAGATAAAACCGAAACCGATAGGAACGTCTCGCAAGAACGTAGAAGTGAAGCGTCGGTCTTCTGACTTCGAATTTCTACGAGGGCCGGCCGAAAAGTTTCTTCCCCATTATATTAATGAAATTCGTGGAGCTTATTTTTCCCTTTATTTTGATTACAATTAACCTCTATTGTGACAGCATCTCGTTCTAAATTAAGACGTGTTGATCTAAACCCCTCCCCCGCTTCTCCCTTAGCAAATAGTCGGTCAACCGTCCGTTACAGCAAGTTGAGACGTGATTAGTGTGAGCTTTGCCTTTTTGAAGATTAACGTGTTCTAACCATCCATTTAGACTATCACCAAAGTGGTTTGACATAAAAGTCGTTTTGAGTTGTTTTTCTCGCTGAAGCCTTTTTGGCATTGTTTTCTTTTCAATTGGAGCCTCTTTGGCATTAGTTTTTTTGTCGATTTACTCCTTTCTAGCCGTTGTTTTGTTTCATTAACGTTTTCCCGACTGGTGAACTTCCTGTTGAAGTAATACGAGTTACGATCACGTTTTCCTAGTGGAAATACCTTATGTTGTTGTCTTTTCATATCATACCGATTAGCTACGACCCCTAATTTTATCCCACACTTTTGTTTTATTTTACACTAATTTTAGAGATTTTAGGAGATTTTCATAGATGTTCAAAAAAACCAGTCTCGAGCGTTTTTTGCCTTTCGTATCGTTTCGTTCTTTTTTGTTTCTTCTCCGTGTCTTCTCTTGTTTTTCTTTGTTGTTCGGTATGTCTTTTCTTGTTATCTTTGTTTTTCTTTACGTAATACGGGGTTTTCTTTTTCTTCTTGTTTTCCGTGTGTCTTTTTTGTTTTCTTCTTGAATTTTGTTGTTGTCTATTTGTCTTTTCGTTTCCTTTAACTTTTCTTGCTTTCTTTTTGCCTTTTCTTGTTTTTTATTTGTCTCTTCGTTTTTGTCTCATGTTTCCTTGTTTTCTCTTCGTTTTCTTTCGCCTTTCCTTGTTTTAAAGATTTGTACATCTATTAAAGTCATTGTGTGGCCTTTTTTATTATAGAACTCGTTTATCCGACGAAATGGTTTTGAAACTAAATGTTGAGCGCCTGCTTCGAGCAGAAGCGGAGTTTGAATTAAGAATTAGAGGCCATGATGCTACCGGTGCAGCGATTATTTTGAGTTTTCGTTTGCGCGACGTGTTGAAGAAGGAGGGACGCACAAAAAAAATAACGCTACCGGCGCGGCGTATCCTTATACATTACAAAAATACAAATTCACTTAGCAGACCCTACCGAACACTTGGCTACGATTGAAACAAAATTTTGTTATGGACTGGGTCGACTTAATAATAGTCGACCAGTATCTGAGGAGGAAAAATCTCAAAAGGAAACCACGTTTACTGCCCTATCCCTTATTCGTTCAAAGTACGAAGTAAACAGATTAAATTTAGTTCTGCTGCAGCTACCCTTGAGGCAGAACCGACACCTTCGACTTCTGGCATTACGACTGTTACTAGCAGCACCGCGTCAATATTGTCTACGCCTACTACTATAATAACAACTACGATAATAACAACAACCCCAAGTATTGTTTCTTCAACGTCACGAACGATCCCATTTAAAGCTACTCTCGTGTCGCGATGGAATTTACAATTTTCAAGCGATCAAAAAGGATTATCGGTTGACGCTTTTATCGAATGTGCAAATGAATTCAGAGTGGCTAGAAACCTTACCGCGGATCAATTATTTACGCAAGCTATCGATTTATTTTCGAGAAACGCATGAGTATGGTACCGCGCTAATAGATGCGACTTCTACCGAATGGCATCATTTGGTGCGACTTTTGCGATTAGAGTTTCAACAGGCGGATTATGACGAACGTTTGTTGGACGAAATTAAGCGTCGTACTGAGGGTCCTTCAGATACCATGCGCATTTATATTGGCATATTGCGCACTATGTTTTCGCGGTTGACGCAAAGCTTACCGAAAGAAAAGCAGATGCATATTATGTTGAGAAATATTGCACCACTGTATCAGACTCAACTGGAATTAACTGATATTCGATATATTAATTAAATGTTGCAGTAGGGACATAAGATTCAAGAACGTTGTTAAGCTATTGAGGCTTAGGTACCGCCTTCTAGAACGACAACTGCCCTTGAAATGGACCTAGCGTATGTGGAGGTAACTCCTATTGGTGAAGCAACCGAAAATGTCACTACTATCGAAGCGCCTCCAGCGACCACATCTGGAAGAAAAACTAGAAACCCGACACCACATTCAAATTTTAAGTGTTGCAGTTGTAATATGTTAGGTCATAAAGCTAATGAATGTTCGCGTTCTCTCGGAAAGAAATTTTGTTACCGATGTGGGAAACTTGAGGTGACCGCACTGTAAGTCAGAAAATAGGGGAGAGAAAAACGGTTTAGCGATGCCTTGAATAGTCTAGCAATGTCTTCGCTTGTGTTTGTAAACTCGACGCAATTTATAAAACAAAGTCATTTTAGATTATGTATTAGAGAGGTCCTCAAATGACCGATGGCCTGTTGGCTTTGTTGAACTCAGGTGAAAACGGTACCATTATAGATGGGAAATGTTACGAACTGTGGGATTACGTGCAAATAAAAAGTTTATGTTTTATAGCGAATAGATAGACTGTTGATAGTTTGGTAACTGTTTATTTGCTGATCCGTTTAAACGATAACCACTGATGTCTTAATTGTCCCTTAAATTTGAAATAGACTTTTGTAAATCTGTGAAAATAGTACCTAACGTGTTTCGAGTAGAGTGGGAATTTAACAACTATCAGTACCCCTACCGGAACATTAGAGTCAGATTTAGATTTGAGTAAAGAACAACAGAGTCAAGTCGATAATCAATCGGAATTTTTCAATTACTAACGAGGAACTTGGTTGTTCCAAATATGTTGAACATAAAATCACGACTAGCGCGACACCCACTGGGCAGTGGTATTATACAGTTTCTCCCGCCATACAGTGAGATATCGATACCGAGTTAGATGAAATGCTTAAGAGAGGTTCCTATCTGTTCCGTGTCGTAAATTAAATAGTATCACTGAAAAGGACGTTTACCAATTGCCATATGTGTCATCAGTTTTGGATCATCTACGCGACGCGACGCTAAAACTCAATCGTGAGACGGGTTCGAACGACTGGGCACAGTTCAGGGCGAGATATCACGATAGGGGTGGTTGACGATGATTGGTTAAAAAAATATTCGACCGGCGCCACAGCTTTTGAGGATGTAAATCTTAATTTCACAGACCATTAGCCAAAAACCAAAATTCAACAGCCGTTGCGTCGGGCTGCTACTCCTGGAAGGCGTTCCACAGCTGAAAAAGCTTGCACCTATCTTTGGGTGTTTCTCCTGCAGTCGTTTGGGCCCTGTACAATAGAGTATACACAGCACGACAAGAGTACAGGTTCCTGTCATTTTCAATAAACATCATATAAATAAAGGAGAACGATCCAAACGTGTGTGTCCGTCACGACAATTGCAGACGCGATGTCCCCCATTTGCGTTTGAATTCATTTCGCCGTCTCCTCGATTTCGTGATCGGGGCGGAGCCCCGAAGGCCCCTTTGGAGAGGGGCAGAGCCCCAAGGGCCCCCTTGGAGAGTGGCGGAGTCCCGTGGGCCCCTTGGAGAGGGGCGGAGCCCCGAGGGCGTTTTGGAGAAGACCCCCTTGGAGAGGGGTGGAGCCCCGTGACCCCCTTGGAGAGGGGCAGATCCCCGAGGGCTCCCTTAAAGAGGGACGGGGCCCCGTGAGCCCGAGAGGCAAATCCCCGAAAGCCCTATAAAAGAGGGGCGGAGCCCCAAGGGCCCCCTTGGAGAGAGGCGAAGCCTCAATACTCCTTTGAGAGGGGCGGAGCCCCAAAGGCCTTCTTGGAGAGAGGCCGAGCCCCGGGGGCCTCCTTGGAGAGGGGCAAAGCCCCGTGAGCCCCCTTGGAGAGGGGCGGATCCCCGGGAGGCCCTTGGAAAGAGGCGGAGCCCCGTGGACTAGTTGGAGACGGGCGGAGCCATAAAGGCCCCCTTAGAGAGGGGCGGATTCCCGTGAGCCCCCTTGGAGGGTGGCGGAGCCTCGATGGCCCCTTAGAGAGGGGCGGAGCCCCAAGGGTCCCTTGGAGAGGGGCGGAGCCCCGTGAGCCCCCTTGGAAAGGGGCGGATCTCCGAGGGCCCCATTAGAAAGGGACGGAACCCCGTGAGCCCCCTTGGAGAGGGGCGGATTCCCGAGGGCCCCATTTTAAGCAATTATTCTCTCTTCAAATGATAACAGATCTCCTTTTGATGGTTAACATCAATTAAAACTTGCACGGGTGTTTATCTACAAATAACTCCAGTTTTATCAAAAAAACTATTTTAAAACGGTGATACTGAAACTAACAATAATGGTTTTCAGTTGAAAACCTCTGAAATATTACTGAAATATGACTACAAATACCTGTGTAAACTGCAGGAGTCGTCTGTACCCCATTCACTCCATTTGTTACACTGTGACAGAATTTTCATGTGCATTTTTTTAACGGTGTCAGTGACATTTAGTAACAAAATATTACTAAAGTCAAAATTATTGCTTGGTTAAAATTTATTTTGCATTCATACTTACTTTATTTTTGTGTATAAAATAACACAAGTGTACATCAATGATGATACAATATTTATTTTGATGCTTAGGCCGTGCTCAGTAACTGAGCTACTTTAGATAATTTATAAAATGTCAATGTCTTATTTTGACATTAGTAACTTTTTGTAACTAAATATGCGTACACTGCTAAAAATATTCAATAGGACATTGAAACGACTCTTAATGGCGGATTTTAAAACAACCAATCAGAAACAAGACCAAAATTGACCACACTGTCATTAATATAGACACTGTACTGTGCACCTGTTAACACGTTAGTTCGTGGTGTGTATTTTTGTGATATTTGTGTGGTCATCCATGTTGTCTCGAGATTCCAACCATTGTTTTTTTTTCGCCTTCTGTTGTCGTGAAACCGGTGACACCAATAACTCGGCAGAAGCGATGAGATTAAGAATCGAAAAATCGATGTAAGATATAGAATCGAACTGATCTAGCAAATTGGCGAAACTGGCGAAATGTTTAGCAGAGGTTTTTTAAATTTGGCATCTCGAGGCACATACGATGACGTGTTGATCGTATGGGACTTTTTTGTCATGTTTTTTTACAATGTCGACAATTAGTAGTGCGATGGCTCCTCTTAGAGCCTTTCAACGGTTAGGTGAAAGCAGTGAGCTTCCACCTCACCACGTGAACGTTCCTCTTGGTTTAGAGGACCGGTATTTCCCTATTTCTTCCTAAACAAAAGAACCCTCTGTTTCCTGTCATGCGAAATGTTGTGTTTTTTGAGATTGTGTAACAGAACGGAATGACCCTACGTAATAGGCCTAAAAATGGTGGTAAATTGAATAGGATAGACCGCGCAATAGCGCGCGCAGCCCCGTTTATACACAAATAAAATACAAGAGTTGAGTTAAATGAGAGTGATCTATTAACCCAAAATCTACACATATGAATTTGGACATATAATACGCATTAAAATAGGAGTTAGTCAGCGTTTCTCAGTAGTTAATTATCTTACGACTGAGACAAAACGTCCATTAAAATCTTTTAGTACCTGAATCCAAGAAGCTCAACGTATAGAATACCCGTTTAGGTTTTTCTCTGCACTTGGAGTCAAGTTACCACAACATTTGCACAACTCGACGTGAGCGGTACCTATTTAATATTATACGGTGCCAAAATAGGATTCATTATCCCAAGAATGTATAAAATGCGCACACTTTATGGAACAAATAGCACTCTTAACATACTAACAATCCACAGTACCTTTGTGTTGGCGTAGGGCTCCAACAACTGCAGATTTATATGAAACCAGACGGAGAAGGCCTCTCATAGGGAGTCCTCTGCGACGTTGATTGAAGATATGACAGCTAGGGGACAATCGGGCAGACAAAAAGGCGCCCGACAGCATACTCCGAGATGCGAGATATTAAAATCCTTCTTACGAAAACTTGTGACTGGATCGTAACGACGAACGAAGGAGATCCACCCTGTATAAATGCTTACAATGCACCTTTTCGTGAAGATACGCTTGGACAGCGATAATTTGTACACAACGTCACTAGCTTAACAAAGGCACTTAGCATGTGGCTTATACAACCACTCAAAGGACGGCGCACCCCCTTTAAACAACTAGAGCTCTAATTTCGGGCAGAAATTACTCGATACGTTCAGCTAGATTATTCAGGCCCAACTGACTTTAACGGACGTGGCGAAGCGCCTCGTACCCGGAATTACTTCATCCAGGAAATTTTCCAATGTACCCATCTCCCTTCAACTTGTACGATAAGCGTTGGCGGTGTTTAATATTGGGCCATTTTACGACAGAGAATGATGGTTAGCGCAAGTATAACAGGGAAGTTCCGAAGTCCAGAAATGTCGTCAGACAGACGCCAGCGATTGTTCAATTTGAATTCGGCTGAAGACTGAAGGCGAGGCCCATCACGGGATAATTTAGTGAACTGATTAGCGGAATCTGCGAGATATGGTAACAAAGTTGCAGATTTCGTTTCTATAAAATGGAAATGTACCTTGAGGCAAAACTAGGGTAACCTGTCTTGAAATCAATCACGGGGCCTAGAAAGTCTATAAAGGGGCCCGATTTAAGAGGATTTCGTTCCAAGGCACGGCGCGGCGTAGAAATACGGAAGCGTTATTTCGTTCAGCTAAACGTCGGGAGTCTTAACAAACATTTTTGGACATTAAATCTGCCTATTGGCAAATAAAAATAAACGATAAGTCAAAGGAACGGACAGCGTTTACTTTACCCGGACATAGTATATTTTACTTTACTAGAATATCTTTAAGTTGCATAATACGCCAGCGACTTCGCAACGGTTTATCGACCATGTCTTGGAACCAGAATTAGAACCCCATGTTTTCGTATACCAGGACGATGTAATTATCTGTACCCTGTCGTTCGAAAAACATTTAAAAAGTCTTGATGAAGTTTAGCAGCAACTGCAAGAACGCATGCCTAACTTCAGGACGCGACAAGTGTAATTTTGTCAGCCAGAATTATAATACTTGGTCTATGTCGTCAACGCCCAAAGACACTTAGTCAATCCCTACGAAATTTCGGCAACTCTTAATTTACCGCAACCTAAAAATGTTTTTGAGATCTGACGAGTTGTTGGTATGGGTTTTTGGTACCGACGGTTCGTTCCGCTATTATAGCCCCTTTAACGTCTCTATTGAAGAATTATTAGAAATTTGAGTGAGCCGAACCTTGTAAAATTGCCTTCACTACCATTAAAACCTGTTTAAGTCAGCACCCATTCTGACATACCCTGATTGCGGTCTACCGTTTACCGTCCAAACGAATGCTTCTAATATTGGCATCGGAGCCGTTTCGACTCAAACCATTGATGACCAGTATGTTAGTCGAATCCTAACGAAACCCGAACGAAATTTTTCGATTACGGAACGTGAATGTCTGGCTGTCTGCTGGGCAATTGAACCCATGTTACAGCAATTACCGACAACCATTTATTGATCTGGCTTGATAATTTCAAGGAACCTCCAGGAGACTTGCCCGTTGGACTGTTCATATTCAGCAATACGATTTCACTATCAAGCACCGTAAAGGAAAAGATCATGTCGTCCGGATGCGCTATCCCGAGTTGTACCTGTAACTGATGTTGTTTGAGTTCTCGATCCCGATGATCCCAATGCTGACGATTCTATACAGCGAGGTGATCAAACCGACAGTTGGTATAAGCGTATGTGTAAGTGCGTTTTCAAAAAAACATTTAGCGTATCTTAATTGGAAAATAATAAACAATCAATCGTTTAAACATGTTAACGTCAAGTACGTCGATCTCGATAAAGGAAATAGTTGAAATGATGAGCCTACCGCAAGCCGTTTAGGCATTTATAAGAGTTTTGGTCGCATCGTACAGCAATATTATTGGCCTAAATTTAAAGTTGATGGGGTGCGTTACGTTACTCGTTCTACGACCCGTCTGTCTCAGAAACCAGAACAAAACCATCCGGCTGGCTTGATGTGTAGGCACGCTATCTATAATATAATTTTCCTTAATGTGTGTTTGTCTGTCTGTGTCACCACATAAAATCTCACGTTCCGGCTTCGCAGATGTTTATATTTGTTTAGGTTTTGTTTTTCTTATCTTAGCGCTCGGTTCGGAGTGTGACTTTTCGCGTATCCTATTTCACGATTCAAGACTCGCAGCGCGTAGCGCGCGGTTTGCTTGTCGTTAATAAATCTTGGCAAATGGTTTCCCTTGACATTATAGGCTCTGTACCCTGCTCAACGAAAGTCTACGTTTAGATTTTACCGGTGGCCGATTACTTCGAGAAATTTATCCTTTTCTTTCGATTGAGTGCCGCTACGGCAGCTGCAGTATGGCAGACAATAGAAAATTACTTTTTTGTTCTTTGGAGTGCTTCAATATGTATTAGTGAATAACGGTATACAGTTCCACAGTAAGGAATTTTTACATTTGACTGACACATAAACCAAAAATAATTTTCAACGCTTACTACCATACGCAAGCTAACCCAGTAAAACGCCTTAATCGGGTGTTAAAAACTATGTTGGAATCATATGTGAAGCATAATCAGAGGGACTGGGATAAATACCTTTATAAAGTTGCGTGTGCTGTACGTAACGCTATACATGGGGCTACCGGAATGACTCAATATTTCTGAAACTTTGGCAGAGAAATACAGTTGGAGAGAAATCGCTTAGATGACCCTGTGGATAAAAATTCTTTCGACCAAATTCAAGTAACGAATCATGAAGCCCTATTGCCATGGATTCTACTTTCTATATGAGGATATCGTTAAGCCTTTAGATACCACCAATCAAGTCTCAAAAATTGTGTATGACCTGCCAAGGCGTGTTACGCTCGCAAACGCGCTTATGAAGACGGCCGGAGACTGACTAATGCCAAAAGAGATGCCACGCCGAGTTCCTCGCCCAGACGCGCAGTTTGCCCAGCGTGACAACGCCAAAGCAAGCCGCGGACGTAAGAGTGCAACGAAAGCTTAAATTATTCAAGGAAGATATCTCGCTTGCCGCCAATGGCTATGTTTTGAAATTGATGTAAACGGGGAGAAATATAGTACAGCTGCGACGAAAACGACTAGAGCCCAGAGCGGTGCGGAGTTGCGTGCGTGTCAACTTTGGAATTTTAAATGCAAATCGCTGAAGTACTATACGAGACAAATAGCTGACGTACTATACGAGAAAATATGATTGAAAAGGAATCTTTTTGTACCAAAACTACCCCAACAGGTGGCATATCGGTAAAATATAAAAATGGCATGACAGGCGTCCCACTATTTTTACCCTTGGTGATGCCGTGTGGTGTCGCAATTACTTAGGTACTTTCGTAAGAGGCTAATGCAAAGTTAGCCTTTAAATTTATAGGGCCATTTATATTCAACGGCAGGTTTCGCTTGCCACGTAAAAATTATCAGATGAAACAGGTGTTCCTAAAGGCATCTGGCATGAGAAAGATCTAAAACCAAACCCCATGGACGACTACATTACTATCGTTCATCCCCTTTCTGGACCTTTTGGTCCTACTTTGGCCGTTGGCCATACCTTTGGTTGCCGATCTCGTGATGCTCAGCGCGCCCTCCTCAGATAGCCTGTCGGCAGAACTACGAACTTTCATCATTTGATGATGTAAACCCCACCTTCAACAAACCCATCGTTTATTACGACATACCGTTCTTTTTGCTTGAAGAAGCTGTTGTAATATTGTGTTAGAACGAATCGGTTGCATAAGCGCTCTATACCCTTCTTTCTTCAGCCCGCGTCTGGACAGTTGGCTTCCGAAGCTACGACCGTGTGGTTGCTGTGAGTAATTTTCCTCTTGTTTTTGAAGTGTGCGCGTAGCTAATATACCTTACCGTTGTATCAAAGTATCTAATGCAATCAATGCGGACGCCTCTGAGAAAGGTGCCGAATCTGGGAAGCAGAGGTAACTAAGTTGTCGATGTACTTTCTTCAATTGCGCGGCAAAGATCTTCATGTGCACCCACCTTCGTTTTGAAAAATAATTTCCTACCGTACTTGCAACCCTTAACGTGCTACGCTGTCTGTTTTGTCATCTGTTAACTTCCGGCGCTGAGTGAGAGACGTTCCAGTGGTATTAAATTACTGCTTCGGCAGGCATTAACTCAGGTAATGTGAACGTAGTGTAGCAACGTGTAATAACATAAAATATTACTGTGTATTCCGGGCGCGTGTCCCGTCGCGCGTGTTTTGACCTTCGAATGACGCAATAGACGCTTTGCAATTATCATATGTGTAACCGACGCCTGAGACCTATCCTTACAGTAATATAGGTGCGTCATATTATCCAGATGTTCATGTTACTTTTACTAATGATGAACATAGATATGTATATTTAAATTTTAAGAGTCCCAAATTCAATTCAAACGACTTTTCCTTTTATTTATGGTTCTTGTATTGTAAATATTGTACATGCTTTGCTTCGTCTTTAATGTATAATTTGTAAGGTGCCTTGACAAAATTAAAAGACCAACAAACTTTAAGTCCGAAACCAGCAGGAACGTTTCGCAAGAACGATGAAGTGGAGCGTCGGACCTCTGACCTCGAATTTCTACGAGGGCCGGCCGAAAAGTTTCGCTCCCATTCTATCAATGAAATTCGGGGCGCTCATGTTTTCCTCTTGTTTTGATTACGTGTTGATCCGACCCCCCTCCCCTCTTCCTGAGCAAATAGCCGGTCAACCGTCCGTTACAGTAAGTTGAAGAGCAATTCGAATGAGCTTTACCTTTATAAAAATTAACGTGTCTTAACGACTCATTTAAACTATCCCCAAAGTGCTTTAAGGTCGTAAAAGTCATTTTGAGCTGTAACAAGGTGTACGGGTTTAATTGGGCTGTGTTTTAATATATTTTCAATAATTCAAATTGTTAAATAGTTTTTCTTAATTTTGCAAATAGTTCATCAACATGGCATTTCCATTTTAAATTCGAGTCGATATATATTCCTAAATATTTTTTTATCAGTAGCGAAAATTTGATGGAAACATTGGTAATTAGCACTGTTCTTTTCAATACGTATCAAGGGATGTAGGAGTATCTTTACTTCATCAACTTTATTGTCAGGTTCTAGGGTTAAAGAAAAAGATACAAATTTTGTTTTATTCAGATTTAGTGATAAGCTATGAAGATTAAATTTGAACTTAACAACTGCCATGAAATTCTCCACTTTTCTAACCACCTCATCCCATCATTATCAAAAACAATTAGTGTATCATCAGCAAATGATATTATATTACAGTCTAGATTCAGTTTAACTAAATCGTTTATGTAGACAAGAAACAAAATTGGGCCCCAACTGTTCCTTGGGGTACGCCTATTTTTACATCAAGTACATTACTTTTAACATTATTTACATTCACAATTTGTCTCCTCCCTGACAAATGTGATTCAATTAAGCTACCTGCGGGACCTCTAATTCCAATGTTATATAATTTTCTACAGAGGGTGAGATGGTTAACAGTATCAAACGTCTTTGAAAGATCCAAGAATACTGCTAAAGCTTTTTCATTGTCATCCAGCACTTGATGAAAATTCTTGGTAAGGTCAAATTTGATATTATCAGTACCCAGCTTTTCCCTAAACCCAAACTGTTTTATTGAAAACACACTAAATTTGTTCAAGAAATTTATTATTCTAAGCTTAATAATGTTTTTCATTATTATTTTTCCTACATTGCTTGTAAGAGAAATTGGACCATAATTAGCGATTTATCTCCACTTTTGCAAATTGGTATCATTATTATTATGCTAGTTTTATAAAATTTAAAAAATTTGCCATAAATTACGTATTTTAGGGGACTTACTATGTAACTACCTTTTTTTACCAAACTGTTAGATATTTCACCATTTGTGCCCCTCCAGAGTTTTTAAGGGAATCGGTATGTTTTAGTATTTTAATTTCAGTTGCAGGAGTAAGATAGACTGAGGTAGGGTTATAATAAACGAACGTTTGGAATATTAATTTATTAATATTTCCAAAGCTATATTTAAAAAAATATATATTAAAACGGTTCTTTCAAATCCCGTAATAAAAAGGGGGTTACCATTAAAAAAAACATCAATGACGGCCTGCCTGCTACGCGGATTACCCTTATGTATATAATTTATTTGAAAAAATGCGCCAATAACAATAAAAATTGACAGGTTCCAGCATTTTTTCCAAACAATATTCCTCGAATTTTTAAAGAATTTATCCACTACTTTACGAAAACATTGCTATGATATTAGCTTGTACGTTGAACATTCGTGCAAGTTAAAGGTAATGAGTAACTAACAAAGTTCTTTACTAAAGGAAAATTGACAGCACAAACAAATTTACTTGCCGTAGGCTTTATCGATCATTGTAAATAGTTACAGAAAACATAAGTTTGTTTTGAAAGTAAGATTTAAGAGATTCTTGTAAATAATAGCCAATTAGGTAACTCATAGTAATTTAAGATAAGCACACATACAAAGTGCGTCTCATAAAACATCTACTGCGATTCGAGGCACTTTTATGTTTTACCGGAAAAATGTGGAGTTACGTTTGGCACGACCAAGCTAAAATATGGGATCCCATTTTTAGTCACACAAAGAACCAGCAAACGATTAGGGTCACATGTTAGCTTTAGTGAGCACAGGATAAGACATTTTCGACAACGTTTTGTGCGTTACACAGTGCATGCAAATGTGATAATAAAAACTAGACATGCAATGCAATTGCGTTTAAAAATTGTGTAACATCGGGTCACAGCACCAGAAAGAATACACTCAGAGCACTGGAAAGGCAGATGAGGCCGTCGCTGTACACTGGAAGCTGCTATCGGAAAGATAGATAGAGTTCAGATGGAAGCCGAGGTCGTCGACAACACAAAATTAAGGTCACGGCTGCAGATTACAAGGGCAGTAGCTGAGGAGCATGTGTGTGTGTGTCCATAATTGGAGGCCTGCAAGCACAGAAAACGGAATATTATGCACAGGAAAGCTAAGAATTTACGTACCACTAAAGCTAGAGCTGCTAGAAGCTGAATTATGCAACAAATAGACTTCATGAACGGGTCCGTACAAGTTGCAAGGCAGGCACATACTTGGAGGAGCTGTTGTTGGAAATACTGAAGCCTTCATCCACTTGCAAAGCCGTTGGACTCTTTAATTTCGTGCAAAATTGCAGACCGCAGGGGTCACGTTTAGCTATGTGTGCAGACCTCCGTTAATAAAATTTCCCCCTCAGAGATAACATTGAGTTGCTATTTAAGCGTAAAATAAGAGTTTCCTAAGTTTTCGTACTGCTGAATACTTAGCTACATGTGCCCATAATAAATTAACTAAGAATAAATTGTAAAGCAAATGGTAATGGAAAACGAGCTGCATAATTATAAAGAACAAAATGAAGCCTAAAAATCCTTGTTATGATTTTTCGCTTTGAGTTTGAATTTGGGGCAAAAACGAAACTTTCGGATTTTTAACCCTATTTTTATTTCTAGGAAATTTTGATGAACTTAAAGATTAGGACATAAATTTTTTTATTTAATGTTTCGCCTCCTAGCAATCGTCATCATCAACTTCATTTTGTTAAATACGGCCCTTATTTTCTAATGTCAAATTGTAGAGACCCTTTTTATTCTGAATTCAACAATGTACCACACATTATGGTTGGATTACGTTTAGAACCTTTTTTGATCATCCTCAGGATATTTTTGGATACGACCCTGTGTCCTAAAGCATTTCATACGTTGTTTCAGTTTTTGTAATACAGTGAATTTATTTTAAGGCACAATGTGATCTTGCGGTCCCCATGAGGATTTGATTGTTACTTACTGGTTTCTAAGATTACAGCACGCCCACACCATGTATAAATACGTTTATTTTAAAATGCAATATAGAAACGTTACTGAATAGATAAATATTAATATATTCTACAGAGGAAGACCTTCTGTTGGTTAAATGGTATAAAGACTTTAGTTTACAGCAAATATGTGAGTTATTACATGTTATATTCTCTGTTGTTACTTGTGATGCTTATTTTTCAATAAATAACGCTTCATATATTACATTTCAAAATCAACGCATTTACACTTTGCATGGGCGTGGCTTATCCTTAAAATCAAGGTAACAATCAAATCCTCATGGAAACGGCAAAACCACATTGCGCATTAAAGTAAATTCACTGTATAAGGAATGAAGTAATGAACTACACCTCATGTTGCAATCCTTAATAATCGCGTATGATCTTGGAATACAAATAACTTTGAATAGGAAGTAATTCATGTATTATACTTATAAACAATAATTAAAATTAGAAATCAAAATATCCAGTGTGGCTTATTACTTTTATCTTTAAATTTCAACGCTAAAACAACCTTTTCCTTCTGAATTCAACAATGTACCACACATTATGTTTCAAGTCCTTTTGACCATCGTCAAGAAATTGTTGGGTACGGACCTGTATCGTAGAGCATCTCCAGCGTTGTTTCAGCTTTGTAATGTAACGAAAAAAGTAATGATCCGCACTGGATGTTTTTATACGTTGTTGAATTCAGAATGAAAAGGGCTTCTAAAATTTGACGTCAGAAAATAAGGACCGTATTATAAAAAATAAAGTTGATAATGGTTGCTTGAAGACGAAACATCAGATAAAAAATCTGGTGTGTAAGACTCACACAACTTCCTTTTACAGTGATCTTACAATTAGCCAAAAATTTTATTTTTAATTTTTAAACATTTGTCAAAAATTTTCAAAAATTACAAGTTCTACAAAAATTGTACCAAATAGAGCGTTAGTTGAAGAGACTAACTTTCCTTAGAATTTTAAGCTGAATTCAAAAATGTAATAATATACTGGGTATTCTATTTAAAATAGGACTTCATAAAAAAATTAAAAAAACAAAAGAAGCCCATTTTGGAAGTATTCAACTGTAAAATCACCTATCTCACATCAATACACATGAAAAATGTAATAAAAATGTAAAGTTTGAAAAGAAGCGTTAAGAACGTTTTTGAAAAAATCGAAAAAAAAATGAAAAATCACAAGAGCAAACACCTGCTTCCGGTTATGCGATTTTCTTCAAAAACTTGCTGTCGCATCTAGATAGTACACAAAACTTATATATGAAGTTTCAACGCCGTACCTCTTTACGTTTTTGAGATATTCTGTTCACATACTGACAGACTGGCAGACAGACACACAGATAGACAGACCAATGAACAAAAACATGTTTTTTGGGTTCAGGGAACTCTAAAACGTGAAGATCTGTTGAAAACTTAATTTTCGAATTTTTGGGGTTAATCCAATACTTTCTTTATCGTAAAAGGAGGTAAAAATTGATAAGGTAATCTATAAGTCCATAAAAAGTTGCTACAAAGAAGTTTTTCTTCAAACGGTAGTAAAATGTGCCATTATACTGGTTGATTGATGATGCTAAACTGTCACTCCATTGCCATTGCATCT
Organism: Agriotes lineatus; assembly: GCA_940337035.1. Lineage (NCBI taxonomy): Eukaryota > Metazoa > Arthropoda > Insecta > Coleoptera > Elateridae > Agriotes > Agriotes lineatus. The sequence continues at coordinate 168,658,206 of OW679195.1, forward strand.
AAAACACTTTATCTGTCGCTCGTCAGCGGCAGATAATATTATCTGCCGCTAACGAGATCAAGTAATTTTCTTCGAAAAAATACTATATGTTATTCGGAGCAAAAGTATCTTTATGTGGCGCGGCTGTACATATCTGCCTCGCAAGCTCATCAGATAACCCGTCCAGCCACGCCACATAAAGTATAGCTTTTGCTCCTAATAACATAATATACTATATTCAGTTTTGCTAGCTCTTATTAAAGTCAGAAAAAAATTGAATAGAAAATCCAAATATACGGTTTTTTAAGATAATTCAAAAACGAACACTCATATCAGAACTTTCTAGGCGTAATTTTGTTAGTCTCTTAATCACGCACCATTTTTCTATCTAACTAAATGTATATCTCTTACTATTAACGAGATCTATATACTGGCCCTCCTTATCTTGGACACACCATATATTCCTGTAATTCACAAGATAAATCAAGGACATTGGAGATATACCTAGTATTATAATCGTTGGCGCACAATGCCTAATTATCAGATTAAGCACATTCCGATAGTGAAAACTTCAACAAGGTAAACGTAAACAGATCTAAAGTATCCGCCTTCCGAGAGAGTTCGTTACTTAGCTCAAAACTCTAGCCAGGCATCCACTAGAGCAGGGGTGGCGAACCATATTGGCACGGGTACCATTGATGGCACGCCACAAAATAATTTGGGCACGGCAGTAATTAAGGAATTTAGGTACCTAATCGAAACAATTTACATTTAACAATGGATTGAACATGAAGCTTCAAGGCGCAAATAAAACAATTATTGTTATGATAGATCTCATTCATGCTTTCGAAGATAAACTGCAAGTTTTCAGTTACGATATTGTTACCAAAAACTACAAGTATTTCCCAAACTTGAAAAAATCTCCAGAGATTTGGATTTACATGAAAAACCA